>VWZL01005771.1:84430-133724 GCA_013396915.1 Stercorarius parasiticus
CCAAATCATTGCTGACAATGCTCCAGACCATTTTCTTTCACACAAATGATTTTTTTAGAATTCCTCTTGGTCAAAAATATTTTATATATCTATAAAATAAACCAAAAGCAGTAGAGAGGTTTTCTTCCTTTGAACCACTGAAGGTATTTCACTCATAGTCTTAAATTTTCCGTATACAGTTCTCAAATAATGCAGGTTGGAAGGGATCTCAGGAGATCTTTAGTACAACCTTCTGAACAAAGAAGGTCAGCTGAAAGGTCTGATCAGATTGCTCAAGGCTGTATCTAGTAGGGTCATGAAAACAAATAAAGACAGGGACGGCACAGCTTGTCTGGGCACCTTGTACCAATACTTAATTGGTACAAGTGGTGTGTTGTTGGTTCTTTAGTTTGTTTTCTTTTGATTTGTTTTCTGTTTGTTTGTTTGTTTGTTTTGTTTTTGTTTTGGCTGGGTTTTTTTAATTTGAATACTTAGGGTTCATGAACAAATTAAAAACTAGGTAAAAATGAGGCATATCTAAAAATGGTGATGATTGGGGTGATTCTGCTGCGCCAGTCTTATGACTTGATACATCATTTCATACCTGTTCACATAGTATGATTTATGTAACCTGGTTGACTTAGTGTAGTACAATTCCTCAACAGGAGCTCAGCCATGGGAGACATGCAGTATTAAAGAATTCTCTTCATCTTTTTGTGTTGAGAAAATTCTTCTTTATCTCAGAAGAAGTCAGATCAGGTATTAGTAATCTGATTTTTTCAGTAGATGAATATAAAGTAAAGCATATGATTCCTGCAGTTTGGTATGTGACTGAATATTAGCAGGGAAGCCAAAAGCAGGTTTTATATTTCATGGTTTCAGTAATTACACTCTACACTGATATTTGACAGGGACCAGAATTTCTTTGTCATGTGTTACTATTAAGTGCATGACTCCAACTCCAAATCCCCTTTACACTTCTGCTTTTTTGCTTTTCCTGCAGTATTTCATCAAGCATATGAAATATGTGGCTATAAGAATTCTTTCTGAAGAGGTGTCTCTCTGGTACTAGCCATATAAAGCACACCAAACACAAGCCTTTGAAGACCCTGATGTTTGGTAATGGTTTTACATACAAAAGACATGTTTAAATTTACCTACATAGGTAAAAAACCTTATTGTCAACAGCCAATGCTTTAAAAAGTTTCCAAAAGTGAGGGAACTAATGTTGGCTGGTCTTGTAACATCATCATAACTGTTGGTCTGGATGGCATTCAATGTTTCTGCCCATAAAATATTTGCCAGTTTATTCACATACTAGTCTTTTCCTTCCTTTGCTAGAAAGTGATATAGCTATCATATAGAAAAGTTTGTACAAATTTAGTGTACAGCAAACAGCAGCTCCTATGCATCAAGTAGAGTATATTTTGCAGATACTATAGCAAGACTCAATATTCATGAGTATTCACAGTGTTTTAAAGCAATCTGTATTTTTTTATGTTGTTACCTCAGCCCCTGCTAAATCCTATTTGCCTACCTCCCTCTAATAGCTAAATTTATAACGATTTGTAGCATTAGGTGTTAGTCATCTGCCTAAAAGAGACTGTAAGTGATATCAGAAATAAAAGTCGTTTACTGTGTCTTTCCATTTGGATTGTAGACAAAAAGCTCTTGCTTTACAAGCATGTTTTAAATGTAAGTGAACCAAAAGCATGAAAGATTTCACTGCAAGTCTACTTTCAAAATCGTCATGGACTACTTAGCTTAGTGAAGATGTGAATATGTCGAAGAGCATGTGGTGCATGTTCCTTTAGCAGGTTGGTTTGCAAACGTTAGCTCTCTGCAAATATCAGATGACCAAGTTAAGAGACATTAAAACTACCTAAGTTGTGTTTTTAACTTATCTGTGGGCTTAAAGCAGATGACAGTTCATTTTTGTTGTTTGGGGTGAGCTGCAGTGGGGTGCTGTAGGCGAATACACTGAAAAAAAACAGCTATGCAAACTTTTCGTGCAATTATATTGTGGTGTTTGCACAGTCTTCCATCTATGGGTGACTTACTACAGCTCTCTGTTATCACAGTATCTGAGATTTTTTTACTTAAGATCAAATATTGTTTTTAATAGATTAAAAGTTTACATCAAAAAGTAATAGAAAAGAAGGCTTAAAACAGTCTGTTATTTTAGTGGCTTGAGTCAGATTTGCCTTCAGATGCTTCTATCCTTACCAAAACTTAGTTGTGCTGAAATTCTCTTGTTTATTTTTGCAGGAGAAAAAAAAAAAAGAGAGCAACAGAGAAAACATTAAATCTTTTATAGGAAGAACTTTAAGGAGCAATATGCTGTTTTGATACTTAAAAAAAAAATAATTTTTTTTTCTTGTGAAGGGAATGAAAACTTACCCAGGGAAGTTTTAAGGAGGTGCACAAATAATACCCTGCCCAGCTACTCCCAGGCCCATTTCAGGTGCCATCAGCCCATGTAAGGCCCATCTGCACAAGTCCAGAGAAGCACAGGGGCACAATGGCAGGCAGGGGAAAACCTGAATTACAGACACATAGCAAGGGACACCCTGTCTGGGTGCCCCAGCAGAACCTCAGACCCGGTGTCCAGCCCTGAAACCCATCAAGATAAGTCAATGCTGAAGCACCTTTCAGACTGAAGACAGTTGCTGCTCAGGGGTATGGACACTTTATGGGATGAAGGGGATGAACATTTTGTGTTTGCACAATACTTATTATAGGATGCTTAGGGGAGGAACTGAAGGTGAAAAAAGGGAGGAATCTAGGTGATTTGGGAAGAAACAAGCATGGGAAAACAGAGGGAAAAGGGGATAAAAAGGACCAGTTTCTAGTAGATATGGCAGATCTTTACATTTGTCTGGACCTGATCACAGCAGTCTGTCTTGTCTTCTAATGAAACTCTATGCCCAACTATTCTCCCAGGCATAGGGGTCTATTTTGTGTGCATTTGTGTGTATGGAGGTCTAAGCGCCAGCAACTGGCACGAGACCATGGGACAGAGAGACCATATTTCTGTGGTGACAGCAACTGGAGTGAGGGCCTGGTGTCAGCAACAGGGCTAGGATGGTAGACTGGAGGGCAGGTATGCCTGGGTGCAGGGGCTGGAGAGATCAGAATGAAGGACAGCAACTGCCAACCACCAAAGTCAGACCAGAGGCCAGAGGTCCATGTGTCCATGGTGCAGCACCTGGAATGAGTGCAGATGGGCAAGTGTGTGAGCGCTAGGCCAGTGAGTCAGTGAATTGGCCTGGGCGCCAGGTATGTCTCTAAGGGCAGGTCAGGGGGACCAAGAGACTCCTGGACAGCTGCCGGGGAGACCATAGATCCTGGGGGTCACAAGGGGCAAGACCTGCTTGAATGTGCATCCGTGCCAAGAGAGTCTACACCAGCAGCTGGAGTGGGGTCCATGGGGGCTCATGAGCCAAGTCCCAGCAGCTGGGGAGGGTGAGCGGCCAGGTAGCTCCCTGGAGAGGCCATGTGTTTGAGCGCAGGTGCAAGGGGTAGCCGCATTATACATGTGTGTGCTTATATTCCCACAAATAGACCTTCATCTGGATCACCCAGAGCAGGGAACAGGATGAGGCCATTGGTGCTGTTTCTGTTCATGTGTGTGCTGAGTCTGTCTTTCTATTCTTGTTGATGTGTGTTGTCAGTAGTAATGTAAATATGTATATATATTGTGTATAGTGTGGGATATATATTGTGTATAGTGTGGGATATGTATATATATTGTGTATAGCCTATTCGGAACATGCACACATTCTCACTACTGGATGGACCAGAGGACTGCTGCTGCTGTCTACTGGGCCAGGCTGGTAGGAACCCAGGCTCTAGAGATCATTGCAGGAGGAGGAGTCATCTGGGCTCCAAAGCCTGCTGGAGTTGGGTACCACCAAACATATCTAGAATTAATTAAAAAAAATATGCAAGTATGTACCTTCCTGAGTTATTCAGAGCAACACTGGAGAGTGTATCATGTCTCAGCCCAAATCAGAGTATAAACCCTCCAAAAAACCAAACAGGAAGAACTCCAGATCAGTCCTGAGCTGATTTCAACCCATGTATTCCTTCCTGGCTACTGGGGATGCCTGGCATTGTGACAATGAGCATATCACAGAAGCCAGTAATGAGAATTACATTTGTATTGTGAGTCAACTGCACATTGCAATTGCTATGCTCCAAGTGCTGTGTTTGTATAGTGATTTAAGTGCTGTACTTGTCACTCGCTAAATCTCATGCAACGTCAAATAACTTCAATTATGTAAATTTGGTATTAAATATTAAAACCCCAAGGTGTGGTACATCTGAAAAACCTGGTTAGAGGGTGTTGGACCTGTTAGAGGGTGTTTGACACCTCTGTCAAATAGTTAATCTCTTCTCATCCCTTTTCAGTTCTTCTCAACTTAGTTCTAGTCATGAAAAGAAAAAAATACACATTGTGTTTGTATAAGTTCAGTGCAGACTTGCTAGATGTCTGGAGTTCATTTCTTAAAAACTGCCTTGTGGCTGACTAAGATGAACTGAGTAAAATGAGAGTAGGTTTTCCATTATAACACAGTCTTAGCCAAGGAACTGGCAGCACAGAGCCTGTGTGTCTGTCTGTCTCACTGAAAGAAAACACTTTCCTCTCTGCTGAGTACACTGGAGAGGCTCGTATGATATGACTGCAGAATCTGGACCCTGCAAAAATACTTTCCTTCCCCTTGGCTCATGGCTATAGTAAATTAAACAAAACTGTTAGTTTGGCAGCTTCACCCACTTACAATTTACAGCCACCTCTAGGGAAGCAGCGTACACAGCCATGATGAGTTCAAGCACAAGGTCGGTGTAACTGAAAAAACATTGTGCACAGGAGATAAATATATGGATATATTACTCCACTGAGTTGTTGTGTGGTCAGAAATACCAGCTACTCTTGGGTAGGTTTAAAGAGTCTGTAGGCCAAAATACATAAAGTGATCTAAAAGTGGTAGTAAGGAATGAAGAATGCAATTTATTCTTTTGTAGTATCTATCAGCTTCACAGAGCTCACAGTTCTTCATATGTTTATTTAGGGAGAGAAAGGAGGCTGGTGATAACAATTTAGAGGATTGGAAGAGAGACATATTTTTTTCTTAATTAAATAGGAATGTGCATCTAAGGAATATGTATTTCTTTATCTTGAGTCTTAAAATTTTTATTCTGGTATTTATATGAGATTTTCTGTTGTCAGCTATTCTAATTATGTAAAATTGATTCTATGTAACATCAGAGGTTCATTTTATAATTTCCTGCTAGAAAATTTAAAACGTTAGTTAACTAACGTTCTGTTATTTCTGAAGATTGTACGGCTGTTTTCCTTTTTATATTTTTTCCAGACACCAAATAAAATCGCTGAATAAACAAGAAAAAAATGATGTGTGAGTATGTGTAAAAGACGATATTATTTAACTGTACTGCTACAAATGTTTAAAGGGCTAAAAACAGAGAGGAAAATTTTCAGTATTTGTAGTTGGTTATATTTATCTGTGATACATATTGTTTCTGGAGTCATTGAAATATCCAGCCAAGATTTTGATGCTACATAACAATTCAAAGAATCCAAAACTAGACAACAATTAAAAAAAAATCCTGCTGGGGAGGAGCAATGAATTTATAATCTTGAAGAAAAAAAAAAAGGTCAAAAAGCTACTTGATTGGGAGAGGAAACTTAAAATAAAGACGGCCATTCTACAAACTACTCTCAACCCCAGCCTCATGCTGTGGAAACGAAAAGATTTTCTGGGGATTATTCCGTTAATATAGTGTGTTCAGAATTTCAGTTTATTCAGGTCTTATTTCAACAAAAAAACTTCGACAGTTCAACAGAGAAAAAAACCAGCCTTTTTACTTTATTTTTTAGCATCCAAGGCTTTTTCTCTTAACAGAAATGCCTTAAATCTAAAACTTTATAAAACTTTACTGTATTTTAAGAAAAACTGTGAATTTCAGAAATTAGCTACATTATTTTCCTTTATGATTTTTCAAGTAACCTTTAAAATGTGAACCTTTTTTCTTAAAGAGGGACAAATCCAAAATGATTCAATGCTCCATAAAAGTGCTCTGCTTGCTTGTGTGAGAGAGAATGCACACACAAAAATTATGTTGCGTTATTAACTCAGTGCTCAAACCAGCAAAAATTATCAGCTATTTCTTCTGGACATTATCAGTTTGGAGAGAAGACCTTGTTTCTGCAGACGTTCCCAGGATCAGACCCACTTAGAAGCCCCCTGCCCCTCGCAGCTCCTGATGAACTTGCTGGAAATATTTTGCAGTGACAGCTGAAGTTAGCTTTCCCAGAATTGCTGAGCTCAGGAGGAATTGTAAGGTGCTGTTACTCAAAGATGTTGGAGATATAAGATACCACCTCTAATATCGCTGCTTGGGAGGTCAGGTCCCGGAGCATGTTCCCTTTCTCCTATGGGAATTGTTGTCTCTCTGTGCTCAAGGCAGCCCTCTGATAAAAGAGGTCTGTTTGAGAAGGCTTGCCTGGCAGTGGGCTCCTTTGAGGAAAATTAGGAAGAACCCTCAGCAGATGCTCCCTCTCTTTGCTTGGGAGCTGCTGTGAAGTTTCAGCTCTTGCTCTTGGTCCCTGCCTGAGCTGTGTTGCAGCTGTGCTGTGCCTGGTCTCACATCTCCTTGAGTCTGACCTGCTGACTTTACCTTTTTAGCCTGATCTTGGTCCTGCCTCATCGTGACAGACTTGCAGGATGACCACAGCCTCTTGGCACTGGACTGGCTCTTCTGGTCATCTCAGGGTCTGTGGGGTGAGGTCCTTGCACCATCCCATCCCATGGCCCCACTGCTCCGTTCCATGGCCTCATTGGACAGGCCCTGCCCACTGTACCCTGTCAGGAGGCACACTGGCACCCATTCAGCCCAGAATAAGCAGAATAATTCTCCTATCCAGAAAATAAAATGTTTTACTTTTGTGAAAGACAGAAGCTAAGTGATAGCTAGAGTCATCAGTATGTCTTGACCTCAGGGCTATCCTGGAAAGCTACTAGAAGGCAAATTCCTGGGCAGTGTCAGAGCTGGGGCACCCACGTCCCATGAACAAGGGGATTCCTCAGCTTCATCAAAGCTCAGAAGTGAGAAGGGTGAACTGAGTTCCCATCCCTCCCAATGGTGAGAAGATCCTTCTTCTGTAGAAAGGCATCTGCTGCTGGCTCACACCTCTTGCTAAATTCAGCAATAGTCTAGCTCCAAAGCTGTGAAGAGTCTCCAGCCTGTCCTTTCCTATTCCAGACACTAAAAATATTTATTACTGTTCTTCATAATAATAACATGTTATTCAGGAAATAGAAACATAAAGATAAAAGATTCATTTAAGTAGCCAGAAAAATAAGTGGGAATACTGGTGTAGATGTAAAGAAGGGACTGTACGCTTCAAAGACTTTTCCCAGCTGTGTCAGTTGGTCTAAAGAAAGATATTCTTAATATATAGTACCACAGACAGAGTGATAACAAGGATCATTGCTGTCTGGGAATCTGAAACCTGACAACTATCCTATAAAATATATCTAGCATATTCCCTTCCCATGTGCAGAAGGGAACATGTCCTGCCCCTTCCCACACATTCAGGAGCCTCACAAATCAAGACTCACATTGTCCCAAGCAGTACAGACTACCAGAGGTGATTATACATCAGAACTGTTCAGTGACAACTACCTTAACACACAAATAGGCAAGCTGAGTTTGTAGCTGGCAGACTAGCCAAGTAATCTGGGGATTTAGAACCAGCCATTGCATGGTTTCACTTAGTTCCCCGACCACAGAAATTAGCATGGTTTGATTAGATTTGCCTGATGGGTTACCTAGGTTCCTTTTGAAGAGACTCGATATTTTAAATGGAAAATAAAATCTAAAATTATGTATTTTTTGCATAATTATAGCATTTTATTAACCTTTAAAGTTTCTTCTCCACTGAAAAAAAGTGAAATGGGTTTTTTATTTTCAGGACTTTGTTTTTGCTCGGATGCTACTCACTTCATCAGAAGAAATGAAAGAGGTGAAAAAAGTCAAAGATATGAATGGGAATAAAATTACAAAAAAGTGTATTTTTGAACATTTTTTAAATGATGGAAGATATTTTGAAATATTAAGGAATGATAATTCTTGCAGAAATCACAATTAATTTCCAAATTTTCAGTAGAAATCCTCTTTCTTTCACAGCAGTGATATCTGATTAGTTGTCTTTTTGTAACTTTAAAAGTATAGCAAAGAGTTGTTTGGAAAAAAAGGGCTATTTTCTGTTTCACATCATCTCATGCACTGTTCTGGCTGCTACCAGAACCCTTTCACTTTGGGAAAACAAAATCATAAATTATCTGATTTGATTCACTTTGATAGAATGGAAATGGATTCAATAGGACCTTTATCTATCTGTTTCATCTGTGCTTTCTCATTAGAAAATTGAGGAAGTTTGTGGCTAATAAGTTGCAAATGGTTAATTTCAGGTGAATAAAACACCTTACCGGTCACTTTGATATTATTTTTTTCAACCTATTTTCTTCTTACCACCAAAACTCAATCAGAAACATCAGAGATACCAAACAGTGCAGGTTGCCCATGTGTTCTGCGTGATGTTTGTAGTATCTTTCAGTGTGACCTAGAACAGGTGGTCCAGAGACATTGTGGAGTGTCCATCCTTGGCAATATTCAAACTCTCCCTGGACATAGTCCTGGACAACGGGCTCTAGGTGAATCTGCTTGAACAGGGGGAGTTGGACCAGATGACCTCTAGACGTCCCTTCCAACCTCAACTGTTCTGTGATGCTGTAAAGGCAGATTGCAATAAAGAATAATAGTAGCCGCCCTGCTCAGATTCCTCCTCCCATCCCCCATATTCCTATCTATGCAAGTAGTTGATCAAACAAGATGAAATAATGAATGGACATTCAAAATTTAGTCTGTTTTGGGGAGGGAGAAATAATTCATCATGCTCTAATTTAGGAGAATGGTTAAGCTTAGCCATATACTACTATGATATGATATATATATACTACTATGATATACTACTATGGCATGTCTGACTAATCTGATAGCCTATGATGGCATAACTGTATGGATAGATGAGGGGAGGGCGATAGATGTGGTCTACCTTGACTTAAGCAAGGCGTTCGACACAGTCTCCCATAGCATCCTCACAGGGAAGCTTAGGGAGAGTTGGTTAAATGAATGAACAGTTAGGTGGATAGATAACTGGTTGAAAGACAGAGCTCAGAGGGTTGTGATTAGGGGCACAGAGTCTAGTTGGAGGTCAGTGATGAGTGTTGTTCCCCAGGGGTCAGTCCTGGGTCCAGTCCTCTTCAATATATTCATCAATGACCTGGATGAGGGGACAGAGTGCACCCTCAGCAAGTTTGCCGATGACACAAAGCTGGGAGGGGTGGCTGACACACCGGAAGACTCTGCCACCATACAGAGAGACCTAGACAGGTTGGAGAGTTGGGCGGAGAGGAACCTTATGAAATTCAACAAGGGCAAGTGTAGGGTGCTGCCCCTGGGGAGGAATAACACCATGCACCAGTACAGGCTGGGGGCTGACCTGCTGGAGAGCAGCTCAGTGGAAAGAGCCCTGGGAGTCCTGGCGGACAACAGGATGACCATGAGCCAGCAATGTGCCCTCGTGGCCAAGAAGGCCAATGGCATCCTGGGGTGCATCAAGAAGAGTGTGGCCAGCAGGTCGAGGGAGGTCATCCTCCCCCTCTACTCTGCCCTGGTGAGGCCGCACCTGGAGTACTGTGTCCAGTTCTGGGCTCCCCGGTTCAAGAAGGACAGGGAACTGCTGGAGAGGGTGCAGCAAAGGGCTACAAAGATGGTTAGGGGACTGGAGCACCTCTCTTATGAAGAAAGGCTGAGGGATTTGGGTCTCTTCAGTCTGGAAAAAAGACGGCTGAGGGGGGACCTTATCAACACTTATAAATACTGAAAGGGTGGGTGTCAGGAGGATGGGGCCAGGCTCTTTTCAGTGGTGCCCAGTGACAGGACAAGAGGTAATGGGCACAAACTTGAGCATAGGAAGTTCCACCTAAACATGAGGAGGAACTTATTTACTGTGAGGGTGGCAGAGCACGGGAACAGGCTGCCCGGGGAGGAGGTGGAGTCTGGAGTCACCTAGAGTCACCTGCTCTAGGTGACCCTGCTCTGGCAGGGGGGTTGGACTAGATGATCTCCAGGAGTCCCTTCCAACCCTATGGTTCTATGATTCTATGATTCTACGATTCTATGATTCTATGATTCTACGATTCTATGATTCTATGATTTACCACTTCTACATCAATGTGACTCCGCTGAAAGGGGTGGAATTATAACAGAAAAAAAACCCTGATACAACAGATTGGTAAGTCAGGCCCATATGTTCATAACAGGAAATTTATTCATACTTTATGCCTTTAATAATTGATCATTCTCAGAACAAATATCACACTGAAGACACTGTGGAGGGAATAAGGGCTTTAACTTTGCTGGGTTTTATCTGTAAATATTAGACTAAAACTTTATCGTATTTTTCTTTTTCTTTTTTCCCATTTATTACTTTATTAGTTACATTTGCCATTTCTCCAGTACTGTTTCTAATGGAACTATTATCCTTAGAATTCCAATAGTACCTAGAGTATCTCCAAAGGATTTATTGCTTTCCACGGATGTGCAGATAACTTAGCATAATTTTTTCTTAGTTTTTATTGTGGATGTATATTCTGCAATTCTAAGTTTCATTTGTTCAGAGTAAAGATACTTTCCTACTGTAGATGAGTAAATGTGTCATCTTATTTCACAGACGTGTACAGCTGTAACATTCAACATTCCCAGGAGATATGCTAGGTGGAACGGATATGATTTGAAATAATATAAGTGTCTAAAAGCACGAATAAATTCTTAAGGTTATCATCACTTTTACAGATAAAAGAAAGAAGGAAAGCTGCAAATTGTATTTAAAATTTATAATCACTCCAAGGAAAGCTCGAATGTTCATGAATAACGGCATCTTTTCACTTACTATGTAAGGTAAAATAATAGCTAGAAGGAAACATTAAACTTGTTTTTTCTCTCTGTGTACTGGTATTTTACCTATCCTTTTCACCTGTGTTCTCATCGTCCATAGGCCTTTAACCGTTCTTTTTAACACAGCCTGCTAGAAATGCAGGCTTTTATTCTTATGGCTTCCTTCTTGAAAACTACATATTGTACTCTTATTATTTTCCATTTTAGTCAAGGAACGTGTTCACATGTAACAATAAAAACATCAATTTAATTAATTTTTAATCTTCCAAAAATTAATGATCCTTCTTTCTCTGGGACTTTTGTCTCTATGAATGAATGAATGAGCAAATTATATTTCATTTAAGCTATTACAGGACACATTTCTGTTGATCCAACCAGCCAGCTCAGTCTGCTGGCAAAATGAGAACATTTCTTTCAAAGTCTGAATATACAACAAGTGGCAACTATAGGAGGCTAAGAAAGGGCTATCAAGTACTAAATCCAAGGGTCTGTGATCTCCTGAAAGCTGGTAACCTACGTGGCAAATTGTGTCTTACACAATTTGTGTAAGTGAAGGAAAGTGATATACAGTGTACAACGGCTCTATGGTGTCCTATGGAAAATTTGAAGAAATGTGAATTAAAGGTCCACATATTTATTTATTTTTATATGCTACATTAATTTTGATAGGTATCCCCAAAACTGTGACACACTGATGTGTACTGATTTTTAAAATTAATTTAGTTTTTTCCAAAAAAATAGGGGGATGTGTCTGATGCAGGAAGAAAAATAATGCTCTTGATATTAAAGCCTTTCCATTATTTCATGTTATTGTAATGTAAGGTGGAGTATTTAAAAGTGTTCAAAGGGATTTATCTTTTATCATGTCAATATCAGTGGTGGAACAGCAGATTTATCAGTTGTAATAACAGGCACACTGCAGTTACCTACAAGCATAAGCAACATAGCTTACAGTAACCAGATATAGACTTTGCTGAATCAAGATAATGATGTGCAGATAGTTAATGACGACCTCCCATGAGGGGTTTCATTCCCTCACCAAGCTCTTAGAGCAGATAGTGGTGCCGATCTTCTGGAGCTGCTGTTACAGATTGGTAAGGAAGTTCACTATCTGTTAAGTTTTAATCAGTAAAGTTCTAAATACTAGCGCTTTTCCCTCTGTCATTATAGGGGACCTAAGGCAGATAGCAGAATGTGCCCTGGGCTTACACCAGTGGTGGGTGGGAGTCTTTTGGCTTTTGAGACCTGGGCTTCTGGGCTTCTCTGAGTCTGGGGAAGCTTTCTGGAAGGCAGGATTACCTGTGCGCTGTTCCAGGGCCACAGACCAAGTATATACAAAATACATTTTGTGTAGAAAATAGCCAGACAACGTATCTCCATATCTCATCTGTTGGAAAGTGAGCTTGCAGTTCTCCTTATATCTGCTACTGCTGAAATAAATTGATGGCAAAAAAAGAAAGCAGGTATCTGAAGAAAGAGAACGTGTCATTATCCTTATAACTGAAGTGTTAAAAAAGACTCAGAAACCTTACTTTGCCTTTTGTTTCTAAATATGCATGTGCATGATCTATTCATATAGAGGAAGACTAAAATGCTTGGAACTACTGGAGAGAAAAAGCTGTAGCTGAGTCAGTTACTTTAATCTATTTCTGCAGGAGTCATTTTAGTGGAGAGCAGTCTGTCCTCAGATGACTGTTGTTTTGCCTAATACAAGGTATGGCAGACTCAGATCTACTGAATCTATTGTCATCTACTGGATGATGCTTTAATGGCAGGGGAGGTAGATTTCATTCTCTCATTTACCTGAAGGAGTCTGAACTCACTTTTTCCACCTGACTTTTTCGGCCATCACAGCACTCAGAGCGCTTTTGCCTATCTGCAACAGCTTCTTACTGTAGACAATTTTAGCAGATCTATTCAATCCTGCCCTATATAATTTGTCTAATCATGTGATAATCTAGAATAATTCTTAATTATGAAAAAATAGTAATGTAAATGCCCAGTGTGGGAAAAACATAGAAAGAGAAACCTGGCATGTAAACTATTTTCTGAGCACCTATATTTCACACAGAAGTCTGCAGGACTTAGAGACAACTGTCTTTGATAATCAGATCACAGAACTGCTGGCAGAAGACATCTAAATTGCAGTGTGCAGCTGTGTACTGCATTTATTATCTATTCTAGATCTGAGAGGGAGGTGAGAATCCCCAAAATACCAAGGACTGTAATCATCATGATCATCATTAATCATTACTCACCAGCTGCACACAAACACACACACATGCGCGCACGTGCACACATATTTCATCCCTTTTGGCATCTGGTAAAGCCCTAATATATATGTCATGTTGGTTTGGGAATTGGAAGGAAGGCTTATAGGGAAAAAACAGAATCATTCCAATCCTCCTAAATATGGAGCATTTTGATTTACCTGAGGAGGAAAACTGGACTTAATGGTTATGAGTTTATTTCTATGCAGTGGAAAAATTACTGGGTGGTATGTCATACAGGAAGTATGAGGTAAATTGCGTATTTATTTAATTTATTCTTTTATTTTAAAATGTAAGTGCTTCAAGATCAGAGGAAAAATCTCAGTGAAATACTGTTAACTGCAGGGAAATTACTTTCAGAAAATTGTGAGGTTGCTCCAAAGAGGAAAGTTATGAGGGTTGTATACAGCCACTACAAGATAAAGATGGGAGAAAGTTAGTATGCATTTGCTACAAAGTAAAAAGCAAATTCAATTTGTAAGACAAATTAAATATACACAACTCCAAAATAACTTATAACAGATTTAATTTTAATATATCGAAACAGGAAAGAAAGTGTCTACTAATTTACAGAAATTCATGCTGTTCTGTGTGGGTTATTAGAACGAGGAAAAAAAAAATAAAACCCCTGCCTTGGAAAAATGAGATTGAGAAAGAAGGTTTAACTGCCCTCAGCTTCTTGACAGACATAGCTGCATAATCTGCATTTGTCTGGAAGTGAACAAACTAAAAGCAACATATAATTAGCACATAAAGAAAATTCAAATCTTTTTTTTTTTTTCCCTCAAAGCAAATAAAATAGGAAGCACTTATGGAAGAATCTTAGTTACTGTTTTTCATTTAGAATTTCTATTGATCTGTGGTAAGAGGAGAAGCCAACGCTGTTTCTCTCTATGACAGCAGGTCTTTCCAAGGACACCATATATGGATGCTGAACCTAACCATCTGAACCAGTGGGTTTATTTAGTGCAAAAGAGGTCTAACGGAAAATTATCCCTGAAGCTCAACATGAAGAGTGTCACAAATACAGCCTTTAGAAACAGACAAATGTTAAACAGCTGCTAAGATTATGTTTAGCAGTCATACATTTTAGGAAATTTAGTACGAATTTATGAATCTACAATGACAAAAAAGATTCTGTTGATTTAAACTACCCAAACACCCCATTGTAATATTTGTGGAAATCAATAAGATCCTACCTTGTGCAGCTAAAATTGTTGGCTATTCAGGGATCTCTGTCTGATTTGTCTTTGTTTGTTTGGTTTTTTGTTTGTTTGTTTCTTGGACATGTTGAGGTGTTTACCTGCGAAATATGGGGGAGAGAAGAAGAAATTACATTTTCTAATACTACGCTGTCTGGCTGAATGAAATATAGGTGCCTGAGCTGGAACTCCATCAATACAAAAAAATGAAATGGAATTGCAGCCTGAGCCTCTTTGATAATGCATTCAATGACTTTGGGATGCAGAGGCACAGTCTAGGGAAGGCAACATATGATTTAGGTGTCCTCGGCAAGGTTTTACCAGGTGCCTGGGCTGAGACAGCACTCATATGATTATGTGACTGTTAGGTAATGTGTTCTGACTGGGGAGAACGCACTGTGGTGATGATGAGTGGGTTTGGTGTAGGAGAGTTAGATGGGAAGTTGATTCACAGAACTATGGTATTGAGCTATTTAACATTTTTTATTATTACCTTTTGTGGTAGAAGTGCTGACTGTTCTAGAGAGGTAGGCTTTGTTTCATCCTGATGTGGTTACTTCTCACCTTTGAATGACTTTCAGAGGCCCCTTGCTCTTCTTCGGTTCTGTGAGTTATTTCTGTTTTCTAGCCCCAGCTGTTTTGCTGCAGTTAGTGTTTCTTTCTCTGTGGGCATCAGCAATCCTGTGTGTGTTGTCTTGAGTGATAGCTTATTTTCCTCAGAATGAATATTTTCATTGTTGCTTTCCCTCACGACATTTTCCTCTGACTTTATGACTCATTTCATCATCTTAGATAGCCAGGGAAATTTTCATATTAGACGAGTCCCAAACTTTTGTTGGGGCACAGAGAGTGGAAGGAACAGGATGCTTCTCCTTTACTAACCATACTACAGTTTCATTTGAGGGAAGGAGAATAGCCTTAATTTATTTAAATCAGAGTGGGCTCTAAACAAATTCATGGAGTCACTTTCTTCCAAAGATTAGCCAAGACAATGAGAGAAAAGGAGGATAACAGCCTCCATGAGAAGTGATCAGATACTTTCAGTAAGGCATTTTTTGGGTACTGTTCCGTGCTTGGAGCCACTGCTTGGTACGTTTCCTAGAACATGTCAGCTCTGTTGACTAGGATTTTACCTCCATAATGGAATTCTGGGAGGTAAATGGGAGAGAACATCCCACAACTTAAAGCAGAGAATAAACAATAACCTAATGGTGGCAGTTGACTCCTAAAATGCAAGTGACCTAAATTTTCCCTGATCTGAATTACCAACTTGAAAATAAGCCTCACCCACCATAATGACTGTCCTGTTAGATGATCAAGTGTTGGGTAGAGGAGTTGCTATGGTTCCTTTCATGAAAGCTGTTTAATTTTTGTATAATTATTTAACAACTCTTTAGAGAGGGACTTGATCTCACATACCAGGTGATTACTTAGAATCATCAGTATCATATGAAGTACATACTTCTCAGTCTCCCTTACTGAGCCATCCACTTTGTTTACAAACTTTCTTATTCTCTTTTGGGTCTTTATTGGTATAAAATTAAGAAACAGATCCAAACCATAGAAAGTGAGGTAAAAAGAGAAAGACATTTAGGGGCTCTGCAGGAGTGCCAATCCCATACTGTAACTGTTAAAATCTGTTTTTTGTTTTCTTCCTTCCTAAGGAAGCATAAGAGATCTTTCTACGCTTTGCTCTGATCTTGTGTCTACATAAGGGAGAGAAAAAAAACCACATTATCTCAACTTATGTGAGCCCAGAGTGACACCCACCTTTAGTGCAGAGTCTCAGCTACTTCCTGCAAAGAAACTTGGCAACTCCCTTGACAAGAAATATGTCTTTCCATAACTTCACAATTTATGACTCTATTACAATGAAGCCTTTGCAATTTAGCGGTAGATCATTCTATAGATTCTTGGAAGCACAACAGCCTTCAGGGTGGCAGACATTCAAGGAATTTGCCATTGAAAAATGTTTTTGCAGTGCCCAGAAGTGTGCTGTGAGAACCACGTCTCAGAATATTTAGAGTTAGGTTTATCACTTCAAAAGTGTAAGGGAAAAATAATTAACATATAATGTATAAGAAAGGAAAATGATTTTGAAACATATTCGTCTGTCATTAAATCTACCTACTGCTCTTTTGTATCTTAAGGCCAAATAAGCATCATTAGTTTGCCTTTTAAAAGACTTATTTTCTTGTTGCTTGTTCTTGGACTTTGGGACATCACACAGTGATACAGTGCTCAAGTAACTTTCTCCCTCCTCTTCCTTAAAGTCTCTTGAATCACGTTTCTATTTCGTACTTGAATTAGCACATTCCTTGCCTAAGACCTTTGCATGCTTTCTCCATTTGTAAGATTTAAAGGGTTTAATTTGAAACAGACTTTGCAGAGAGTCTACCGCGAAGTCTAAATACACCAGAAGACTGATTTGAGGATAGGCAAAAGCCTTTTTTTTAGAATTAGGGAAGCCACTAAAAGACTGTATTTTTTCTATCACTGTTCAAACTACACAGAAATGGTGGGATTTAGCCCTTTAGCCTTATGAATAGAATCAAGATAAAAAAGCATCACAGAAAACATCCTTGCTGTCTGCTGTCAAAATTTGTCCTTTTTCTATCACTCTAATGACAAAACATTTCTGTCCTGCAGGTTCCCTCTTCCAGACCTTCAAACAGTTTTGTGTTGCAAAATCTGGACCTTCATTATCAACTTGATATCTTTTTGAGGTATTGCATTTTGTTGTCAGTAGGCTCATTTTTTAGCATCCCACAGATCAATTCTGGATGAAAGACAGCAGGCTGCCCCTCCAAAGTTAACAAAATAATTCAGGGATGATGCAGTGTCTTGTCATGACAGTACAGCACAGGTCATTTCTACCATTTGTCACCAGTAAAGGCAGGCACACCAGCAGCAGAATTGCTAGTGTTCTCATTTGTCTTCAGTAGTGGGTATCACCTTTGACTGTGCAGCAGAATTTCAAACTACCATTAAAAAATCATTAGAACCCCAAATGGGACATTGTGAACCTATGCTTCATTCAGAGTAGTTTTCCTGAGCTCTCACAAAGATGAGAGCAGCAATATCAGCAATGTATATAAACTGCTGTGGCATGCCATCTACATTTTTATTGTGGACTTGTTCAACTGAATACTTTTTTTCAACCTGTCTGTGAGCACAAAGTGAACTACTTTTTGGATCATGCAGAGCTGGGGAGGCTGCGCAAAGCCGCACCAAAGCTGCTTCTTTATGTGGATCAGTATCAGTGCCATGTTGGTCATTTGACGTAAGGCATTTCATTTTGGAATGCTTTGATGCCCTGAACCTTAGTGCTTCCTTTGAACACTCTAGTACCTGCAAAATCCATGAAGCTGTCTTTCCCCATTTGAAAAAGTCTAAGCCACTTTTTATTAAAGTTGTACTGTAAATTATACAGCAGATTTCTGTTTAATAGTCTATAACACTCTTCAATTACATTTTAACTAAAAAGAATTAACTTAAAACAGGCTAAATCATGTGGATTGGATAGCCAATAAGATAAGTTATTGACATCACAAACTGCTGTGGGACATGTATTATGTGTTTTACAGGAGAGAAATAATATTTTTCTCTCACAGTCTGAAATCTTTCATTTCCTGAACAGACCAAGTTCTCAGTCTCTTTTGCAGCCAACTTTGTCTAAATGGCTCAATATCCACCAGATTAGAACAATGAATGGTCTGTCTATAGAGAAAACCTGAGATTTATGTGTGTGTACCAGGTGTATCAAGCATGCAAAGCTATTAAATGATATGATGCATATTTCTTACTCAAGGCACACAAAGCAGCATCACCCCAAGAAGCCATTTCAACACACTTGCTTAGCATAGAGTAACTCCTTTCTTATGAAAGGAAGTTGATACAACTGCAGCAAAGAACCTGAAATTTTTATTACATTTACAGCCAACTAAAGACACTTCCCATATCATCTTAAGGAATTGATGCAATTTCTCTGTCAGTCACCCTACTTACTTGAAAAGCAAAAGTTCTGCAGAGCCTTCTTATAAACTAATGGTTTCAGTCTTCCCAGAAAAATAAAATAACCAATTTTAGGCCGTGAAAGACAGATTTCTCTAGGGAAGATGTATCTGCATGGAAGCTACAGTCTCTCATAGTGTGAACCCAGGCTCATGAATTTTACGTTCAAATCCAAAATTAAAGATCTTGTAAGGATTTTGTCTGGGGAGCACTTACTCATTTACCTCCATGAAGGCCCTGGAGACACAACCATTACCAGGATGTCAGATAAGCCAGATTGCTCGTGCTTACCAGCATTATATATGTTATCAGAGCAGACGTATGTGAGGGAAGGAGGCCGTACCTCCATAAGACTGATCCCTGTAGATGAAAAACAAATTTACAGCCTTTGCTGACATGCAGCCTCACTTCTCCCACAGTTTCTGTAATCCTGGAGTGTGGGAGCAGCAGGTTATTATGAAGGGCAAGTTTCCTATTCCTTCCTCAAGGAAGGACTCTCCTACTTAAACTGTGCTTCAAAGGGACTGTAAGGACTTCTATTAATCTTTGGTCTCTCTGCAGGGCTCTGGAGGCTGCCTCTGGCGTGTGCTCCCACTGACCCCATCAAACAAGAACATCCAGAAGAATGACAAAAGGAAAACATCCAGAAGACAAAAGTCTACAGAACGTTCTTTTGGAGAGATCTTGGGACACTCATTCATATGGCTCCTGAAAACGGCACTGCATTTTCTAGATTTGGAAAAACCGTGTCACTAACCTTCTTGGAAAGTTCTGCACTTTTATCCATTCTCTGTGTGGGATTTGCTGAAATACTTGTATGTTTTCAGCTATAAATATTTCCTCTTGCTCTTGACTTCTATCCAAAGTGTCTGCAAATCTTTCTGTTTCTTTAGTCAAGAACAGCACAGGAAAATACTGTCAAAGAAAAATGGATTAGAAGCAGAAACAAAGTAAATATTATTTCATCCCATTGAAGGAGACAATATACAAAACACAGAAGAAACAAGTCTACTTATCTGGAAGTTTGAAAAAAATTCTGCTAAAAACAAGTTACCTTTTTTAGGAAAAAAAAAATAATAAGGTGTTTTCTTGCTGCTATTTTCTAGTAGTCCCAAATGTCAGGAGAGAATTAAAAAGAGAGGGAAGGTATTTACAATTCTGATGAAGGGGTAGGTGTTGAAAACGTTATGTGTGATTGCAAGAATGATTTGGTCTAGGCACCAAGTGACTGCTGTCTAGTATATTGAGCAAGGAAATGGTAGCGCACAGCTCAGCAAGGGCTGCAAGGCTCAGCTCTGCTCCCAGCTGGCGCTGATTAACCTCTCTGATGCGCTGTGGGCTCTACCTTATAAGAGGTCGTGCTACTTGAAGAATAAGGTTAATATTTTTATATTATTTAGCAAGGGGGGACAAAAAAGGATGCGAATAAATATGTATTTATTTTCAGCTTTTTCAGAAAAAAGGGAGGAAGATTTCCCCTGTGGGTATAACAGGTACGTACATACAGCAGGTTTATTGAGGGGCCTAAAATGATATCAGATGCTTCTAATGTAATGGAGACACATACACTCTGTTTCTTGTTATAGCCCTTGTGGCACTCAGCACTGCAGCAACAGCAAGGAGCACAGGAACTGCATGCCGCTTCCAGTCCCAGCCTCTGCCAGATAAATTGTGTCCATTTATCTGAGGGCAGGATTTTGACTGCCTGTTGTGTTCATGTTATCTGTGATAAAGATTCTGAATACTCATTAAGACTAAGTATTTTTAGGGAGTGTGAGTGACCAGAGCTTCTAATTCAATGTAAAATCCACAAGGAAGACACTCTGTTTAAGTCTTTGTAATATTTTCACTTTTCCTTTGTTTATGCTGTATTTTGCCGTTGTCACCAAAAGCTGGGAACTGGACTCTTACGGAGAAGAACAGAAAGGGACATTTTATCTTTCCTGTCTGTCGCTATTTCACAGTATTGGAATCCAAGAATATTCTGTATTTTTTCAAACAAATAAAGATAATTTGCATTAAAATACTCAATGTAAATTTACATATACATTTCAATATATATGTAAATCTTTTGGAAAACATATTTCTGTTAGATGGATATGTATATTCCTCTTATATTTACAATGGCATGGATAAGCATTTGCAAATGAGATATCACCACAGGAACTGTGCAACTCAATGAAGCATTAAAAAAAATTAAAAAAAGATAATTGCCCTTTTTTCTGGACTTCTCCAATTTCTTTCTCTCTCCTTCACACCACACCCTCCCCCTCCCTTACTCAGGTGACTGCTTGCTGTTTCTTTTTGAAAGCTCTAGGAAAAAACTCAATTTAAATAGCACAGGTTTCTCTACTGACATCTATAATCTGTGAAAGCAGTGTGGCCTAACTTCTGGACCCAGCTGAAAGGATACATGATATTATTATAAAAACATAAATTCACATCAGCTTTTGCCTTGGGTAGTCATGGGAATAAAATATTACTTTAGACCTACTCTCTTCAAAATACATACACTCAAAATGGTGGACTCAAACAATTTACATAAATAATTTTTAATGCTACTTCAGTGGTCAAATCCAAGCATAGCTGCAAAAGTAGCCACTTTAGAGAGAACACTTCAGATTTCATTTACAATTCACCTCAACTCGCAGAGCTACCTGCATCAGGTTTGTTTGGATGAAACTTTTGCTTGTTTCATCCAGTATTCTAGTACTCTTGATGTAAATGTTAGATGAAGATTTTAGCAAAAGTTCAGATTTATCAGACATGCATTTACTTCAGGGACATTATTGCTCTTAAGTGTCTACTTTGCATATAGTTTTATGAGTTGCTAACAACATTTTGGTTTTGTTCTTTTCTGTTTTAAGTTAGGTAATATTGTTAAATGAATTAAACTGATCCTTTATGTAACTCTGTTGATGTCACTGCAGTTACATTAGGGACATACTGAAATTCATTTGTTTCATCAAGCATTAGGGAAGTATGCTTGGAGTATGCTTGGAATTCAAAATTTTTTGACGCCATCTGAATCTAAAATACAAATTCATGCAAAGATTATCTAGCCAGACACGGTTCAGAATTTCATTTCAGTAGATAATCTGAAACTAAAAAACTTAAAAAGCTAGTGAAACAGGCCGAAATATAGTATATAAAAAAGTAAATAACTAATATTTGTTTGAAAACAGTCTTTGTGAGCTACTATAATTTTGAGGGATTTTTCTTCCTTTTATCCTGTCCCAGGGTATTGTATTAAACATTTAAAAGAGGCGTAAAAGAGACAATAGACATAAAATGAAACACGGGAGGCCCTTTCTGAGTATCAGGAAACACTTTTGCACTGTGAGGGTGGCTGGGCGCTGACACAGATTGCCCAGGGTGGTAGTGGAGTCTGCATCCTTGGGGATACTCAAAAGCCATCTGGACAGGGTCCTGGGCAACTGGCTCCAGGTGCCCCTGCTTGAGCAGGGGGGGCTAGACCAGATGATCTCCAGAGATATCTTCCAATCTCAACCATTCTGTGATTCTGTGATTGAAGTCAAAGATGATCCTAAAAGAAGTGCCTTTGCGCAAATCTACATTGCCTTAATGTTTCCTTTCCTTTCCTTTCAGTACATAAGTTACTGAAAAGAGTCTTGCTACACAACCATGCTTTAACGTTAGATTGTAAGGTCAAGACTAATTAGAAAGAAAGAATCAATTATTGCTTGAACTTGCGTTTTGAATCTTTTTTGGAGAACGTTAACACATTACATATCATAGCTCCCATAACATTCAGTAATAGCTGATTGTTCTTCCTTTGATTTTGTACAGCAAATTTATACTGAGCCACATTATTTAGACACTTTTATTAACCATTGAAAATTTCATTGTTTCAAAACGGCAATAAAAAGCTTGTTTCTTAAAATCAATTTTCCTACCTGACAGCACTGGAAATAAACCCCACAATTCTTTAATTTAAAGTACTGCCTCAAAACCAGTTTATGCATCTCCACATTTCCTGTTCAACGGTTTTTATCATAAAATGCAGCAAAATATAGTAAAGGAAGATTTATTTCATTCCCTTATTCCCTTGTGCATTTCTCCCATGGATACTATACCTGAACTGCATTTTTTTGAGACAATGGGGTCCATTTTTGCCAAAAAGTGACACTTCTATTTGCAAAATGTAGATTTCTCCTGAAATTCTTTCTTATGACCAAGTTTTCCCTGATTTTTTCCTACTTTTCTCTACTTCCCGAGGCTACAAATTCTTGTGTTCTGCTCTACCTTTGATGAAGTGGAGTTGTGAAGGTATTTCCAGTAATGGCAAAAGGAAAGTCCTGTTTCAAAAGTTTTGTTATTGAAAATATTTAAAGAGAAAATGGAAATGTATTCAAATAGAATTAATAGAATAGGAAATTATCCTAAAATACAGAAATATTCTGAAAAATGAGCATGTCTGGAGTTTTTCTAGCAGCCACATTTTAACTGGACAGGGACTTGCTGAACATGTTATTTCTCATGTGGACAAGAATTCAGTTGCTGAACTATACTGTTATCACTGCCTGCATTTCTCCCTCTGAAATGTTCCTACTACCGTTTGGGATTCTTCCAGGAATCCAAAAGTTACTGTAATCAGTTGAGAGAGGAAAACGGAATAGATGATACCATTGCCATTATAGCTGTCACCCAGTTTCTATAAGTGAAACCAAGAAAGGCTCTATTTGTGTCTTGGTTTTTTGCCTGCTTCCTGTCACCTCTTATCATTCTGTGTTCACGGTTTCCTTCCACTTCAATGGAGTCTGAATTAAGAAAATGCTTGAACACACAAAACTCAGCCAAAGTTTTGGTAGTTGTTCTTCAGAAGGACAGGATTGAGCACAAAACCAGCTATGGTTTCCTGAAGTGTAGAATAAAGCATGCATATCATTAAGCAGGAATATATGTTACCATACGAGGGGTATGGTACCCTAGAAAACAGTAACTTGAGAATAACTGGGGACTTGATTAAATATTTACTTTCAGTTTGATAGTGTGAGTAACAGCAGGAACACTTTCCCTGGGTTTTCAGTCAAGGAGAGCTCAAGCGAGATGAGCTGGAGCATGTTACAAGGTGCTATGTCCAGGTCAAAATCTAGTATTTAGATCCTGCCTGTGTAAAAAGAATTTGGTGGGCAATGTCCTAAATCTATGCTTTTGCTCTTCACAGATTTTGAAATCTATGATAACCTTTCAGATCAGTTTTCTATGCTTGTTTAACTATCCAATGTAAGCAGACAGGCTTAAGGTCTTAGATATTTAAAGCCTTCTGTCTTTCCCCGCGCCCCCTCCCCCCGCCCAAATCATTGCTTTCAGGCATGTTAACTTGTGTCCATATGAGTTTCTTAGATCAGACATTTTTCCTGCTTTACCAGTTGCCAAATCACAACTTTATAATTTTTAAAAAATGGAAAGACTCAGCAGACTCTTAAGTTAATTATCAAATGTTAGCAGGGAGCTGAGAAGCAGCTTTAACACATTTACCTGTGACTTTGGCAAAAGACAATGAGAATTAACATTTCGCTGGCTGCTAAAAAAACCCACCAAACAAGCCAAAAATTAAACCCACAAAAGCACTGTAAGAACAGCACTGGTAGTAGTCATTTAAAAATCAGTGTAAAGTAATATAGTGCAATGTAATCTTCAGATACTGTTCTCACCTTCTTTGGTGGCTGTGAAAACATTTGCTAATTGCTTATGCCCCCACTATTCTCCTTCCCTCTGCTGAGCCTCCCCATCACTAGCTGCATAATCATCAGTCTTTGAAGTCAGCAGCAGTCTGCTAACAGAGCAATTAGTTGAAGCACCAAGAGCAGCAGGTGTTAGATGTGTTGCTTTTTTTTGTGACATATCAACAGCATTTATCATGTACTTGCAAAAAATTCATAATATACACATTGATTTACTACATGCTTTTATTTTCTCTGTTTGAATAAAGGGAATGCATGCCAGCTATTATTATTTGCAAAGAGGGTTCTCAGGTCACAGAAGCTGATGAGTCTGATCCCAGGATCCTGACCCACAACACGTGCCAGGTGGCATCAGAGCTCCATGTCATTAGCTGAAATGTTATTAATCTGACTGAATGTAGTCATTTTATATTGGAGCCAGTTGTCTGGATTTCCATTATTGTCAGAGGGAAGAAATAAATTAATTGTTTCTTTGAAGCACTTTATTTAAAGTACATATGAAAATGGTGAATTGCTATTTTGAGATAGTATTATGAAATTAATAAAAATGCAAATAAACATTATATGAGCTGGACCTTAAACCAAAAAGGTCTTGCCCGGATGTAGGAACAATATTATTGGGCAATAGCGAATAACCTGATTTAAAGTTAATTTCTTAGAATTTTTACTGTTACCACCTCTATTGCAGAGTTGTAGACACACTTGGACATTTTGGGAAGCCTTGAATATGATTTTCTTTCTTTTTCAGATCCGTAAACTTCAAAATCATCTCCACACAAAGTCTTGTTGCTACAGCAGTTATATGACAAGATCCCTTTTAAAGTTATTGCATTGATCTGTTGAATGAGTGCATCAAAACACCTTTACAAATACTTCCATGGATTTGCTTCTCTTTTTAAGTGTGCTTAGTGGAGAAAAGGGAGATAGCTAGTAGCATTCAAGGAAGTAACACTTGTTTGTTTATTAGGAGTTATTCCTCTGAAATGCATGACAAGAACATAACAAAAAATGACATAAGTATGTCCTGATAATCCATTTTTGATTGCTTAATCAAAAATTCTGTACAAGAGAGAGCAATATTAAACAACATGTCCAACTTCATCTGCCCTTCATTTCTTTCCCTTGAGTGAAGTTACAGATTTTTTTCAAGGACTAGAGTCAGATGACAGTGAGCTGAAGAATAAAACCTGTTGTACAGAAGGGAAATAGAAAAAGAATATTATGCATATTGTTATTATGTGAAGTTCATGCAACTGTATTCTAGAGTGCTGTGCAAAGACATCTCTTTACGAAAATGATTTACCATATGCACACACTGAGTCACAGATTCATAGTTTGAATAAAAAACTTGTCTTGTAAATGTATTTTACTACACCCACTATAGCCTGGACAGTACAAATATACTTTTTTCTGTAGAAAGAAATGTTTATTAAAGTACAGCAAGTTACACCGGACAGACAGACTGGAGATACAGTAGGCTGCATATGGGTGAACACAGAACGGCTTCTGATGTGAATTTTATCTTGAATTTGCAATTAAAAGATCTGGTCAGCAGACTTATAGTACTAATAATCATAGAAAGTTATTTTATCATGTGTGGAAAGATATAGCACCACTATGTGAGCTGTGGTGTACGGTTTTAAGGCATTTTCCCCATTTTTCTACATTCAAAGATTCAAAATTTGTCTGAAGTTCATGTATAGGGAAGTAAGTTTTGTCTAGAAATTTTACCTTTTATTGAAAAATTGGAGGGTTTGCAACAAGTATGTTGTTTTTCCTTGAAACAGTGGAATTGCTCTTTGTATTCCTCATCTAAAGAGTAAATGGTTCACTTTAATATGAAAGCTACCTCTATATATTTTCTGGACATAAAATATCCTTTTATTATTCAGACATAGCAAACACAGGGAAGCTAAATCAAGCTCCACTCCATAAATTCGTACAAGTATGATTTGTGCTCAGTCAAGTGAAAGAGTATTGCAAGATATTTAAGGCCACCATGACTTGTAACAATCAGTCTAAATAAAAAAAAATACAGAATTCTCTTTCCTTAGCTCACATATGCAACCACAGAGTAAAAACACCCAAACTTGCGAACAACAATCTCTGCGTTAAACTAGGCAGAAAGCTCCTCACTCTCTTGAGTGTTTTCGATAAGTGTAATTATTTTGCGCTGACTTTGTCAGATATCATACATGCCTCCTGAGACACTTATATCACTTATGATCTTCTGTTTGAGTGTGTGATTTCTCTTTTTACCTGTGTGTCAACAATTATGTTGAGATCTGAGATATCTCTAGCTCACGAACAAAATTACTGGGGGAAGTAGGAGGAGTAGGAAGGTTATGAAAAGTCTGTCAAGGACCAGTGCAGCAGCTATTCTTCTACCCATCTGATGGAGTAAGGGCTGCACAGCAATGCAACACCCATCCTAACAACAACTGCACCACTTCCCATCAAAGCTTTGCAAAGGGTGGATAAGGAAGACAAAATTGTCAGTGTCCGGTCAGGCTCTTCAAAACAAAGCATTGTTTTTATTCTTTTCTAAGGAAATGTATCTTAAATGAACAAACTTTAATACATATCTAGCTTTCCCAAAGCAGCTGTTACCTGCATAGGGAGAAACCTGTTTCTCAGACAGCTTCTTTTCCCATTTTTATATCAGAAGGAAGGGGAAGGGTGAAAGAAAAAGAAAGCTGTGTGTACATTAGGCTACAGCGCAGACCAAAAAGAATGAATGTATAGAGTGAAACAGGTGATGCTGAGGACCCACTACAAACACTGTATGTGTTTTGGGGTTAGAGGTGGTTACTTCAAACTCTCTCTTGTCTGGTCTTATGAGCAAGAGGCTTTTTTTGTTTTGTGTTTTGTTTTTCTTTTTAAGTGACTGGCATAATATTGTGATTTGATTGTTTCAGAAAGATTTGTTAAAAAAATTGTCTTGCATACCTTCCTGCTTTTTCATAATGTTTCTGATTGAAAACATACTGTCCTGTATATTTGAATTCACTTTCCTCAGGTACAACTGATCGTGACTAATTTTTATTTATATGTCTACGCTTTTAAAAATCCCTTTAGCTGAACACTTATTTGCAGAGTGATCCTAGAGGAATTCCCTCCCGCTTCCACTTAGCAACAGGTATGTATATATTTTGCATTAATGCAAGCAAAATTCATCTTTTGAAACTCCATCTGCTTATGTGGGAACAAACCAGAGCATGTAAACTTCTCTGTGAATAAGTATTTATTTCAAAATGCAGTTTAGGATTTTTCTTAACACTCTGACCCTGAAGTCATTGCTTTGATCTGTTTTTGTTATATTTATGCATGTTTTAACAAAGAAGTTTATTGTCCAGTGTGTGAGGAATTGAAAAGATACCTATTTATACCAGTGCGCGTTTATGGGTACTTCTACACCAATATGCTGGTTTGGAAAAGGAATGCACTTTCACAAAAAAAAAATCTTTTGATCCTTTCCATTTATTATATGTTTGTTCACATCACAGTCCAGTATAAGAGCACACAAACTGGATTCTTCTAGGATAAACCTAAACCCACGAATTTGCTCCAACAGCTAAAGTGAATTCAGTCAATCAAATCAGAGCAGAACTAATATGAATTGAAACCTTCCAAAAGGATGTACAGTGAAGAGAGCAGGTCATCAGCTGTTTTGCCTTACAAATCTGCAATTGGTAGTCCCCACTATTTGCTAATGTGGACGTAACCTATGAAATTCTAGGGTATTCATTTACCTACCTAATCTATTTCTGTTTCTAGGACACACGAATACAATTATAAATTGCCAAAATATGAAACTGTATGAGAACATACCAGAAAATGTTCCCACAGTAGACTGTCAGTCATGAATAAGGCACAAAATTCTTACAAGAATTAGTATATTTCTGAAGGCATGTAACAAACTTAAGCACTTAGTGAGCCTGCAGATTGTTAAACTGCTTGATCCTAAAGTAGTTTAAGCTTGTCATCCCTTGATATGGAAATGTGCATAGCAGAATGCAGAAAATCTGGGAAAAATTTCTAAGTTCATGTCAGTGTGCTTCTTGGATCAAGCATTTCAAATTTGCTAAGGCAGATAAGAACTGATTTTGGCAGGGGTAGATATGCAGGCTTCTTATCGCCTCAGTATTAACTTCCATGTGAGTAAAACTTTCTGTGAACACTTTCAGCTATTAGAAGGACTTTGTTAGCAGTTGAAGAAAGGAATGGCTGTTTTGACCTGGAAAACAGGACAAATTATATAGCAGTATGCAATTCTAAGCATATAAGCCTAAAATGCCACCAGGTATATAGTTGGAAGGTCTCTCAGAGAGAAGCAGACTCTACTAATTTATATAGAAAAGTAGACTGTAGTTCACTTAATTGAATTTCTTATAAAACTGACCCTGAGTCAGTGTGATGTCTTTGCCTTCTTGATATAAGAACTACAGTGATAGAAGAAGGATATTAAAGTCCCTGAAGATTTTAATCATCTCTCTGGTTTTTTTTGCAAATGGGAAACAAATTCAGGCTGTATTTCCTACTGAAATACACAGTCCTCTGTCACAGGTTGTTTTACAGGAATATGAACTTATTCACAATAACTAAACCAGGAGGATAAGAAGAAATTTTGTTGATTTAATTCAAAGGTCTGGACATTTTGAACTGATTTGCAAAACTGTCCTTAGCAATTGTTTTCCTCTCCTAATCATCTCTGATATTTTAAGGACAGTCACAACACAAGTCAGAAGCTTTAAAAACCACTAGTGATGCTGCAACTGTGGGAAACATTTTAGAAGCATGACCCGTCTGGATGAGGCTTTGAGCAGGCTGATCTAGTGGGAGGTGTCCCTGCCCATGGCAGGAGGATTGGAACTAGATGATCTTTAAGGTCCCTTCCAACCTGAATCATTCTAAGATCCCATGATTCTATGACTCTATTTAAAGTCAGAGAATTTAAATTTGAGAATATTCTTCAAAATCACAGTGCATTGTTGTTAATATGATCCTCATATTGATAAGATTGTTTTTACGTTTGTGTTTCCAACCTAATTTAAAAGAAGTTCAACTTAAGAATGGCAAAGATTCCTGAAAGACAGGGGTTTGGTGTTTGTGGTAGAGTGATAGGACAGAGGGATGTTCATTAGAAACATAAGAGAAAGTCTAAATCTCTGAAGACATTGAAGATAAGATTTATGATTTCATGAGCATATCTTTGTAAGAAAATTTCAGAAAGATATGTTGTGAGGAGGAAAAGAAATTAATGAAAAAGACTACTTTTTATAGGTAGGAAGATTTTTCAAAAAAACATAAAAGCTTGCTTGGAAGGATATGCATCATTTGCATGACAGTGCATCTCGTGGTTCACATAGTTTCATGGAAGAAAGTTTCTGATTCATTGTTTATTTGTTTGATGTTTTTTTTTAAGCAAGGAACTGGAAGAAGAGCTTAGATTGCCTGAAAAGCCTATGTAATTGTAATTTACAGAATTTTGATGAGCCTCAGTTCTATATACTTCTCAGTAATACTCCCAGCAAAATGAAAGAAATGACCATAGACAACGATTGCATGGTTACCCATAGGTGGTCCAGGAGCTATCACTGTGACAATCAAGATGACGTCCTACATGATATAGTCCTGAAGATTTTACCTTTCAACTAGTTCCTGAGAAAATGAGAACATTTAGGGAGGAAAAAAATCTTGATTTAAACGTTCCAAAGAATTGCCAATTTCAGACCTGAAATGGTTAGCTATGATTTTCGTTAAAAAAAAAAAAAAAATTGGTCAAAATGTTCTGGTTTATTCTTTTCATTCCTCAATGATGTAATTTTTATCTTCTTCATTAAATTAACATTTAAGTTAATTTATCCATGTAGATACTGCATCATCAAATAATCTTTGATAAATTTGAGACTCATTTTAGAAAGATTTACTGAAGTTGAATCTTTTCCAGTCCTTTAATCACTATTACATAACTTTTATAGAATAATGTTTAATGAATTATGGCCAATGAACACAGTTGTGGAGAGTTGTGGTAGTCTTGGTTTGGTTTACCAGTGCAAGATGTGGAGATATTATGGTCCCATTTACTCAGATATTGTATGTTCTACCAGTGGCTAAAGATGATGTTTGACTTTACTATTACACTGCTAGCCCAAGTCCAGCTAGTTATTTCATTGCTTCTTATGGTAGAATATCCATTCTACACTTTGTTTTAGTTAGAATACATTTTTTTGCCCAATATGTTGTACTGGCAAAAAACATTTTCGAAGTCGTAAAGTCACTTAGTAACAATTATCGTATCTATCGGTTCTCTAATTTTGGTCAGTTGTAGAATTTGTAATTGCTGTCTTTCTAATAGTAATTAAAAAATTATTAATAAGCAATCATCATTATAGTGGTGCATATGGAAGTTGATTTAAGTTAGTACTATGTTAAACTACAGGAATGGCATGCTCTAGTAGCAGAATATGTAGACTATGCCACAGGTCTTAAGGAACTTTCCTGGTGTTGCTACTGACAAACCATACAGATAATTTATTCAAAATAAATTATCTAGCCTATCCAGTTTATTCAAACTTCTCTAAAATTCTAGGCAGTTGTTATTTAACATGTTTGCAGTTAATGCTTTTGAATTGCACATGTGAGTTGCCTCTAGAGTTCATGTATATATATATACATATATACACATTGTAGTGGGCTAAAACACTAATGTTGTGGACAAAGCATGTCAGATTCTGCAGATTCAAGACAAAGTCTGAAAGGAGGATAGAAGAAAACATGTTAGTCTTCTATAGTTTACTGTCTTTTCTCTGAAATAGCAAGTCATAGAAAGATGGTCTTTGATGACAATTTGAAATAGAAATTATTCTATTCATTTTCCAATGTGTATGCTTACTGTCAAGAAATGGATAAACTACTAGTACTCCCAATGAAGATAACAGGTTAGTTTCCCCATCTTGTCAAGCTTGCTTCTGTTTTGTTTAATGATTGCATATAGTGTATAAATTATAGTTTACTTTAATTACAGCTCTTTGCTCCTTGGATTTTATAAATCCACCACATTATCACCAAAGACTCTTGCTAGAAACTGCTAGTGGTATATTATTGAATATCTGGCTTTATCCAAGAACATACAAATATTTTTCACAGCATTTCATAAAGTTCATTACATTTGTGCACAATATTAGTATGTACAATATTGTATATGCTGGTTATTAAAATTTCCATAACATATCACCTTCTGAAAAGATATAATCTGGCTTCCAAAACCTTTAAATCATAAATATAATTTATGCATATGCACCTTAGATTGTACATACTACACTCATCTTTATATAGCTTCTCTTTTTTTATAATTTTGTGTACAGTTTTCCCAGAAATGTGGAAACTTTTAAAGGACAACAATGTCAAAAATCACAATTTCCACAATGTCAAGTAAAATGTAAGATGGAAATAAGGCCAAGTTAAGTACCCAAGAAATCCTTTAAGTGTGTCAGAAACTAAAAGCATGCAAGTTTTATTGATCTGTTTTGTACCAGAAGAAGAGGGACTTGAGGCCAGATTCATATTTGTATTTTAAAAAGTTAAATCCCACCTATCTCCTATTTCAGCTTGTTTATGTCTAAAACTGTGTTTAACTCCCTTTTTTCAGATATCATCTAATACTGCAGATGACCAAAAATCTTACTTGTGTCACAGTTTTTGCCAATAAAGTTCCTTCATGCTTAAAATGACACCAAGAAATGTCTTTCATTCCTGAGAGTGCACAAGGTGCTATGCCCTGTCCCTATCAGGATCTACACTCTCCCTGTTCATTGGAGTATCTTTCCTGAAAGCCTGACAAAAACTCAGACTAGACATAACCCTTACTGGTCCATTGATCATCAGGGCATTCACCAGCACCAGATCCATGTCCTGGATGAGGGGTTAAAGCCCACCCAAATCCTCCAACTACAGCCTTTACTGCCTACCAGGGCAGCCAGGCTCCAGCGTCCTGTTGAAACTGTTTCACTTTTTATGGAGAGTCTAAATATCTGCTGGATCAGAAGGGAAATGGAAAGCTGATTTCTGGAGGTAGCAATACAGTGGAGAGAGCATTGTGTTTCACTGATTGAGTTTACCTTTTATATCTAAATTGCCCTTATGTCCTAAAACATAGATTAAAATATTTAGGTATTATGCAAGCGTGGCACAATATGTATTTATATAGAGGAAGGCATTTACATGAGATGAAATGTAGTGTAAGAATTGGTGCTCTGAACTCCAGTCCTGGGTGGTTGTGTAAGTGAGATGAATTCAGATTCAGAACAAGGGAAGGATTCTCAGGACTTAAAATTTAACAAAGTGAAAAATAATCTAGCCAAAAAATATACCCAAACAGCATCTGGGAGTGGCATATATACTTACAAAAAGGTAATTTTGGTGCTGTTATAACTTACAGGACTTACATTGATGATGGGTAATTTGAAACAATACGTTAAAGTATATTTTTTCTAAGGAAACTGGACAAATCTGTTAAAATACTATGATTTGTGTCAAAAGATAACTGTCAGAAAGAAGAAGATGGTATAATTTACTGAAACGTTCACAAGGTTCTAGCAATACCTCTGGCGAGTGTATTAAATAAATTTAGGAATTGGAAAAGAAAAGAAATAAGTCATAAAAACAGGGAAGTGACAAAATATAAAGCAAAGATAAATTGTCTTCTTTCAATTGGCAAAAATTGACAGAATGTTGGCGATCTTCATTAAATGTGCAAATTTTTGGGTTAGTTATGATAAAGACGACTGTGAAGAACTTGAAAAGAAATAGAAGGTGTATATAAGAATGAATAATTTGAACAACTCACACAGATGTTTTGGCTTTGTTTTTCGAAGTTATATTGTTTTAGGCAGAACTGCCTGGATTATGGCCATCAGAAATCTGTTTGTTTATATGACTTTAAGTATATCTCCGTTGACATCAATGGGATTATTCTAGGAGTTCAGATGGCATGCTGGAGAACACATCTTCTTTAAAAATCCCTAGAAAAGATAGGCATGTCAGCAGATTCAAAGTTGTCTGCTATTAACATAAGGTATGCATTTGTTATCAATGAACTAAGGATTAACCAACCACTCTAGTTTTAGTGGTTCTTCCTACATAAAGTGGTAAAACCTGGATGCTTATTGGGCTTCCAAATAAATGTACACAAAGTTTTCTTTGAGCTAGGAAGGGCTATGTGTGAAGATGTACCATATGGCTGACAAGATAACAGTGTTTATGTGCTTAATTTAGGACACTGATAGGCAGTTAATCATTTGGATGTGGAAATATTCGTGTTTAAAAACCCCGAAATTTACACCTGCAGTTTTTAAAGTTCTAATTATAATGGCTGTTTTCCCAAATATGCAAAGACATTTTTCATAGACAAATGAATGACTCTGATTCACTATTTCTGAATCAGAATGACTCACATTTCATTACTATTTGAAGACGAAGGTCCCCTGTCAGTAATGCCTGAGTAACATACTGTCAATAACTTCCCTCATGCATATGGGCAGCCTGAAATAAACTGCTAGCTCTTGGGTGTCTACATTTATGACAATCTGTGAACGAATCACAGTATACTCTTGACAACTGCATCAATGATTCTGCATATGATACACAATTTAACCTGCATACCAAGGATGTGGGGTATATTGTGACTCAGGAGTCCAGCTTATCATGAGGTCAAGCTGAATGGCTCAAAGTCACACAGGAAGGCAAAGAAGCACAGAGACTCCCAGGGGCTACCCAATTAATTGCTGTACCAGGCAAAGGGTTTCATTCTTCCACATAGCTACTTTGGGTTAGGAAGGAATACAGCAACTGGATCTAAGGCATTTCTCTTTCGCCGTGAGAAGAGTCTGAGGATCTTTGCTGTAGGATCTACTGTGTTGCGTGTCTGAAATACATATGAAAATTCCCTGGATCAAAATCTAGTGATGCGGACCCCAGATTTCATCTAAGGAAGAAAGAACTATGCTAGTATAATGTAGTTTATACATGTGTTTGTATATGTTTCTGGCAAGCTCAGGATCATAGGCAGAATTTTGAGGCAGATAAGGATATAGTCTTCAGATGGCACTTTACGTATCTTTTTTGAGCTCTAAAATTAACCTCCCGGGAGCACTTTCTGGTACAGCACAACATAATACTTTTATTTTGGGATTGACAAAAAGAAATTCTGCCTCCCTTCATTTTTAGTGTAATGAATTTTGGAGAGTGAGAGTGAACTCTGCTATCTGACTGCATAACCTTGAAAGGCCCCATTGATCACTTCTACTTCTGTTTTAACTAGACGCAACTTTATTATCTTAATGTCATCTGAATACTTTGCAGGTTCCAAATATTGACAGAAGTATCCTGACTTGTCTTGGCACACGCACTGCAGGGGATGTTTAGGGCCCTGAAAGAACTTCCCTCTCTGCTAGCACATTAATCCAGAAAAAGGGCAACATAAAATCCCGATAGTTCATAGAGTGGTTGGCAAAGACCTGTTGATCCTTCTAGCACTGTTCCTCACATTTGTATGTTAAATGCCTTCTTTAAATGCCTCAAGTGATACATTTTTGTCAAGAAACATTGTGTATTAGTACTGTCATATTTAAAGTGTCAGCTATGGAAATACCACTTCTGCTCCTTCTCTTCCCTCCAGCAGCTCTCAGCTTCCTCCCCCTCATCATCGTCAGTTACAATATTAAGGGACTCCAACAGACAAGTCTTTTGCTTTAAAGAAACAGTTTAAATAGTATCAAACATCACAAAATGGCCCTGAAATTAGGCGCTGAATCCAACAGACCCGTCTGATTGCCAATCCGAGGCTTCCAAAGCTGGTGGCAGTTCAGATTTCACTTAGAGATCTCTAGTTCAGATTTCAGAAGATCTTATACCTCTGTATGCTCCCAGGAGAATACGCCCTGAGGATGCTATCCCTAGAGATGATAATTGCAGTAAATGCAACATAAATAATTTCCTGCTTACTCACTTTTTTTCAGGATGGTTCATCTAGAAATTGCAAGCTAAGACATACACCACTCCTAAGCTGAATTCTGCAGTACTAGCTTTGTGATTAAAATGCACTGTTCATTTTCTTCATTAAATAATTTTGGAGTCACAGCTAGCCAGAGGCTGGTGTTAAGCCAACTTGCGCAGTCCCAGTTAATAGCAGTTCATTTGGCAGCTATGAATATCAGGGCCACTAAATTCAAGTACATTTTCTGCAGCACAGTTGCAGGATGTTCAGAAGAAGGATGTGAAGAAGGATGTTTAATAGCCTACATCTTGAGGGGGGCAGTAACACACAAACTGTTTGTGAGTTAAAATGGTATATCCCTGGTGGTAAAGAAACCACATGGTGCTTCTCTTACCCCAACAACAAAGCTTTCATCTCTGCTGTGAAGAGGTCAAAGAAAATGGCAAGAAATCAAATGTGCAGTGGATAATAATCAAAATTAGTAGAGGAGTTGGAAAAATTATAGGTTACTTGTCACTGCTAATTGTTGGTTTTGAGCCTTTTGTTTTAATTCCAGACATCTATGTAAGAAGAACCATTAATTAACCTCATTCAGTACCAACCCATGAACATGTATATTACACACTGTTTGTTGATAATAGGCCAGGCTGTGCTAAGAAAGGAACATGTTCCAGTAGGATGTCACTGGAAAGAAAGAAGGGGTGGATGCTTAAAGCATGGCATTCTTATATGAGATGACCCTTTTCTTCTTGCACTGAACTGTTGCTGCCTTCTGTCAAAAGTATGAACACATTTTTAATATTTGGGCTATAGTCCAACTACTATATTGATGAAAGCACATTCTGTGTCTCACTTGTAGGATTCGGATAAACATTATTGTATTTAAAATTGTTTATTTCAACCTTGTAGCTGTCACTGCTCTAGACAAATAATTGTGTATTTTTTTAGCTCTCAGAGAAACTGTATGGGATCTCTATACTTATGCTGAAACCAGGTGCCCCCACATCTGACAGGCGAAGGACCTGTGACAGCCACAGTTAGGTGCTGTAATCCAGCTCTTCTAATGTTTTTGGTTTTGTAGGTAGGGATGATCTTGACAAAGCAGCAAATTTCATTTCAGTGGTAGGAAAACAAGGCATGTATGCATGACATGGTCCCTGACTACATGGCAAGTAGGGAACAAGGTTCCCCATCATGTGGTCTCTCATTTGTTGAATTGGGCAGAATCACCTAGTTCTTTTCACGATTTTGTTTTATTTCGTATTTCTAAGCAATCAAAAAAATACTAAAGCATGTGCAGACCTAGATTTATGGAAACCTTACACATGCTTATGAAATCTTAAAGGTTATATTACATTATTATTAAGTTGCCTTATACCTATTTATGAAATCTTAAGACTACGTAATTATTATTTTTAAGACTTTAGTATTACCTTAAGATTAAATATTATTGGGTAAAGTAGTACCTATTACGAACAAAATCTTTTCATTTTAAAATTAATTATAGTAGAATTCAGCTATTTCACTTAATTTTAGTCCCATCACGTGCAGAAATTCTTATCTTTCTCTTGGTGTGTCTAGTCAAGAACTGAAAATAATATAATTTGTCTGCTTCTAACAGCACAGCCTACAAAGACATTTTGCTTTCTGACTCCAGTTTTAATGCGTTACTGTCCACTATTTATCACAGGAATTTTGTGATTTCATAGGAAACTGTGTGCCTAAAAATTTCTGTGGATGTGCCTTTTTTGCTATGTGTCTATTTCAGTGCATCTAGTCTCTCCAGGACTTTTCTCAGTTTCCTCTAGGTACCTGCAAAAAACAGACAAGTCCTCCCAGTATTCACTACGAAAGAATTGAGAGAGACTGAAATACGATTCAAATAATTAAGTAAATATCACTAAAAAAATCACGTGTAAGAGGGTGCAGCATAGGGATAGATCAGCATCCAAAGTATCAGGGTGCATTGTGACTACTCTAACAAAACTAGGCTATTTGGAGATTAATAACTCAAGAACAGTCTATTTACTTTCCTTTGGCAATATAGACCTATTTTGAGCATGATAAACTCTGTTTCCAAATTATTCCTTTTCTTTATGCAACATTCATCACTCTTTAAATTATCTGCATAACTGTAAATATCTTCCTTAAATAAAGTATGGGCTACTACATTCAAAGGCCTGAAGAAACATTTGTGGACATGTAGAAAGAATAATATTGTTCATATTTCTCTTTGAAAAAGAAAGCATGCAATTCTGAATTTAAAATGGCTTTTTAAATTTGCCAAGAATATAAAAAAAATAATTAGCAAAAGTGTGGGTATATTTAAGAATTCCTCCATGAGTATTTGTTATATGTTTGCATGTGTATGAACTTTACCCTTAGCTACAGCTTTTATGTTTAGTTTCTGACAACATCTGGAACTGAATTCAGCTGACAAATATTTCCTAACCAACAATTCAAAATGCTTGAAACTGCACCTGTTAAGCAGGAAGCAACATTAAAACGATCTTTGGAATAATCATAAACAAGGATCCTTTTTTGTATTTCAAATCTACAAGATAAATGGAGAAAATTCCCACTGTTTGCATAATAACTACATTCAGAAACAATAAAAATGATTTCCAATACATTCATTTTAGGGTTACATTCATTTTAGGATTAATTCTGAGCTCATTTATTTCAGACTAATACTTAGTTGAATGAGTTTGTATGTACTTAGAAAATCCCATTCAGAGGTGTATCAAGGAAGGCATCAGCAATACTATAAGGAAGAAAAGGAATTCCTGTCTAGACAGCCAGCAACATGCATCCCTTTTGTCTTCTGTATCTGTAAATTAATCCCTGAGCCATTTGAAGTTATCTGATTCTGCTGCAAATGAACTGGCACATTTGAGTTATTGACTTGGCTCCAGTCAAAGCTACTGTGGTTTCTAGTTTGTTGCAAAAGTATATGCCAGTTCAAACGGTGCACATATTCCGGAAAGAAAAGATGACAAATGAGATCCCTTTTGTGGGACCTGCTGAATGGGATGGCTGCTGGACTCTGTCTTGTTATGTGCAGGACTAGATCACGGAGCTTTTAGGGAAAGTGGGGGGGAGTAACAGAATCTTGTAACCAGCACGCACCAGTGTTGGTGTTGCAGTGCTTTAACCTGTATTAAGCTTACAGTCTTACATTTGTAAGTCTGCAGTCTTTCACTTGTAGCACAACAGTCTGCCTTTCATTTTGTATGCAACCTGCCACATACACAACCCCAGGCTGCTGCAGCAGTACATTTTCTTTTTTTATTCCAAAGGGCTGTTATCCTCACAGCCTCACACCGACAGATTTATTAAACATCATTACATTGGTAAAGTTGGGTTTTGTAGGAAGTGATTGCCATTGAAATATGAATTTTCCCTTTCCACCCCTTTCTTCATAGCTTTTAGTTTATAATCTTATGCTAGGGAATTAATAAATCTTAATAGATAACTCTAGTCGATAATAGTCATATAGGTAGCCAATAAGCATTTGCTGATAATGCACATGCAGAAAGCTAAACAGCCAATTGATTTGTACAACATCTGTGCCTGATAAAAGTATGCCCTCATAAGCACTATTACTGTAATGAAACAGTCCTGATGAAACCGTATTGTTACTGTATAAAAAATTAGTGAAACACCTTCTGCAATGTAGAGTATGCACAGATGAGGATGATGACCTGGGAAGATCCTTACCAGTTCTTTTGTTTTCCAGTGACTTGGCCTTTCCCTTTCCCTTTCCCTTTCTCTTTCCCTTTCCCTTTTTTTCCTTGGCTTGTTACGCTACAATGCTTTTTGCTGAATACACTCATGACCTAGACCAGGAATAGCTCCTTTTCCTTGCTTAATAAGTATTTTTGAAGACACCCATTTTATCTTAGTTGCCTCTAAAGACTTTGTGTTAATACAGTAAAACAAAACAAAATTTCCACATTAAAGGAAATGGGTAAATATATTCCTTCAAATACTATTAAGCAACATTGCTGTGACAAAAAAACCCCAAAACAAGCAACAATTCACGGACCTACCATTTAATCAAATGTCAGGATTCTATATTAGGGTTTTTTTCAGATAATCAATATCAAGTGTGTTGGTGCAGCTGAATCTTCGTATAGATTTTTTCATAGATTAAGCAATTAATTTTTATTTAACAGGATGTGTATAATTTGTAAATTATATTACTGAACAATATAGAGGTTAAATGAAATATATTTAAAAGATTTTATTTACATGCCAATGCACTAATTGCAAGACTTTTTTTATGATCCTTTTTTTTGTTGTTTTTCTAAATTTGATCTATTGTGACTACTTTTTTTGTCCTCTGTCCTACACTGAAAGAAATATTACTCCTTGATGCCAAGCAGCTGCCATTTTACTGTGAGAAATTTATGGTCCCCCTTAATATACGGGAAAATCTACCTCACAAGACTTTGTTACAAGATTATTCTTCAAAAATAATTTCAAGGTCTTTCTGTAAAATGGCAGCCAAAGCATGCATTAATCAGGGGAAGATATGGGATTCTGCTTTTTTTTTAACATATTACTCAGAAAATGTTACTAAAAGGATTATGGACTAGACTGCTGACTTCCTGGTTACTTACAAAAAACCACAAAACTTTATAGAGGTTTGACACATACAATATAAGGAATCAACCCCCTAAGCACTTCTGTGTATGATTAATTTTAAGCAAGAAGTATGAAAGATCACTCACAAGGTAGGTTAGCACGATAGTTGCATTAACCTAGGACTTAGGGAAACCCAGTCAGAGACAAGGAGTTTTGTGAGATAAATGCGTACAAGCACATGATACAGACTCAGAGGTTTTCTGAGCAAGACAGAGAAGGTGAAGAATGGTGAGATGATACAGGGAATGGAAACCATGAGATAATGCTTGTTTCAGGATACCAGTAGCTGGATGCCAGTAATTTTTTGGATGATGTCAAAGCAAAAGGAGTTTTAAGTGCAACATGAAGTAGGAACGCAGTATCCCTTTGGTGATATATATAGGGAAATTTCATCCCCAAAAGAGGCAAAACTGCTTGATAAATTTATACAGTTAGAAATGGAGACTGATTATATGAACCTAATACTAGTGAGAGTTAGTGTTCTAGCCCTGAGTGGGAGAGACTAAATGGACAGAAAGTAGACTGAGGATTTTCGAAGGGGAAGTTGCACGGTTGTATTGGGTGTAGGTGGCAAGGTGTTGATAGTGGGGATGCTGGAGGGTTGGCCTTTTGGAAAAGGTTAGGGGCTGCCCTGTGCTGCACAAAACCATCTGTGCAAAAGACCCCCAACAAGCCACAGCCGAGCCCATCAGCCAAGTCAGGGGTGCCTCTGCAGAAACATACTTAAGAAAGGTCAGAAAACAAGAAAACACTGTACAGACAGCAGAGTAGGGATAAAGGAAAAAAAAAAAAAGAGAAACAGCAGTGTGAGTACTAACGTCAGAGAAGGAGGGAGAGGAGGTGCTCCAGGTGCTGGAGCAGAGTTTGCCCTGCAGCCCCATGGATTAGCCTATGCTGGAGCTATTTATCCTGAAGAACTGCAGCCCATGGGAAGGACACTTGCTGGGGCAGAGGAAAAGTGTGAGAAGGAGAGGAATTGTTATGGTCTACCATAACCTTCCCCCATTCCCCATCCCCTTTGTGCTGAGTGAGATGGGGGGGAAATGGGAGGAAGAGGAGTTGGGCTTGAAGGAGTAAAGGTGAGCCTGGGAAAGGAAGGATGGGGAATGGTATTGTTTTAATGTTTGTCTCTGTTTCTTACCATCCAAATCTATTTTAATTGAAAATAAATACATTAACTTTCCTCAAGTTGAGTCTTTTTTGTTCATGATGGCAACGGGTAAGCAATCTCCCTATCTGTGTCTCAGCCCAAAAGCTTTCTCATCACATTTTCTCCCCCTGTCCTACTGAGGAAGGGGAATGAGAAAGCAGCTGGGTGGCATTTTGGCCCTTAGACAACACTAACCCAACACAGATGGGAGAAGATGAGTCATTGGAAAGACAGCCAGAGAAGAAATAAGGTTATTCTGACCTAGAAAAATTATTTTATTGCAGTATTCTGAATGGTTATCACAAGGACAACTGCTTATGTGGACCACAATGGAAGATGTTCCTATAGTCAAAAGTAAAATGATGTGAGCTCAGTAAAATTTATAATCATATAAACAGTTAGAAAAGGCTCTATTTTAGCTATATTAAATGAGGAAAGAATGGACTTGACAAGTTAGAGAGATCAAAGTCAAAGATGACTCTGGTTGTAGATTTGATGATGCTGTCCAGAGTGATACAGAAGGAAGCTGAGGGTTTCAGCATAGCAGGCTAGGATCTGCTTTTTAGTCTTACTGAGTCCTATCTCAGTTATCCATAGTAGATTTCAGATGAACAATGGGGGATTTTGGACACAAGCAATAGTTATATAACTGAGGTTGATTATATGCTTGTGTAGAAGTTTACTCTTGCAAAAATTTGGAGGATCACATTCTAAATATATTACCTTTGAGTTGGAGAAATAAGTTTGAGTTCTGATAGTTAGCGCCTTATATTTGTCTTTTAGCATCTCAGTATTGATATTATTAAAGTTTGCTTTCAAAATTGTAGGTTTATGTTATTAAGTCAGATATCTGACTTCTTGTAATGTTTTTTTCACAGACTCTTTAATTTCTGATTAGACATTAACAAAGAATGGGATACATCTTTCCAACAGAGTCACTTCATCTTTATTATTGCTATCTGCATTACAAATGAATTCATTAGCATTCTCATCACAAACCCCAAGTTCATTATCTGATAAGACAAAAATTTCTTCAGATACATCTTGAGGTATTTGATTTGCCTTATTTATATTCTCAGTAGGTAACTTTCTCTCACTTGCTAGAGATGAAGTAAATTGTGATTCAACTCATTACTTTACCCTGATTGAGTTTTTTTCTGTCCTTTGTACATGGAATCCTTATTTGTTTCCTTCTTTTGTTTAATTGGTTTGTGACTCCTGAGTTACAGAACACATTCCATTCTTGACCATAAAAAACAAGTTCTGATTTTTAAAATATGTAGTTTATATTCAGCATTATATTAAATTGAAAACCATATCTGTGTAATAATTAAAACAATCAAAAAATAACTAATTTCAATATATATTTGCTGGGATGCATATAGTACTGAATTCATGATGTCCATGTTATTAAATCTGTACAGACAGCTTATTTGCAGAGGAGGCAGGTTTTCTGCATTTAGTCTTAGCTTTCCCTGTAATAAGATATGTAGTTTTTCCCTGTTGATGTAAAATTTTTCATTACACCTCCTATTCAGTTTAGTTCACTCAGTTTTGGTACATACTGGACCTTGCGCCAGACCTTCATTAATATCACAATATATGCCCCCACGTAGGAAAATAGAATATATTTATAATATAGAGTCTTTAGCTGATTAAAATTTCTCAAGAAACATCTCTATTTCTAAATATCCATGGTATTTTCTCAGGAGTCTATGCAGTTCTGTCTTCAGAGCTAGCAAAAAACTGAAGATTATTGTAGTCAGTGGAAGAAGTGTCCTAAAGGAATGCTTCATTGCCACCAGCCAGGCCACTAATATATGAGGAAGCATCAAGTTATTAAAAGAATGAGCCAGACACAATTGCTCTCCACCTTATTTCCCCATTTTACCTACAGAGACCCATGTCTTAATTCAGTTATTCCTACGAAAGCGTTCAGTATCACTGTGAGACACCTGAGGATACATGAAAGAACTACATGGGTTCTGTCAGAGAAAACACAGATGCTGCAAGGAGGCCTAGGATATTTTGCAATGGCAACTGGATGCCAGGCAGACCTCCAAGAATATCTGGAATGGTGCCACTTTGCTTATTTTTAGAGAAGTGGATTGAACCCAGGGTATGATTCAGTTCTGTACTCCAAGACCTGGAAACCCAAAACGGAAATTCCAGGGACTCACCTAGAAATACTCCAGCTGCAAATATGTTCAGTTTATGGGATTAGCCTAGATGTGATACAAATGAAAAACAGTAACATGTATAATGTGGGCATCAGATCCTTGGCACCCCCTCTCCTGCTCTGCAGATCCACTCTTCCCATTTTGCACAGCTTGCTAATGCAGGTGTAGCAATAATGTCTCAGCTGCTGTTGTAGTAAGCAAAGATCCTGTGAAGAAGGATCACCTAGACCCTGGTTCAGCTGCTTCAGTGAAAAAAATGTTAGTTATTGCTCAACAGTATCGCTCTTAGCTTTTGTTCACTGAATCGACAGGATCTTCACTGACTATAACAAGATTTTAGATGAGTAGCATGAAACAGACAATGCAAATTTAATGCTGTAGTATTCATAAAAAACTACCAATCATGAGATTTCTTTTTATAACATTGATGAAATAATATTTTTCACAATTGGATCAAACCTGTTATAATGGTACAAATTTTGCTTAAAACCATCTGTACACTGAGACAGAATAGTACAAGTGTTAGCATTTTAGTCTTCAAATAGGCACACCTATCCTTTCAAATAATGGAAGTACTTGAGGGGCAAAGTGTTGTTGAATAGAAGAAATCGAGACCTGCATTAACAGAGATACTAAAGGGAGAGTGTTAACGGTGCAATAATTTTCCCCTCTTGCTATTTGCTAACAACTTTTTCAGCGATTGCTCTCTGCTGTGAAGCTGTAGTAACTTGTAACTTTCCTCCATCAACTCACATTCGCACTGCAGCTGACTAAATACTGTGGCACAGAAAAAATCTGTCTCTGTGTTATTTACGTATCTGATTTGTTGGTTACTCTTGCAGCGTATTAAATGACTTGAACAGTATTCTTATTGCTCTGGTTGTTGTTTTTGCTGTTATTGTTTCTAGAATATTTGCAAAGTCTTACCATTCATAATCTATGGTCTGATTACAGATTGATGAATTTGTCCCTATTTACCTCGATATTTTTATCTTGAAAAGAGAGAGACCATGGATAACACTTCTGCTAATTTGCATTATGAAATACTGCTATAATATCACTCCAGTTGAGCCTGGCAAATCCTTTATGATTATGACCGATTCATATTTCCTTTTCATACTCAAAGTGAACCTTATATATAATATTAGAAGTTTCTTAATGGCTCTGAACACCGCAGAATATGTAGCTACATAAAGATCATTTACCTATTATTACATCAAATTAAAACTGATGACAGATGGTAACATTTATTCTGGAATAAGTGTTGTTGGTCTAAAAGGTCTGTTGACCTTTTAGAGAAAAAAACCCATATAATGGTTCCCTTTATTTTCAGCTGCACTTTGACTTAAGGAACAGAAGCACTTAGCCACAAAAGTTAAAAGAGAAAGAATATAAATCTACTTATAGAGGAAATCTGCATTATTGTGTGAGGGAATTACTGTCCTTTTTCCTTTCAAATGGGTCTAACTTCTCTGTCGCTGCTAAGAGGTGCTCCATTGTAAGATTTACTCTGATCAAGTTGTGGTTTTGGGAGTCTTGCTGTGTTTCTTCACAGAAGAGCAAATTTAACTCAGGTTGGTGCCACACTAGCACAGTTAAATTGCTTTTGGTAACCTTAGAGTTCGGATAAGGCCCCTTCATGTCTATTTGAAACATGGGAGCCTCCATTGTGTGCACAGATATATAGTGTTGTTGGGTATTTTGGCTGTTCAGAATGGCTTTATTGCCTTTACTGCCCAAGGTTTTGATGCCTTATGGGCTGAAGAGCTAAGACAGGTGCTGCCAGTGCCTCTGCTAGGATGTCTGGATGTCCAGTCCTGGCCCTTGGAGTGCTCCCTTGCCAGTTCTTGGGAGGGCACGCAAAGGCCCTGACCAGGAACGTCAGTTACTTACATGGGAGTACGGTCAGAGCAACAACAGCTTTGATGTCCTGCTCCACAGTCTATCCTTTGCCTTTCTTTCTCGGTCACCATTTTGATAAACTAACACACCTTTTCTTTTGTGTACAGTGTCCTGCTGTTTTCATGTGGCTGTCTTGTTGGTGATACCACAGGTCAGAGTACACACAAGTACATTGCTCTTCTTTTTTTTACCTGTAGCACCCTGACTTTTCTCATGAGTTATATTATTGTTGGAGCCATAAGTCAGGATTCACTACCTGCATGTGTACCGTAACAGCCTCTTCCTTGAAAATGAAGTAACAGCTATGAAATTGCTCAGTCGGCATTGAGCACTGTGAGGTGTTGTTGGTCATGGAGCAGAAGGTGTCTGGACTCAAGAAAGGCTTTCATACTTGCTGATGACAGTCAGTGACAAGGTTGTATTTGGGAAGATGACAGCATGGATGGTGAGTAAACAATCCTGTTTAACAGCGATTTCAACATTTGCCTCTGTTTAGAGTGTGCCATTGGAGAATACCAGGATTTTTCTTTTTTAGTTTGATGAAAAAGATTTACAAGTACAGTTCAGGTGTTAGGTTTTACAAACATTCTCAATCAAGATATTTTGAGGTTGCAGCAAGCCTTAGCTCAAAGTCCAGATGGCAGATTATTGAGATGAATACTGACAAAACTTTATTAATTAGTAACTTTATTTTATAGTTAGCCAGAAAATGCTTTACAAAAAGTGTTTCTTAAAGAGAGCCATTACTTTTCCCTATTTTAGGGTCTTTCTATCTTAGGCTTTCGTACTTTGGCAATTATCCTACTTTTATCATGGGAAAGACAAGTTTTTAAGAAAGTATGTATTGTTTCTTTTTAAAATTCTTTTTCCAAATGGGAATTACTCTGGGCTACTCTATGTGGAACTCTGCGAAACTCCTATCTCAAGCAATAACATTTCTAGTAACTATTTCTTAATGGAAAACAGAAATTGGTCATCAGACAAACAAAAACCCCACCTTACAATAAGCTATACACAAAAACTTCTTTCTCCTTTTCCTTTTGTGTATATCTTGCAATCTTAAATCCTCAATCTGGACTTAATTTCTAGGGTGCCCTATTTTTCCTGATACCACCTCGTCCTACTTTAATGTGTATGTTGTTTGCAGTTGGCCAGTCAGATTTCCTCTACCTATGATGCACTACCAAAGGTTAATGCCACTGCTGTGTTATCTGCTTTTAATTTGGCACCACTTAGACAACATAGAAGGATTTGTTTACATGCTGAGAATTGACACAGGTAATAATATCCTTTGATGTACAGTATGCAGACAACTATACCTAAGATCTAAAAATCATGGAAAAAACCAATGTGCTTTGGTTACAGTTCACTATTTTTCTGATATTTCTTTGTATTTTAGATTTTGCTTCTGGAAGGATTTAAAAGCATGACAGTATTCATAATGTTTAGAGTGACTTAATTCAGACACTTGATAAATCCCACCAACAACCAATTTAGACCTGCCAGTAAGTCCTATCATTTGCTGCTAAATAATTTTGTTGTAAGGTTTGTCAAATTATTATTGTTCTTAGTGCAGAAAAAGTGGTAGCAAATAAATCTCCCCAGAGAGCTCTAAGTGACACACAGAGATACTGTTTTTCTCAACTGTTAAGAGTTGAAGTTAGAAAAGTAGATTTTTCTTCTGCAGATGCGCATGCTGGAAAGGCAAGAGGGATGACAGCATCACAGGAAGAAGAGAATCGTGTCAGAATAGCTCTGTTATGAAGTAGAGCACTTAAGAAAAAAATACCAGTGCATGACTTTTACCCATTCTTAAGAATACATAAGGAATAATAACGATCAAACAATATGAGAGGGAACTAAAGTCAGATAAGCCTGAAGAGTTTTGTATTTCTTTGATTTAGTGAAGCCCTATAATACAACACAGGGACAGGTGATATTCTGATTTTGGACGTTATTTCCATCCATTTTTGGAGACAAAGTAATTTTGTTCAATATCTGTTCATTGGCCTTCCTGTTTTCAGTGTGCTGACTAACGGAATGTTGCATTCAACTGTAAATCTATGCACCAAAAATGTAAAGCCAATTCTGAAAAAATACATTCCTTACATGAAACTTACTATCTACTGGAGTCCCTCGAAATAAGAAATGTATGTCAGACACACAGACCCAAGAATCTTTCCTCCTCACATACAAAGTTTAGACTTTTTCCATACTAAAATGAATTTCATTCTAAATGAGACAGACTAGCTTGCTTACCTATAGCTCTTTTCACTAATGTGTTTTACTTTATTTCCTGCTATAGCAAATAAAAAGTGAAGTCAACAGACAACATTCCTTAATTTTAATATACCTTGCATGTGTGAAAGGACCAATAAAAACAACAAAAGAAAAAAGAATGGAGTAGATGAGAGAAGAAATAAGTTCTCTTGCTCCTGTGTCAATGCTCCGTTCTAAACCTGCATTGCTGGAAATGGCTCCTATTGGTGAAAAATTAAGAATCCAAGGACAGAGGAAAACATTATATGGATTTTCTTGTTTTATTCCCAAAGTCTCTGTTTTTCCTGCTCTGCTCGTGCTGTCACTGATGCTAATTCTATATCAGCTATACTGACAGCGTGGGTAGATTTATTTGTACTATTAACTCACTCTTCATGGACAGTTGTGCCAATTTTACAGGGAGTATGGAACTGAGTATATTCATTGAACTCCTTTGTCTGAATGACGGGAGTTATTTCCAGTATATGACAACATGAAACTCTCAGTTTTAATTATTTCTATCATTTACAACTGAGCCTTAAGTTCACAAAATGGATATATAATCATGTTGATAATAATTGCAAAATTGATGCATAACTGCAGCAAATCAAACGGGTAATTATTTCTTTCCTTAAGAAATATGCTGTACATATCAAAGTCCTGTAAATTTTCTGAAGTGGAAAAGTACCTATGCAAAGTTATTTTAAAAGAGTATTTTCTTTTTTTTCTTCATACAATTTTTGTCACCAAAATATATTTTAGAGCCTTTACAATTAAGCGTATATCTCATAAATTGGTATATTCAGCAGCTAGTCTTAGTAGCAAGTTCAGTAATGATATAAATATGAAACTTGCTTTACATTTGAATCCATATCAATATTGCATTTTTTGAAACATTTTAAAAAATAATGCTAGAGTATTATAACATTTTTTATAAGAGCAAATGACATGATACCTAACTTTCAAGTTTTACTTAGGTTACTGTAGTGTAAAAGGGTCTTGTTTTCTACTCATTGCTAGTAGAAAATTATTCTTTAAGGATTAACTGTTATTATTTTTAAACAAGTGCCAGACAAAATTATTTCTTGCTCTCTTTTAGATCACGGACATACAGTTCTACAGAGTAATGCTATTGATATTTCCTAGCAGTTTCTAATACTGAAATTGATTCTTTTTAAAAAGAAATGTTCATAAGCTACTGTTGAAGGACATATTTGGAATAAATAATTATTACGCAATTCTGTGAGGTACCATGAAGAAATGATTATACATCATGCATGAGACAGAAAAGACAATTGATCCACACCTCCATTAACAATCATAACGCAAATGTTTTTGAGGTTAAATGTAGCTAAATTTCCTTTCTGAAAGTGTAATCTTCTGTGAGATTTTTGGTATTTAGACATACAATGAGCATGTGAATTTTCAACTTACTTAGTTCAGGAACTCTTCCATTTTATTGCAAATACATGACTTTTCTCACCAAGTTTTCATCTCTATATTATTCTCAAAAGACTTGACTTCCACTGTGCGGACAAGGAAACTATGCAAGCCAAGTCATGAGACCTTGAAAAGTTGCCCTACTCAGCCTTCAGGTTTTCCTTTTTAAACACCAGTAAGGTTCATAGAATCATAGAACCACAGAACCATAGGGTTGGAAGGGACCTCTGGAGATCATCTAGTCCAACCCCCCTGCCAGAGCAGGGTCACCTTAGAGCAGGTTGCACAGGAACACGTCTAGGCGGGTTTTGAATGTCTCCAGAGACGGAGACTCCACCACCTCCCTGGGCAGCCTGTTCCTGTGCTCTGCCACTCTCAAAGTAAAGAAGTTCCTCCTCATGTTTAGGTGGAACTTCCTATGCTCAAGTTTGTGCCCATTACCTCTTGTCCTGTCGCTGGGCGCCACTCAAAAGAGCCTGGCCCCATCCTCCTGACACC
>VWZL01005771.1:134418-237200 GCA_013396915.1 Stercorarius parasiticus
TGAAGACTGGAGTGACATTGGCTTTCCTCCAGTCCTCGGGCACCACGCCTGTTCTCCAGGATCTTTCGAACATGATGGAGAGCGTCCCAGCAATGACTTCCACCAGTTCCCTCAGCACTCTCAGGTGCATCCCATTGGGGCCCATGGACTTGTGAATATCTAAGTGATCTAATTGATCCCTCACTCGATCTTCCTCAACCCAGGGGAAGTCTTCCCTCCAAAGCCTGGGACTCCTGAGGGCTGGGCTGAGCAGTAAAGACCAAAGCAAAGAAGGCATTCAGTAACTCCGCCTTCCTCCGTCACCATGGCTCCTGTCTCATTCAACAGTGGGCCCACAACTTCTCTGGTCTTCCTCTTGCCTTCAATACACCTGTAGAAGCCCTTCCTGTGGAGCTTGACATCCATAGCCAGGTTTAATGCCAAGGCGGCTTTGGCTTTCCTCGTTTCATCCCTGCATGCTCTGGTGGCATTCTTGTAATCCTCCCAAGGGGTCAGTCCATTCTTCCACTTACTGTAAACTTCCTTCTTCCACTCCTGCGTCCCTTGGCCGATTTCTTACTCTTAGGGATGCACCGATCCTGAGCTTGGAGAAAGTGGTCTTTGAATACCAACCAGCTTTCTTGAGCCCCTTTGCCTTCCAGAGTCCTAGCTCATGGGATCTCTCCAAGCAGTTTCTTGAAGAGGTCAAAGTTAGCCCTCTTGAAATCCAAGGTTGTAATTTTACTTCTTGTTGTTTTGTGCGTAGTACCCATGATCCTGAACTCTATCATTTCATGATCACTACAACTTAGGGTGCCCCCTACCTTAATGTCCTCCACCAGTCCCTCTGTGTTTGTCAGTACTAGGTCCAGGAGTGCTCCTCTCCTTGTTGCCTCCTGCACCACCTGTGTCAAAGGTTAACACTGGTTATTTCATTGCTACTTCAGTTCTCTGTTTTGGGGTTAATTAAAGAATCCAGTCTGCTTGTTTCAGGCCTAGAGATCAGATGAAGAGGCAGGAAATAATGTCATTGTCCTTTTAACAGCAAGAGCAGCATGGATACATATATTTACTGATATAATTTTTTTCTGCAGAAAACAGGCTTGACCTTGTGTATGTACTATAGAATCACAGAACCGCAGAATGGTTGAGGTTGGATGGAACCTCCAAAGGTCATCTGGTCCAACCACCCTGCTCAAGCAGGGCCACCTAGAAATGGTTGTCCGGCACCATGTCTAACTGGCTTTTGAAAATGTCTAAGGGTGGAGACTCCAAAACCTCCCTGGGCAACCTGTGCCAGGGCTCGGTCAACATCACAATAAAAAAAAAGTGTTTCCTGATGCTCAGATGGCACCTCCTGTGCTTCAGTTTGTGCCCATTGACTCTGATCCTGCCACTGGGCACGACTGAAAAGAGCCTGTCTCTGTCTACTTTGCACCCTCCCTTAAGGTATTTGGGTACATTAATAAGACCACTCCTGAGCCTTCTCTTCTCTAGGTTAAATGTTCCTAAGCTCTCTCAGCCTTTCTTCATAGGAGAGATGCTCCATCTCTTATTCATCTTCATGAGTCTTCATTGGACTTGCTCTAGTATGTCCATGTCTCTCTTGTCCTGAGGAGCCCAGAAATGGACACAGCACTCCAGGTGTGTCCTCACCTGTGCTGAGCAGAGTGGAAGAATCACCTCCCTCCACCTGCTGGCAACACTTTGCCTAATGCAGCCCAGGATACCATTAGCCTTCTTTTCCGCAGGGGCACATTGCTCACTCATGTTCAACTTGGTGCCCAACAGGACTCCAGGTTCTTTTGTGCAAATCTGCTTTCCAGCAGCTTTCATCTCCTTGTTTTACTGACGGTGGCAAGTCCTGTTTCCAAGCTTGTCCACGTGCTACAGTTATTCTTCTATGTGGGATGGATTCAGGTGGATTTTTAAGTCAGAGATGCCTATTCCTTTTTCCCAGGAAATCCAGAACACAGGATATAGTTCCCTCTGTTTCTATGAGCTCCTGCTTTCTTACCTTCAGTTCCTGTTGCTGCTGCTTGGCATAATTCACCTTCCTTGTGATGCATCTGTGCACAGATGCATCTGTGAAACTGCAGACATGGACAAAGTTGAGTTTCTCCAAGAAACTTAGCAGGTGCTTTGTTGTTCTGTTCAACAGTTTGTTGTTCATACACCTCTGCTTTTACTAAATCCACAGGACAGCTTGAAATCCATCCGTGTCTGGGTCTGACCCTTGAAGATCAGGGCAGCACTCGCACTATAGACTCGCATTCTACGCTTGCTCCAGTCTTCCTGCATGTGATCCACCTTCTCAGCCAAGGCTACAGTGATCTCCTAATGATAACAGATTTCCTTATAGGATGTATATCTCAACTCCCCCTCTTCCTAGCCCTTCTCCAAGAAACAGGTGATCCCACCCCTCAAAAATCTCAAATCAAACCAAAGCATTTATTTACATATTTAATTCAAAACATGCCTTTATTTTCAGATAGACTTATCCCTCTTTTAGGCCTTAGAACAAAACTGAGGATTTTTCATTTATTTACCCTTTCTAACTCCCATAAAACTTTTGTCTTTTCTGCCTGTACAATATACTGCAATGAGACCTTCTATCCTGCCTTTCTCAACTTCACTGACAACTTCAGAGTTTATCCCACCATCCCACCAGTTTATCTTTTGGATGGTACTCAATATTGAATGACAACAAGCATGCCTGTAAATGAAAAGGTGTTTCTTTGAGATAAGATATGTCTCAATAAAAGACCTGTCTCTCTTGAACACAGACTACTTCAAATTAAATTGTGATACTCAGTTTTCTTTAAGACTTATTGAGTTATTCATTAATGATGTGTCCAACAAATGTAGGTTTTTCTTATTTGCAGGACAGACACAATCTGTTTTCCAGCTGAGCATAAGAATTAAGATTTAGGACTGATCATGAACTTGCTTCTTGCAATGTATTATTCATGTCACGTCATTGATAGCTTATTTGATACTGTGTTCCCTAGAAGAAAATACTGAATAAAGACCATTAATAAACTCATTTAAATCTTAACTTTGATCTCTCATGACATAACCGAGTGTACAAAATTTCTCATTGTGTTCTTCAGGCTTACAGGATAGACAGACTAAAAAAATAAAGAGGAGAACATGAATTAACAGATAGGTGTCAACTTTAACTAAACAGTTGAAAGGAACAGAGTTCTTTCTTGTAACTCATTCTGTCTTACATAGCTAAGGTCAGTGCAAAGATGTGGTTTTCAGTGCATAATGAAAACTTTCTAAGTAATCTGGTACTGGAGGCTTCTTCCCTCTCTATGAGTGAAGGTCTTTTCAATTGCATTCTAGAGGTTATTTATTATAAGAAATGGCTTTTTGCCTCCATCAACTCTGGACACAAATTCTTGTAAAGTCTGCTGCCGCCTCTGTCCATTCAGCAATCTACCGCCCTCAGGTGTCTCAATGCTTTCTGATTCTGAGACTGTAGCTTCTCCACCACAGTGCCCTTCCTTTTGCTCTGGTCCTGTTCTGGGACATAAACCCAATTGTGCTTCTGTGGACTAATGCGGACACCCTCAAAATCCAGCCCCAGGCTGGATGGGGCTTTGAGCAACCTGGTCTAGTGGGAGGTGTCCCTGCCCATGGCAGGGGGGTTGGAACTAGATGATCTTTAAGGTCACTTCTAACCGGAAATGTTCTATGATTCCATGAAAATCTGTGTTATTTCATGCCTTTATATCCATACACCTGCTTCCAGTTCCAAGTTTGCTAAAACACCTTTTCCACACCACTAATCTATTCCCTTCCCTCCCCCCCAAAATGTTAGTTTAAGAATACAACGAATAGGCTTCTCTTAAATGCCCAATATGAAATATCTGTGGAAGAAATATTCAGTTCTAGTCAAAACAGCTGACTTCTTTTCACGTTTTCTTCTCCTGGGAATTACTTTTCTTTTCTTGTTCTCTGCTTGCATCTCCCCCTTCCTGCAGACAGCTTTACTGACCTCTTTGGCATAAAAATCCAGTGCTTCTCATACAGTTTGATCTAAATTAATAAATAAATAAACTATGTACTTTTTTTTCCTGGTCTGATAAGAGTCATTAGGCAAATAAACACTGTGCTGTGCTACAAGCACAGCTTGTAGCAGGGGAAGGAAGAATAGTTCAAAAATATTCCTCAGCTGGTGATCGAGAAATCAAACTGCAGAAATGGCTGATGGTATCACACCCTAGGCCAATGAGAATCAAAGTGGATTTTAATCACTCCTGAGGCGTATTTTCATGGACTGTTGAGGCTCAACAACAGACACAGTTCTCAAAGATATCTTTTATGATCTGCTCCCTTTACAAGAGCTGTCTTGACTAGTCTGGCCAAGGGGAAAGGAGTTTGTTGAACATAAACTATAATACAGAAAATAAATGTTCAACAAAATAGCTGATCTTGTTGCCATTGTTATAACAACATATTTTCAGCAAACTGTGAGTCTCCTGGAATTAAGAACCAGAACCCCAGCCAGCTACATTATTGCAGGTATATTAACTTCACTGGGTCTAAACTGACTTTTAACAGTAAGAATTTGTTTCTAAGTGTGCAGAAAATTACTAACTACTATACTGAAAGCAAGCTGTTGAAAATGTGAAATTCACAACATGAATACAAAGACAACACAATCCAAAGAAACTTTGAATATTAAAAGTGATGTCAACAAAAAACGCCCAGGCAACTGAGGCAACTTCAATAAAGATCTGCCTGATTATTATTTAACAATTAGTGAAGGCATGTCTTTTAAGAGTTTCCTATAAAAAATGGAAAATCACTTCTCATTTTATTTGTCATCAGATTTTTCCAAGAAGTAAATGTAGACAGGTTCACAAATTATTGCAAGTAAGAGAGCGAATACATTTATTCTCTAAAGACTCCTTATATAATAAATATTTCTTATGACTGGGGAAAACAGTTGCCATTAGTGACTACATATAATTATTTCCTGCTTGAGTAGCTGATTAACATAAACCTTCCTTCAAATAGCTAGAAATTAGGCTATAAAGCAATTAGTAATCAGGTCTATTATAACAATGTTGTCCCACTCAGTGAAAAGATAGTAATGGTTATTCCATTTCTTACAATTATTCTGAAGATGTGCCTTTTTGCAGAAAGATAAATGTTTTGATGAGCAACTAGAAAAGAACCATTCTGGCATCCAGCAGAATTGCGTAAATGTGACTGAGATGTTCTCAATGGAAAAGTTGAAAATGGAAAACCTCCCATGCTTCTGCAGTTCCTACTGGATTCTGTTGAAGCTCTGTGACTGAAGATGAAGACTACTGTACATTCGTTTCCTGAGACCCGAAAAAAAAGTTTTAATAGTGAAAAATTCAACATTAAGTTTATCAGTTTCTCATAATATTGGAAAAAGCAAATTTTATATTCATAATTAAAATGAAGTGAATTAAGTAAATATCTACTTAACTGTTAGAGAAATGCCCAGTCAAATAAATACATGCAAAAGATGAATTATTAAATTTTGTCAAAGGATTAACAATGAAGTGAAGGATCAATGAAATGGATGTTAAAATAATCCTGGTTTCAATAGCACGAGTACAGGTGCTATTATGATGTTAAAATACTTGCTTCTATTATTACTTTTTTAAAAAAAACCTTTTTAATATTAACTGGGTGCATTTCCATATCCATTAGCAAAGTTCATCTCGACAAATGACACAAGTGCCAATATTTTGATACATACAGATATCATGCATCTATGTTTCTTGGACCTGCATGGATCTGTAAACATAAAAGAGCTGACATCTGCACTTCATACTTTTGATTGCTTTTGTTCAGAAATCAGACAATATGCCTTAAAACATCGTAGAACAGTGTTGATTTAGTGAGGAGAGTTTATTGAGGTAAGATCACAAGAAGATTGTTCCATCTTTAAACCATACAGCTAAAACAACATTACTACTTCATAGTAGTTATTACTTCACTTCTTGCCATCGATAAAGTTTGAAATACTCATTAGGAGCTGCTCATTGAGTCAGGCTTGTCTTTTATTTATGAAGTGTTTGCAAACCAATAGCTTTGTTACAAATTAGGTTTATCCTCATCAATCTTCTATTAATGGCAATTGTAGACATATTGTATATTATTCTATAGATTGTTAACAATCTCAGGAAAGTGAATACTTGTTTTACTAGTCAATATGTGAAATCTGCTAATGGAACTCTGTGACAGATGACTCACCACAGGCATGGTTTCTGTACCCCAATTAGATAGAAAATTAGGATCAGTGCCTGATGGTCAATATTTCAAGAACAGGATGCAGGAAATGTTACTATTTAAGACTTACAGAGAAAACTAAGCTTTGCGAACTGCATCATTCAGCAGTATTTCCGGCCTATTACTTATGTGAGGTGTGATGTGGTCAAAAGGTTTTTTTCAAACCTATGAAAAAGCAATACAGACAGTCCACTGACATTTGCACTATCATGCTAAAGTGACTTGTTTTTTTCTGGGTAGTAGAGACTTTGCAAATGGAAGACAAAGACATCTTAAAAAAACTGAGCAGCTCTGGGCTCTTTTACGCTCGTATGCATCAACCTAAGAGCACACAATGAATTTTCAATCACATTGGTAGTGAGCCCAGGTTCAACCTTCATTAACATTGGCTACATTTAAATGAGGGTACTGGAAGATACATACAATTCTTTGGTTAAGGATGCAGAATAAAAAAAAAACACAAAAAAAAAGACCAAAAAAACCTAGCTTGAAATCAAAAGTGTATGAACATCTTGTAGAAGTTGTCTTTGTTGGAAAAGTAGATATCCTTCTTAAATTAACAAATCTAGTTTCTGTTCTGAGCTGGTTTTATAACGATTTTATTAAAAAAACCCCAACAGCCAAACAAAAAACATGCTTTGTAAAGCTTTTGTAATAACTCAAGAGAAGGAACAGACTTAGCTGAAATCATAGAATCACAGAATCATAGAACCATAGGGTTGGAAGGGACCTCTGGAGATCATCTAGTCCAACCCCCCTGCCAGAGCAAGGTCACCTTAGAGCAGGTTGCACAGGAACACGTCCAGGCAGGTTTTGAATGTCTCTAGAGACGGAGACTCCACCACCTCCCTGGGCAGCCTGTTCCTGTGCTCTGCCACTCTCAAAGTAAAGAAGTTCCTCCTCATGTNCTCTTCTTGATGCACCCCAGGATGCCATTGGTCTTCTTGGCCACGAGGGCACATTGCTGGCTCATGGTCATCCTGTTGTCCACCAGGACTCCCAGGGCTCTTTCCACCGAGCTGCTCTCCAGCAGGTCAGCCCCCAGCCTGTACTGGTGCGTGGTGTTATTCCTCCCCAAGGGCAGCACCCTACACTTGCCCTTGTTGAATTTCATAAGGTTCCTCTCCGCCCAACTCTCCAACCTGTCTAGGTCTCTCTGTATGGTGGCACAGCCTTCCGGTGTGTCAGCCACCCCTCCCAGCTTTGTGTCATTGGCAAACTTGCTGAGGGTGCACTCTGTCCCCTCATCCAGGTCATTGATGAATATATTGAAGAGGACTGGACCCAGGACTGACCCCTGGGGAACACCACTCATCACTTGAGTGTTCTAATGATTAGCTGTTTACAGTTTAATCAGTTGGTGAAGGTAATCTAGGCTTTAGGCAATTTGCAACTGCCCTAAATTGCTATTTTAACTTACCTTTTTACATTACAGGAAAAGCTATGAGGAGGATCTAAGAAATGTGCTGCTGCTGAGATCAGCAATCTATTTAGCCTCATGTTCTGCCTCAATAGTGGTGTGCCAGTTAGGGAAAATGCTCAGATCTTGACAGATTTTTGAGTTCACCCCTATTCCACAATTATTGCATTAGAGATACTAGAAGGTAAATAAAATATTACCCTATTCTTTTCATTTATTACTCATGGAGCTGTGGACCACAATTTTGTCTTTTTCAATCTGCTGCTACTGTGTCTGCTTCCACAACTCCCTTGTAGCAGCAAGTTCCAGAAGTTCACTACCTGATCTCTAAAGAAATCCTTTTACCTTCTTTAATAATAATAGGTTTTATTGAGCGTCTGCTATCTCTAAATTGGAGTAAACACTTCCAAATGTGTCTATAAAAACAGTGTAGTGGATTTATGGCTTAATGATCATACAGGAACTTTAACTGTAAGAGAAAAAAACTGAAAGTAACACCATCTCAAGGCAAGAATGAACTGTTAAAAGATTTATTCCTTAGAAATATGAAGCTGCCTCATTATTAAAAATATTGATCTTTCATGGCAAACTAAGTTGGTTAGTTTAGAAAAAGTGTTCCTTACATAAATGGAAATTATACTGAGAATATCTTGTCAAGTATTAGTATATTTACAGTATATTTATTGTATCATTTATTAGTGTATTTATAGTATATTTTCAGTAGTGTCATAGAAAAGAGCACGAATTCTGTCAAATAATTCCACAGCAATCATTATTTTATAGGAAATAGTAACAAAAAGGGCCACATCTTGAACCCAGGTAGTTTCTGCTCCTGCAGTTGTTTCACAATAGTCCTTTCAAAGTCCAGTATAGAGGGACCAAGATGGTGTTACACAAGATGGTGAAGAACCTAATGCTAGCGTTGCACCACAGCTTGTATAAGTGGCAATGGCAGCCTGGCATTGTTGGTAGCCAAGCACAATATGAAGATAAATTGATCTATTGTGGCTTACTCTGGGGGCTGTGCAGATCTTCCCTTCAGCTTCTAGGAGAAGTGCAAATTTGCTAATTAAGTGGGATTTAATATTTCCCTCTCAAACTTGTTCTTCATCAACAATCTGTCACAGAAAGTACTTAGGCTAAACATGCACAAGGTAGCACAGCAGAATATGAGCTATGGATTTCCATGAATGTTAAGCAATAGTTTACATCAAGAATACGGTTGCCCACGTCCTTAAATTACAAATGACCAGGATAGCAGTAGTTACCTTTTGTATAGTATATTGGTAAAGTTCAACATACTTCTTTCAACACTCCAACTATATTTCTTACTAGCTAGTTTTGTCAACTGTGCATACTTTTTGTAACAACAGTATGACCACTGTTCGGCAAAAATAACTTCAGTTTGTAGAACTTGCAGAGGATTCAGACCTACACCATGTTTAAGGAAGTGGATATAGAAAAGGGTTAGATAGTGGATTATTAGAATTACTTTGAAATCCTAAATATCTTTTTTACAACTTTAGCAGTTCTTCAGTTGAACACATGCAGCATGCAAAGGACAGCTATTAAAAATTTTGAAGGCTACTTCAGAGCAGACTAATAATTGATGAAGTATATACTTTGAACATGGTTTGAAAGAGTACAGTGGCTTGTGGAAAATATGCTTCATGGGATTTCTAGGAAATTTTATGAAAGGAGACCCCAGTAAATGTTTTATTGGAGAAGTTCATAAATTTCTCCAATTTCAGCTTAGAGTACCTAAAACAAAAATTTTATGATAATGAAGGAAGATTTTGTTCAAGTGTTTAAAATCTCTTCTCAATGGCTAATCAGCCTTACTACATTTTAAAAAAAACATACCAAATTCCTGATTCTTCCTTCAGCTTTTGTAAATTTAGCCCTGGGAATCCAACCCAAATCTAGCAGGCATACTATTGGAGATCAGAGTTTATCCATTACAGAAAACAATAAAAATCTGACAGTGTACTTCCATGTGAAACTTCAGGATTTATATGAGTTGTAGATTATAGTCAGGAATAACCTGAAAATCCTAAATGTTAAAAATAGCAGCACACTATACAGTATGTCTGTTATTCATGTTGGAATATAAGGACCTTGTTACTCTGCACCTTTCAAACATAGTGTGACCTGCATGGGTGGATCTTTTCAAAGTACTGCTGAGCAAGCATTCATACTGAAAGTCTCTCACAAATTGCCTGCCTCTTCGCTCAAAGTCATGTTCTATTAAGACTTCCATATTAAACCAAGCTTCCCAGAAGGTTCACAGAACCTTGGCAATGCTGCCTGTCTTCCCTCTGAACTGTAACTGCACATAGCCAGACTGCTGTAACACCACTTGTCTCCTGACTGAGTCCTTACGGAGAATTTTGTACTACATAGTATGGTGTGGGTCCATCAGAAGCACTATTATTAAACCGGGACTTGTTAAGATTGCACAGTGGTCTCTTTGACATAATGGATTTTCAGAGAACTAGAATGTGATGTGGCCTCATATGGTCTCAGGATTCTGTTAATTTTATTCAGCAATAAGTGACGTTTTATTACCAACACATATTTTGCATTGAAACACATATCAGTATTGGACTGCTTTACAATTACCCTAAAAAACCATGTTTATAATAAATTCACAACTTTCTTCAAAACATGCGTGTTTTTGGCTAAAGTTATTTGTTTAATTTTTGCCTGATAATAAGAATATTTGCAATCCATAACTATTATTTTGTTTGTTTGTTTTTTTGTTTGTTTATTTTCAAATTACTGACTTGTGTCAGACTTTCCAGCATAGGGAAACATATTTACTGCTCTCACGTCTTTTTCATGTACATCTGCCTAGCATGTTCGGATAATGTTCTGATAAGAGCTTTGCATTACCACCTTGTGCAATTCTCCTGAAATACTTAATCTACTACTTGGTCAAGATTTGTTATAAGAACAGAAGACAGTGTCTGTACTGTCATAAGAAACACCTTTTTTTAACTTTCTTAGGAATGATGTCCACAAGGCAGATTGCAGTTCATGTTGGAAAGACAGAGTTGGAAGAGCTGCACAACTGCTGCCTTTTTACTGTTTTGTGGATGTCTACGGAGACCTTCTTTCCCTGAATTCACAACCATGAGTTTCCATAAGTTTTTCTCGGTAAGTTCTAAAGTAATTTTTTCCCTTAAATGCGTGTTTGTGCTGATGGTTATGTATGCTATGTTACATATATTATTTCATTTGGTTTACTTTGCTTTTATTTTTTAAGCTTTGCCTTGCTGGGCTGAACTGTTAAAAAAAAAATTGAAAAGGATGGATCTATGGGTAATCTCCTCTCAGAAATTGTCTGCTAGGAAAGGATCTGCTACACTAAGTTTGAAATAGTTCTGTTTCATATTATGTTTATATCTAAGATGTCTCATTTTTTTAAACAAGAATACCTTGCATTTTAAGAGTTGTTTATAGAACATGTGCATTATTAGTGTCCCATCTGTCACATAGCTAACAGAGGAGAAAGAAGAATCTGTGCAAATGACAAATAAAACCAGCAAATTCATTTTCTACAGCCAAGTAATGTTAATAATTACTCTTGATAAATTCCTAACCTACTATGGTTTAAATAGAATACAGATTTGACTCTTAATTGAGCAGAGAGGATGGCTTAGGAAGAGGTTAGCAGAAACTGGAAAAAAAAAAGAGTTAATTTCTGAAATTCAACAGTGATCCTTTACTGGGAGCGATGGGTAGAGGAATATGTTATGCATGACAGAAAGCGACCTGTTTAAAGAGCGAAATGGAACAGACTGAAGAAGAGTCAGACCAATAAATTGCTACTTATTAAAACTCGCTCCGTGGCCCTCAAACCAAGAGCACAGTAGGTGCCATGTTATTATCTACTTTAAAGGTTCTATCTGTCAATAAAAGACATAAGATGTGTGCTGAAACATGTATGATTTGCTGAATATGTAGTAAGTGATCTACTTGGAAGATTTCTAGCTGTCTCATAGCTGTAGATGTGGCAGTAATGAGAAGGTCATCTCTCAGGCATGTAATTATTGTGGTCAGCAGATTATTGCCGAAACCAGCAATATATTGTCACAAGTGAAAGAATTTACAGGTTTACTTCGGTTCCTTGTTGGTAAAGATAATGCGTTTTGTCTAAGGTGGGATAGCAGAATTTTTGCAGCACAAATGTTTGTTTGAATGAGGCTGTAAGAGCATCCATTTCAGTGTTATACAAACCAGGTCATTAATTAACCAATCTCCATATTTTACCTTATGAAATAGAAAATGATGCAATAAGGCCACAATTACCTAAAAAGAACATTTTTTTTAAAATCATCATCTAGTTGTGCCAGCAGAGAAACATTACTGCTGCTTAATGGAGATTTAAATAACTAAACACTATGCTTACAACTGCTGCTTAGCTCTCATGAAGCTATTATAATGAAAACAAAGAGAAGTATTTTCCCTACCTGTGATCTATTTTCAGTTACAGACCTACTCAAATTGTTGCATGCCTATAGAAATGATACAACCTTTCAGTGCTGAAGAAGGAAATTTAGAGGTTGCTTTTAATTTTTCCTCTCTTTTTGACTTGGAATGCAGTTCTTTCTGCTCTATAAATTCAGCACCATTACGTACATAAAACACTCATAACAAATGCAGCCTGAGGGTCATTTCAGATGACAATCTTAAGCGACTTGATAAACATTAAGAAGCTCCTGTAGGAAACACAGGAAGATTGTTTTCGGAGCTAAGCTGCACTGAGCATCAGCCTGAAAGAGCTGAAAAAGATCAAGATCATGAAGTGTCTCCTAAAGATACCTTCAGACTATTCAGCTTCAATCCATCTGTAGGCAATTTAAATCAGTTATATTTTCCAGCAGCTTGACAGGAAATCCTCGCACTCTAAATCTTGCATTTTATTGGAAAGCCATATCCCAGCTGCTCTGGAAAGTTAAGCAGCTTCTGTTGGGTAAAGTGAGCTGGTCTGACCTATGAGAAATGTGCAGCACTCATACTGAAAAAATTATATAATCTGCACAAAGACAGCTATTCACTACAAAATCTTCTCTGGGGGTTACAATAATACCCCAAATAAACCCTTAGTTATGCTTGCACTCTGGGATTTCTAAGGACTTCCCTGTTTGCATCACCTGTATACACATCCTGATCGTATTCAAAACTCCATGTCAAGCTGAAACCTCAGGTTGTTTCCTCTCCCTCTCATACCCTTGTTTCTGATATGTGAGCCTTGTCTCAGGGATTGGAAGTAAGTGATGTGGCCCTGGGAGGAAGCCCTCCGTCTGGTGGGTGGAGGAGCTGGCCTGCCAGGGTACCCCAAGAGCTGTGAGCAGCACAACTATTGGGCAGCAAAGGTGTGACCGTGAAACAGGCATGCTGGATTGTAAATGCAGTGAGGAAGCTGCTGGACTGAAAATTTCATCTCTTAAGGTAAAAGGTATTTTCTGTGTTAAATAATTGTACTGGCTGAATAATAATAGTACATGACTCACTGGGCTTTTTCCTTTTGTTCTTTAATAATTTCATTAGTTATCATTCTAGCTTCAAATTCATGGGTTGTCCCCACTGCTCCTATTTCTCCTAAGAACATATGTTCCAAAATTTCATCACCTGTAAGGGATGGCTACCTGTTTCAGTTTGGCAACATTTCACTTTCCTACTGTTACAAAATTGTATACATTATTCAGGAATAGTCCTCCTGTGTGACTGCATTCCAGGTTTCAGTGAATCCTACTAAGCAGTGGTTAACTAATAAATTATGAAGATCTTAATTCATTTAATTTGCCTCAAAAGGAAAAGGTTACTTATGGCTCAAGTTTAGCAAGCAAAGAAAACAATAAACAAAGTATGCAGTACAAAAACTGACAAAACTTCTTTTTTTTTTTCAACAATCAATTTTAAAAGGATTTAGCTGCAAGCTGCTGCAAGCTGTGTTCTCGCTATTAAATCAAACTGGCTATATCTTGTCAGTATAAGATAATTTAAGATGAAACCTTCAGAAAGGCCGCTAAGACTTTGATATTGATCATGTTGTTTACAAATATAGGTAGACCTTCAACACTGTATATGTTGAGACTCGCTCGGATTGTCTGTGGTTGGTATCCTGTCATGCATTTACATACAAAGACCAAAATGTGATCATCATCTTAGCCTAAATCAATTATTCTGAAAGGCAGTGTATGTCCCATGACAGGACTGCGGAGGGGGAGACTTAGGCAACCTATATATTCACTCATGGTTGCTGTTGGCCTTTTACTCTCTGCAGAAGTTAAGTCCTTAAGAAGTTAGTCCATCTTGGTAAATGTGTTTATAGTGATCACACACTGGGCCTTGATTTCACTAGAACTTTGTGTACATAGTACCCCAGTTTTATTAATGGGAGCTTGTACCTTGGTATTGCACAGAACACGATATTTTTGTTTCACTATTTCATTAGTTTTGTTCTAGCTTTAAATTCATCAATTCTCCTCACTGCCTTGATTTTTCCTAAAAATGTGTGTTGCAGAACTCATCACATATGACTGCCTGTTTCAGCCATCATTGCCTTCAGCCATCTTAAAATAAGACTGAGAATTAATTAAGGTCCATTCCATCTTTTTTATATGATTTCCTGATTCTTCTAGTAACAGTTCTTCTACCACAACTTCAACTTAAGTATCATACTCAGTATACAGAAGCAATGAAAATAGTTTTCAAAGTCTTTGCTACTTAAATACTGACTGTATATATAATGTGAAAAATCTACCCCTTTGGCGTAGTTTTTAGGACTTAAATTCATTATATGTATCATCTTTTGTAAGAACATTACAAACATCTATGTTCCAACAGAGAACAAAGCAGTTCAACTTTTTTTTTGACGTTGGCATCTGTGTGTGTATATGAGTGAGGGAGGATAAAGAAACTAAGCTAGGGACATACCAATAACAAAACATCTCAGGCTTCGATCCAGAAAGGTGTCCTACCTATGCGTCAATTTACAGACTGAATAATCCTACTTACTGTTTATCCTGTTTACATACATAATTTTTCCCTGGGTTGACACCTTAGTTTCCTGATATTGAAACTATACCTACGTATATGCTTCTGATTGAAGAACTATAAAGATAATCTGGAATTTCACTCACTCTTTATTGAACCTTAACTTTACATTAACCTAGATCTCTTCCTCACTCTCTCTTCATTACAGTTTTAACACATATTGTATTTCTTTTATTGAAGCATTGCAGGGAACAATGACATTGCAGCTGGCTCCCCTGTTGCTGGAGGGATCCAGCTATAATGGTGTGAAGAAAAATGAAGAAATTGGTATTGCAATATTGCATTGTCAGTCTCTGGAGGGTTTTTTTACACCTCCTCCTCCACCTCCCCCAGGTGTCTAAAACTTTAAGTCTCTACCTTGGAAAATGGCGTATTGCTACTGAAATGCAATGTGAAGTTTCCTCTGAGACTGAATCCATCTTCTACAATTAGTGGAGCTGATAAGTGCTAACCTACATAGTGAAAGGAAATAAAAGCATGTGGAAAAAAAAAATCATCTCTAATTGTTCTATAGGGATGGTACATTTTCCTTTAGCAGATGATGAAAATGAAGTTGGAAAATAGAAACTTACCTTCTCATTTACATTTTACTATGCACCTTTTAAGGCTTTATTAGCAAATATTATGAAGAAATAAGTGTCAACTATTAGGTTTGTGTTATACAAGTGCTTTTATTTTTTTATTCAAAGCACTTTGTCTTTATGAAGTAACGAGAATTTATTGCTTAGATATTCAGGGTCCCAAAATGAGTCATTAATTTGCTCAGCGTATTTTACTCCTGAGGTGGACGTGGGGAGGTATTTTTGCTACCAGTTTTTAGTATGAATCAAATAAACATGGATCCCACTGAAGTAAAAGCAAGCAAGAACATCCAGGAAGAAGAAATCTTTACAAGGAGATTTGCTACTGTCCAATCACTTCAGCAAATCTGCCATTAGTACTTTTATACTGTTTAAGGTGTTTACATCACTTTATACTCTGTACTCTTCTAAACTACAAGTATAGAGTGGAATTCCAAATACTTAGAAGCAATGTATAAATACAATCACTGTGTGTGACTTCACTACCTAAATTTCCCCACACCACTGTTTCAACACTTTTGAGGCTCTGCTAGAGCATTGCCTCTATAATTGTTGTGTGAAAATGATTCCACTTTCTCTGATTATACCACAAGTTATAGTCCTGTTGCATTTGTTATGCCTGTCTGAAGAAAAATAACATAATCAGTTACAGTTAATTTCCTTTCTTCTAGTATTCTGCTAATTTCTGTTGCAAATGACCTCGAATAACTATGAGACTACTTCCTATAACAAACTGATGCATATATCATTTTTTTCATCATAGATATACACCATTTTCTTTGGAAGCATCCATGACCACCAGATCCCTATTATTTTGTCATTATTTTGTCTTATCTGCCTCTTCAATGGTTTTGCAGGTTTCCAGCATCTGACATTAGATTTTTGCTATACAAAAATTACTGTGCAGGTCTGTTTTGTTCATTTTTTTTTCTACTGAACAAAATGTTCACAAATAATAACTAGATCTAATCAGAATCACTCTGCTTTTACACAGAATATACTTCTGTGCACTTGTCTGTAGTACTTTATTTTTAACTGAAGTGTTGGATTGGGAAAGAGGATTATGTGTAAAAGCCTTTATTTCCTTGGCAACTATTTCAAGTTATCCTTACTAAACTAAGTTCTATTTTACATGTTAATTATTATATTGAGCATATCATGGCTAGCAAAACATATCCAATAACAATCACCCAGCAAGCTAGCAGATCTTCCAGAAGGTACTCTCAGGTGGAGTGAGAATAAAAATGAAGAACAAAGTCCCCTTTTACAGATTGTCTTAAACATCCCATCTGGGAGTCTAAATTTTCTATGCCAGCAATACAGAATCATCTATTTTATTTGGCCGGTGCTTTTGATGCAGGCAACACGTCTTAATAGCTTTCTCATTGTTTACATTTGAAGCCAGTATAAAGCATTTCCATCTCTCTTCTTATTTTAAATGACCTTTATGTGTCTTTTTTATGAGTACAGTTTTCTGTAATAACTACGGAATTGTCATCCTTAAAGGAAATCTCACCTAATACTGAGTTCTCCCTTGAGTTCCTTGCAGAACTAGAAACACAACTATCTTGTGCCTACAGACTTAATTACTTTTTTCAGGGTCTTTGATTAAAAACATACCTCTCTGTTGCACTTATGTAGTGTGCATTACACTTCATTTTATTAAACACAGTTTAAAATTCAATCTCTATGTGTATCAAATGAAAACTATCTCACATAAAGTGCTACAGAATCTGTATCATAGACTTGCCTTCTGATTAGCTTCCTCATAATAATATGCATTGCTGTCAGATATACTCTAAAGTGTCCTGATTTCCTCCAGTTGTCCTCTGTATTTAGAAAAAAAAATAAAAATCAGATCCCATGAAGATTTGAATTGCTCCAGTCTTTCACTTCAGTATTTTCTTACCTTATTTTTACAATCTATAGTTTTCAATGATCTTTCCACACTTACAAAGGATCAGTTTTGTTCCCTTCATGAATCTCATTAGCTCCCCACCGGAGCATGAAGTTTAGTGCACTGCCCAGACTCTGGTGGGGAAACTCCTTCACTGCTGGAAACATCCACACCACCACACCCACACAGAACATTGCTACCTTCTCTTACATTCCCTTCCTTCTCACCATTCACTCCAAACTGGGCAGATATGGGACCGTGTCAGTGGAAACCGTGATTCTGTATCAAATAATTTTCTGCAGTTGTACTAATTCTTTCCTTAATGATCCATTCTCAGCTTCCAAATGGACTTAAAAATGCCACATAAAATAAATACATCATGTGGTTTGTGTTACAGTAGGTGTAGAGCTACTGGAGAATAGGATAATGTCTGTTCATCATGTAACTATGTACATAGATGTACACAGCCATCCCATCAATGTGGTCTCTAGCTTCTAGAGGAAGAGGACAGAGAATAACGTACAATGATTCCCTTCTAGCTGGGAAGAGGTAGGAAATTCACTATTGGGATCAAATTGTGAAAATCAACTTGTATTAACATATTGAAATAATAATGTATTAATTCCCAGAGCTTTTTGCCCAAGTTATGCTGAAGCTCAAAATTCCTTGGTGAAGATCTTACGGTACTTTTTTTTTTCCCTTTTTTTTTTTTTTTACAGGAAAACAAGAGAGAAAGTCGGAGTTTAGTTATACCATTTTTCAAACTCTATATGAAAACTTTACATTGAAACAATGAAACTCTATAAAATGGGTTATCTAAGGCAATCCCTTTATGACACGTGCTGGGTTTGTTTCACTATGGTATAGCTGCTGATACATTTGCAACCATACCTTACAGACTTTTACTACCAAAACCAGTGGAACAGAATTATGACCTACATCTCACAATTATTATTCATTTTTTTCATCTTCCTTTAGTTTCAGAATAAAGAGCTCTTACCTGAAGGAATTCACTTTGATTTGACAGGTTTGCATATCTGTATGATTTATTCTGTGCGCCTTGGAAGCCAGAGAATCATCTTGTGGTTATCTCTTATCCAAAATCTACTTTTTTTTTTTTTTTTCTTAACATGTTGAATGGTAGCATGCTGGAGACTTGGAAGTATATTTATTCAAATTAGTGTTTCAGAAAAAGGCACTTTTTAAATTCAGAACTGGATAGTTGCAATACATATAAATTTCAAATATAAACCAGTGGTCAGGAAATTATTATTAATTCCCCTTTTAGTTTAATTCACTAACTTGTTGAATGTAAGCGGACACAGCTAACAATGCAGTTTTATTTGCAACTAGGAATCCATGGCCAGTGTCTGGTATGCTGTCTGCCTCCCCAAGGTTGAATAACCTGCAAGTTGACTATGTCTTGATGACTTCTCTTTTCTTCTTCCTCCTAGGTGGCTAAAAATACCTCTTCATTAAACACTAAACTTACCGTGTCAATGTCTATGAAGAGCAAAAGGGAAAGTTGCTTTCAGAAATATTTTCAAAGTTTGTTCAGATTTTTAGAACAAAGCAAAGCAGAAAAACAAAAACCAACCACCCCTATGAATAGCATTTAAGTATAAAATAATAATTACTGAGGAAGTGTTTTTGTAATTACTACTTTCTTTTTTCCTCCTCCTTCTCTTTCATCTTATAAAGCTATGAAATTATATTTGTGAAATGAGAATTAAAATCAGTTGTAAAAAAAGGATTCTACAATATGATTTGATGAAATAATAGAGGAAATAAGATAAATGCATTGAAGAAGAGAAAAAAAATAGTCTTAAACTCATTACGAAAGAAATTATTATTATAGAATTATGTTGCCCAAAATGAGACTGAGATGTTTAGGGTTGGAACTTCATAAAGCTCTGGAATCAAATTTCAAAGTTTTCAAAACTTTTCCTTCCTCTCACTTATGAAGACAATGGTGAACAAAAACAATACACGTATAATTTATTTGTCTCCATAATTTCAAAAGTAAATCTGTTCTTGTTTCTTAAACTATAATGAATTTTAATCTGCTGTTCCCCTGGAATCCAGAAGAAAGAACAAGTTGTAGACAATCTCAAAGCAAATCTTTTTGTAAGGTCATCTCCACATCTAGCATGGTTGGGATAATTAATGATTGTGCTGAGGTTCTTTGGAAGTTGGAAATAAATCTTTAGTATTATTAGTACCCTAGATAAGGTGAAGAATGTTTGCACTCTCTGAAATACGACATTAGGTCCTTTACAGTTTTTTCTCTGTGAATACACTAGGTAGCAAACATGCCTCACTTTGCTGTCCTGAAACCATACAAAATGTATGTACAACACCGCAAGCTTCTCATCAGTCTAAGATTTCTACATACCCTTATTACCGTGGTGTCTGACTGCTTTATAATTCTACATCTGTTTATTCCCACAGAAGCCATATGAAAAAGAGGGAATCTGTTATTCCCAGCAATAAGAAGAAAATGGAAGAGGCACAGAGAGCTGAAGTGATTTGCCCAGTGTCAAACAATCCTGTGATGGGTCCAGAAATTAAACCTCCAGATGAAGAGCCTCCAGACAAAAATCCTTGCCTCATTCATTTATATAAATGGCAGAATGTTACACCTCTGCATTTGAAGATGAATGGTGGATCAAAGAAGAAAAACAAGAAAGGGGAAGAAAAACAGCATGCCCAGAAGACGAGAGAAAAGTTTTCAAGTATCTTTGAAGCAGGAAGCAGTGATGAAGATATGTTTTGAAGATCAGGTAGAAGGTAATGAAATCATCAGATGAAGGAAATGAATGTTAAGATTGCAGGGGTACTAGAAAGAGGAGACTATCCGTTAAAGGAGAAAAAGAGAGATGGAGACAATAAGAAAATTAAATCAGGCAAGAAAGAGTAAGGAGGTTGGAGAAAAAAAGGTCCTGAACCAGTGTCAAATAAATTGGAAAAAACATTCTTGTCCAGTGGATTCTGTATCAGGCCAAACTAGAACGAATAACATAGGCGGAAGAGAAAAGAAATTGGGGATAAAAAAAGGAGAGAAACCCAGAAGTTAAATTAATTTCAAATAGATTAAAAGATTGAGAATTTAGGCTTAAACATCAAGAGCTCTCCAAAAATAATTATAATGACAGATATTATGGATTTGTGAAGAAATACAGAGCTCAACATAATAACACATTTATTTTCTATTTGCAGGTTGAAATACAAGCAGCCTTAAAACACAAGACAAATTAATTTAACTGCGTTTTTACAGTCTGTGTATGATCTAGGAATATTATTGACAATAGAAACTAACTTTTTGTCCATGTAAAAATGTCAGATCATAAAACCTTCCTGTAGAAAAATACAGCTATAAAAAAATAAACTGTCTTACTAAATCTGAGTACTGTAGGGACCTGGTTTTATGCATTCTCTTGGAGAGCATTTAAAAAGGAGGGATTCTAAAAAGTCACAAGAAACATTAAGCTCAAGAGCAAAATTCAGGGATTCTTAATACTCCTGCTTCTAATGCTCATCCACAGTGAATATATTTGCAACATCAACCATTTTTGTCAAAGAATGTTTTTTTTATTTGCATGTCAACATGTATTTTGGGTGGGGTATTTTGTGTGACAGGGATTTTTGTCCTCATTTGTTCCTTTTTTCTTTGCTTTTAATTTTTTTTACAAACTTTAATGTTAAAATACAAAACATAGCAGCATTTACACTATGTTTATGATGGCGTGGAGCTGCTGCTACTATAAATTTGTGAGGTGACTGAAGATACCGCGTAATGTTGTATGCTTGGTGTAAAGGATAAAAGTAATTCTCACTCAGAAGAAAAACAACTGAATCACAATACTTCATACGAGGTAAAAGGAGGACAGTGTTTCCAAAACGGAGGAAAGAGTACAACAGCCCAACATGTGTAGAAGATATAAATTATTTCATTCACATGAAAACATAAACTGTTCTGTTTGAGAAAAAAAGTGCTATTCTGATCCTCTGATTGAAAAATAGCAGGTGTTTTCCATTTCTATGTATCTACCTTCTACTGTATCTGGAAAAGTATTGGAACTGTTATGAGAAAAAAATGCAAAATTAATAGCATATCTGCAGATTGCTGTTTCTCCTCATTTGCCTGTAGAAACAGTAAATGCCAGGTAAATTATTTTTTTTTTGTGCTTTGTCACCATACTTCCCCCTTACTGTCATTTCCTTTCAGCGGGAGCCTTTCAGTCCAATTCTTGACTTCCCAACAGCCTTCCCGGTTCTCCTGACAGCCGGTGAAGCAGCAGCAGCTCTCTTCTTCCTTACCTTCACCTCCTCGATCCTCCCACCTGGCAGGCAGCAGGAGGAGCTGGGCCACGCGTGGGCAGCTGCAGCCCAAAGGAAGAACGTCTGTGTCAACATCTCCCCCAGGAGCACCGGTTGGAGGAGGCAGCAACAAAGAAGATGAGGAAAATCTGGTAGCCTATATCAGCAACTTCGCTGCATCACTCTCACCTATTATAAAGGTGCTGGCCACCTTCATCTGTCCACTTAGTTTATGTCTTCACTTTCTCTGTGACACTGATGATTAGACTGGTGCATTAACGCTGGTAGGCTGTGATCCACTCATCTTGAATTGCAGTCCCACACCTTCGTATTTCCTCTCCAAGATAGAGGATCCTGAGTGATTTTATAAAATGTTAATCCTATTTCTGCTTAGCAGTTGGCTGCTTAGAGGTCACACAATTCCTCATCTAAGCCAGAAATCATAAATGTTAAAAGAAGTCTGTGTTCATATCGTGGGTCCTGGAAATGGCCATAGCTTTACTCTTACCTTTTTTCTTTGATATTTTTGTTATAAGGGAAGATTCATTAGACGGATTGTCCTGAATCCCGCAGCCGTTACCTGCCTCAGTACAGTGAAATCTTGTTTATATCTTAAAGCATTTCCCCTAGCCCTATTGTCTCAGTCCAAAACTGTATCTTATTGTAATAAGATTTCCCTTATTCTGTTTATTTTGCTGCTGATTAACAGTCAAGATTCTTTGCCATGTGTTTTGTCAAAGCATATATCCAAATACTTCACAACCACAGGGACTGTGTTTTAGTAGAAAGTATTATGATGAAATACATATGCTGGCAGACCTGAAGTTGCAAGGACTTGAAATATTCCTTTTTTTTTTTTCTCTTTCTTTTTTTTTTTAACATCAGGAGACCATAGGATTTAAAACAAGAACAAAAAAAAAAATAAAGTTTCTATGTTTTTCCTTCTTTTAAATAAGCAAATGCCTGAATAAGGAACCATATGTCACACTTAATACATTCTACATGAAAACTGATTTCCTGACAACTTTTGAAATTGCCAGTCATTACCTAAGAAGTAGCACATTACAACACATTGCAATCAATGCAAGGATCCAGTTTTCTTCAACTGTACTTTGCAACAGGGGGCAATGATGTAAAACTTAGTGCTGCAGCAATGTACTCTTTTCAAACGGTGTTGGCACCAGGAGGCAGCATGTAAATACTTGATTGTGAAAATGATACTTACTGGTGACAAATGTCTAGAAAGTTTGATTTTGTTATTTGACTGGTTTATCAAGCCCTTTGAAATTGCACTCTGTGCACATGCAACTAAATTGGTATTTTATTCATGCAGCTGTCCGAGTGATGCTATTTTACAATTCAAGTATGTAAACATTAGGCCCAGGAGCACTCCCCAGTTTTTTGCTCTGAAATTCAGCACTGGGCATGGCCTGACTATGCAGTAGAGAGACTCCAGCACAAACCAGCCTCTTGTATTTTAGTTTTCAGAGACATCTGATCAGACATGCATATATTTAGGATGTGGCAAGGCAAAGAATGTAAGTTTATATGTAGTCATAGCGATTAACTTATGACCCATTTGGAGTCTTGGCAATATGAGAAATTATTCTCATCAGCTGCAGTAGGAAACCTACTTACTAGCACAGATGTTCTGTAGTCATCTCGAATGCTCAGGATGAACGGCTCCCAGCAATGCCCTTGGATATTTTGCAAAACTAAGTGTTATGCAAAAACCTTTAAGTTGATATGTGAACAAAAACAACAACAACCTTTCCTTTCTAAGCATTTGTAAATTAGTTCTCAAACGCTATCTTCCTGTATTCTTTCCATAGTAAATGTTATTTTTTTCAGCTTAAAAGAACTCAATTTCACCCCCAGAACTGGCATTACAGTTTTAATTCAGTTTTCTCTTTATAAATAAATGCATATGTTGCTGCTATCAAAGAATCTTTTTATTGGTCTAAAGAATTTTAGTTGGAAGTACAGTGTGAAGAAACTTATGGAAACATACTCAGTGATTTTAATGTAAGGATAGGCACTTTCAATGTTGATCTTTGGTTTTGTAAAATATACAACAACAGAGTTTCTTTCCAGCCTTTTGTAAGTCAAAGTGAATGCTGACATTGACTTCTTTGAGATCAGGTATTGACCCTCTTACAGCAGGGGTCTGGACAGCAGCCTTGATTTGGCAGAGAAAAAGCTTTTGAAGAGTGTGCTGATACATACCACTCAAAGCAATCATTTACCAATTAAAGCAAATATGCCGTTGTAAAAATTATAAAATTCCTTCTCTGTTCTTGCAGCATTCTGATATTTTTACAGCTCATCTGAATTCTAGTTGTAACAACAAAAATCAATAGAAAAAGGAAGATGCTTCACTGGATCATCTCAAAAATCAATGTGAGTCACTTTTCTAAAAATGTTTTGAGACAGTGTATATTAGCAGTGGGATTATAAATCAAATAAGAGTTAGCTAATCATAACTAATAGCTTAAAACCTGGGATTAATGAATAGCAGTAAAGTTTTCCCTTTTTTCCCCTCTCAGTATAATGTTTATTTCCTTTGATATTCAGTATGCAACTCAGATAATGTCTTGTTCATTTTTATTATTAATGAAAAATATGCATACTAGAGTTTTTTTGTTTGTTTTTTTTAAATATAATTGCATGTCTTTCAATATTAGAGCTGCTGGGACAATGAAATGTCTCCACAGTGTTTTAGGAGAACAGATAATTTTAAAAGTCAGATTTTCATGATCACTTTGCCCTGATTTTAGGAAAATAATTTTTTGAAGAAGGCACAAACTACAGTTTCTTTTTCCCAAAAATCATAGAATCATAAAATGTTTTGGGTCAGAAGGGACCTTTAGAGATCATCTAGTCCAACTTCTGTCTACCTGCTGGTTCCACTCTTGCTAGTGCCCCGAGGGCACATTGCACCTGCTCCACACAGGGTCCATCAGGCCTCCCAGGTCCTTTTCCATGAAGCTGCTTTCCAGTCATCCAGTCTGCAGCATGTACTGGAGCATGGAGATATTCCTCCCCAGGTGCATGACTTTTCATTTACCTTATTTGAAATTCTTGAGGTTCCCATCAGCCCGTTTGTTCAATCCCATTTGTCAGGTCCCTCTGAATACCAGCCCTGTCCTCCAGAATACCTACTTCTGCCCTGCAAATCTGTTCCTGTTGTCTAGATTTTAAAAAGTCACAGTTTTGATTTCTGAGCATTATAACAAGTAACCGGCCACCAGATGGACTTTGTACTGATGATTATTACCCTTCGCGCAATGGGAAAGCCAATTTTTTCACTCACTTCCACTCAGTTGTCCATTTATTGAGTTCCTATTTGATTAATTTAGCTATAAGATTGCTGTGTGGGACCATGTCAAAGGCCTTGCTGAAGTTAAGGTATACAACATCCACTGTTTTCCCCTTGTTCACAGAGCTAGTCATCTCAACAGAGAGGGCAACCAGGTTGGTGAGGTACAATTTTGCCCTTAATGTAGTCTTAGGGTAGACATTAAGGATAAACCATCTGTACTGAATTCCTAAAGTATTTACATGTATTGCTGGAAAACTATTCATATTCATAATGAACGAACTCTGGAAACCTACAGTGATTACACTGGAACAAGATCTCTGTATGTGGCATGATTCAAGCAGGTTGCCTTATACAGGGATTATCCAGCCTTTAGACTTGGTAAATTAACCGCTGATTTATATGAATTTATTCATAAATTTTATTAATTTAATTAATAATTATTTAAGTTTCTATTGCACTCTATGACGCACCACAGTTAAAACATGACATAGAACAGTGTGTCTTTTCCTTTAGGTTGTTTGATTTCTTGCTCTTTCTCACTATATCTTGAATCAACAATATCTGAGGCAATGGGTCAGATATGATTGTAAAGCCTAGGAGGTAAACAAGCATTTCCACTTTCTTTGATGGCTTTGTACGCAAATGAAAAACCACCTTACCCTTCTACCTTTTATATCACATTTTGTTATTCACCAATAAAATATGGGAGGAAAATATGAAATAATAAATAGGTAGCATGTTCGTGTGGGCATACTCCCACTGGCAGTGGAAACCCTTCTGCTTTTAACTGAAACCAGTGGTTTCACAGTTTTTGGAATCCATTAAATGATAAAGATTTAGCTAGCTGTAAGAAGAGGTTCAAGTTGTGTAAAATGCATTTTTTTTAATACATTCTCATTGATAGAAACTCAGATCTTTATGTTTCCAAAATATGAATTAAAGATACAGAAAAAGTGACTGATTTCCCTATACAGTGCTATCTTTTACCTAAAAAGTTATATTATATTCACTATTAAGTTGTTTCTATAACTTGTGTATCAGAGTGTTCTTCGGAAATTGTGTTTTCTTAAAACTATGCTGGCATTTGGAGTTCTATTCAGAGCCTATCAAAGTAAATTAAAAGGTTTATAACAGTGTTAAGGGGCTTTACACTAGATTCATAGAAAGTGAATGTTTTTGAAAATGTTGTACATAGGAGTACAAGCGATGCACTGCAACAAAGGTGTGGTCTTTCTTGAGAAGAAAGATGTACTTAATTTTGCAACACGAAAATCTGACAGGGCACTATTTACAGACCTAGAAAAGAAAGAGGATCCAAATTATGCCAGCAAGTCACTGTAGGAGCCTTTTTCTTTCTCCTATAGAGATGAAATCAGCTAAATGCCATTTTCCTGGTTTCAGTGGGTTAGCCCTGGCTAAGGGCCAAATGTCTGCCCAGCTGCTCACTCACTCCTGCTCCTCAGCAGGAGAGGGGGACAAAATAGGATGAAAAGCTCATGGTTTGAGATATAGACAGGGAGATTGCTTACCAGTTAATGTCATGGGAAAAATGTTACTTCAATTTATTGCCAATTAAAATAGATTTGAGTAGTGAGAAGCAAACATTAAAACAATGTTTTAAAACTCAGCTTCAGTCCTTCACTCCAGACTCCTCTGCCCTGCCCCGCCCTGAATGGCGCAGGCAGGGATGTGTGTGGAGATGAGTTAATAAATAACATTTTCTCTCTGCTGCTCCTTCCCTCTCAGACTTTCCCCTTTTCCAGTGTGAGCTCTCCCACAGGCTAAAGTCCTTCAGGAAAAAAATCTGCTCCAGTGTGGGGTCTCCATAGGCTGCAGTTCCTTCAGGAAATATCCATCTGCTCCAGCATGGACTCCCCTCATGGGCTACAGGGAAATAGCTGCTCCACCGTGGTCCTCTCCACAGGCTGCAAGGAATACCAGGTCCAGTGCCTGGAGGACCTCCTCCTCCTCCTTCTCTGACCTTGGTATTTGCACTTCAGTTTCTTATACTTTTCTGTTCCCTTCTTCTCTGCCTGTCCAGCATTTTCCACCCTTAAATATGTTTTCCCAGAGGTGCCACCAGCTTTGCTGATGGACTCAGCAGTGTCCTGCTGTGGGTCCATTGGAGCTGGTGTGACCAGGCAGCCCCTCCCCTCTTCCCACAGAGCAGCCCTTCTGCTGCAAAAACCTTGCCACCTATACCCAATACAGTGGTAATTCTGATGAACCAAGCACTGAAGTGAGATGATTTCCAGGAAGCAGGAACAGGACAGTATGCAGTTCTCCCAGCTGTAGGAGTTTCACAGGACTGACATTTAGACCCTAACTGAATAGCTATAGGAATCCCATTTTGCCTCCTGACCTGGCCATAAAGTCTGTCACTTATCACACTGCTTAGGAGTGGAAATTACTGAAGGATTACCCAGATATTTTTCTCAGTATTTAGACGCTGAGAGATTCAGATAGATAGACTGTTGGTGAGATTTCAGGAGGTATCAGCCAGATAGGCACATGTGGAAACTCCCTCAGGAATGAGTGTTTAGGCCCCTCCATAACTCTGAAAATCAGGCCCTAAGTTCTTTAAGAAATGAATAAATAATACAATGCAATAAAAATCATTGCATTGTCTAAATAATCATTCCAGAGGGAACTCCACCCGCCAGACATCTACAGACAGTTATTTCTACTCCTTAATCTTTACGGGAAACATATACATAGCCATTTCCAAAATCCTTATTAATGAAAAGACTATTTCCCAGACTTTACCCTCCGGCATTCTTTCATTTTTTACTCTGGTGTTGAAAACAATACATAGTTGAAAGAAGTGCAGTACATTCAAGTTGAGTCTTCTTTAACTGCCAATGTAAAGTTTGGGTATGTAGAGCTTCCACATTTTTACCTCCACAAGTGAGATGGCAGATTTAAATGAGAATAAGCTAAAAAGCTGAAAAAGTAAAATTAACCTTTATTTGAAAAAAGAGGTGTAGAAGGAAGGGAATCTTGCTGAATCTCTGTAATAAGGTGTTTACAACTTCTTTAGTGTTATTTTCAGGAATTCACATAATACTTCGGGTAAATCATTGTAACCTCTTCATGACAGTTTATACTACTTGGAAATGTAGCCCATATTTCTAATGGTATTCAGAATAACTGAAGTCAACAGAATGCTTAAGCACACTCATCAACTTCAGTGGCTTATTATTAGGCATATAACGAATTATTAATCTCTCTCCTAGAGAGACTAGTCAGTCTTTAGAAAGATGTGCTACAGTACAGAGCTGTCTTCAAAGATAGTATAGACTTTTTTTCATATATTTTCAAACTAGATTTTACAAGCCATAGTCCGAAATGTACACCATTATGTAAATTTGTTTTGTGGATGAAAAATACGGGATGTACACAAACTGTGCATTCTGCAGTTTTAGTTACTTTTGAGGGAATATTCTTATTACTGTTGGATTTATCAACATCCACATTATGTTATTTTTCTAAATCCTTTCTCTTCCTATTTTACTTCGATGTTTAATGCATAATAGATACAGATGATAAACATGTGCAAACAAACCACACCATTATGGAATACATATGTGACGTCATGAATGACAATTTACCTTTATCTAAGTGTTATGATTATGAGTGCATTAACTGGCCGTAACTACCAGCCTCACTTGGGATACCTACCCATACATCGTCTGTCCCTTTTTTCTGGGAGCTCCATGTAAGCCCTAGCATGGGCAACCAGTCCTGACTTGAGCTATGCTGTAAGTGTGCCTCTGCCCAGCCTTGTGCCCTGTTGCCCTGATCTTCCTGGAAGGACTCCCAGACCTCCAGTCTCCTGGGTCCTGTATTACACGTAGCTTTGTGCTGACTCTGGCCCTGCCTGGGCTCTGTGGATGGGTCCAGTGACAGGTTACCTCAACTTGTGTGGGACCATCAGTGGATCCCACCACTGGCACCACCTTGGCTCTGCTCGGGCCCTGTGGGATGGCACTCTGTCAGTGAAGACACTACCCTGTCTGTGTAATAGGGACCCTTGGTTTCTGGCTTGTCCTCCAGTGTGGAGCAGCCCTGCTGGTGCTGCTCCCTGACACTAAGCTTCTCATGGCTATCAAAACACCTGGTTGAAACATTTCCAAAACATTTTTGCATCTGAGCATTCTGGTTCCAGGAAAATCATGTTTTCCTTGGGAACAAGTTGGTTCCTCTGCATTTTTGATGGAAACCAAGCAGGCAGAGAGGCTTCCCTCCTACACTTTGCCTGCCAGCTGGCATTATGGGGGTGAGTGGGCAGCATGCCCGTCTCACTGGACTTCACGTTTTTCAGGGATGTCCAGTTACCCTATTTCCCACCTGGCAGGCTGCTCCAATTGCCTGGCTTTCTGGCTAACTTCCTGACTGGGTAGCCAACTCTCTGTACAAAAGTTCTTGAAACAGGCTCTATGTGGTCTCAAAATAATCATTACGCTTTGTCCAATAAAGTTATGCAGTGAAGCAAAGTTTTCTTTGTTTCTAAAGAGAAAAACAGAAATAAAAAAATAGAAAGTTGTCAACAGAACAAAAATTGCACTTCCATTACCTCTTCAGTTTTCACAGCGGTCTCTGTACAAAGAAAAGGGACTACCATGGCAACATTACTTGTATTAGCAAATCTAAAGGACTATATAAGCCATTCTTCCCTCGCTTAGTCTATTCAGTCCATTTTTTTTGCACTTAAAAGGAAAAAAAAAGGCTTCAAAAAGTCACTCGGAAATGTTAAAAAGGTTTAGGACAATCTCTTCTGGGTTTTGAGACTTAGTGTTGTCATTAGTGAAACTAAGAATACATTTAGGAATATTTTTATATGGTGCTCTGTCTGGGAACACTAAGAAATTGGGGGATTGGTTTTATTTGTTGAGTGTCATAATTTTTTATATATGGATATATAAATAAATGCATGCACATGCACATACGTACAATGCAGCTTAGGCAAGGAGCAAGCCTTAGAGCCTGATGTAAAATGAAGCTCCAAAGCCAGTGGGCTTGGGTGGAGGACCTAGATGAAGATGCTCGGGACAATTAAGGACTGTCAGTGCATTCAGGGACCTGAAAAAAACAAAAGTTCCAGCCCAGGGAGGTTGGCAAAGGGCTGTTATGTGGGGTGTCCTACAAGCAGTCTTTCCAACTTGGTCTTTGGCTTGTCTCATGACAGAGGTCTCAGCCTGGGCCAGGGCCAAGGCAGAGAGAAACCTGAGACTCCATGGAACAGTGATGCTAAACAGAGGTTTTCGAAGTAAAATGAGAACTGTGATGGGAACACTCTCCAAAGAAGCTTTTGCACATAGGCCTTCTTATGGCTCTGTGATTTAAGCATTTTACAAGGGACAGACCTTTGCCTGCTGGTCATTTTGTTTTTCTGTTCTGTATATCTGCTAAATTTAAATAAGCTGATGAAATAAATAAAAAAAGTTGCCTAGTTTTATCAAGGGAGATAGGTATATATTTTTGGGGAGAGATTAAATTTTCTGGGTACCTATCAGAGTCTGCATACAAATGCACTCTCCCTTCTTCTGGATTTACATGTGCCTGGATATTTGGTTGGAGTGCTTTTGGCTGGATAGAGTTAATTTTCTTTGTAGTAGCTCACATGGTGCTATGTTTTGGATTTGTGACCAAAACAGTGCTGATAACACACCAATGTTTTAGCTGTTGCTGAGCAGTGCTTACACAGCATCAAGGCCTTTTCTGTTTCTCACGCTGCCCAACCAGTGAGTAGGCTGGGGGTGCACAAGAAGCTGGGAGGGGACACAGCTGGGACAGCTGACCAAAACTGGCCAAAGGGATATTCCATGCCATGTGATGTCATGCCCAGCAATAAAGCTGAGGAAAGGGGGATGTGCGGAGTTAATGACATTTGTCTTTCTAAGTCACCATTATGCATGATGAAAATCTGCTCTCCCAGAAACAGCTAAATATCTGCCTGCCGATGGGAAGTAGTGAATGAATTCCTTATTTTATTTCACTTGCACATGCAGCTTATGCTTTACCTATTTAACTGTCTTTATCTCTACCCATGAGTTTTCTCTCATCCCGCTGTAGGGGAATGAGTGAGCAGCTGTGTGTGGCTTAATTGCCTTCTGGGGTTAACCCACAACATGGATGTATCCACTTGAGCAGTCACGCTTCAGCTGTTTTGCTTGTAACCATTCTTTTTGTCTACTAAACAAGCTTTCTGGATGTATTAACAACATGACCCAGAGCTGGCACACATAGGATTTTGAAAAACTATATAAAAATAGAGGCAGAATATGGATTTAAGACAAATTTATCATATCTTTGTTGTATGAGACACTGGGTTGATAAGAGCTTTAAGAGTGAATTGCCCACATGTTTTCTTGAAGTAAGCACATGAAAATCAAGAAACAGATTTTGAATCTCTTAAGATACGTATTATTAGAACAGAAATTAAAGTAATGACTTCTTAAAAGACAAATCCTTGATCTCATGAGTGAGACAATTAAAATACAAGATTCATTTACAAATATGCCCTCTACCTGTTATTGCCCATGCCTATTGATCTGACCCAGTCTTGTTTTAAGTTCAATACCGTGACTTTTCAGTTATGAGGAAATGCACAATGTTTCCTATAAATTCAAAATCTCTGCTCTTTTCTTAATGCTGAGGTTTGGCTGGGATTTTGCTTACATATGATTCTGAACACTCCTAGATGTACCTGCTCAACTACTGTAAATTAATATCTTGTGAAACCAGAGTGCAAGAGCTAGGATCAGGACTAGCAGCTTCTCTCTCTGCTGTTTAATGACATCCTTTCCACAAAAGTAACATGCAATGCATATCAAAACAAACCAATCTCTAAACAAACCAATCAGTTATAATATTCATTGCACTTTGAATTTCAGCTCTCTTCCCCTTCCCTGAAAACTCCCCAGGCTTGTTCTCTATGAAGCAAAGAAGGAAGATAATCAGATGGCTGTTTCTGGATGTTTTGAGTAGCAGCAGTCTCAGACATTTGTCTAAGAATTTGCCATTTGTCACCACTAGTTAGCCTCTAGGCCAAGCTATATAAGAACTTAAGAATGCCTCTACTAGTTCAGATCAACAGTCCATTTAGCCCAGTGTCCAGCAAAGAATGTTTGGGAGGAACATTAGACCACAGAATCTGTCTAGTGACATTTCCCTAGCACACACATCTACTCTAGGTAATTTGTCTGAGAGTTTAGGGGCTACAAATCTATGCTGTCTTAGGCAATAGTGTCAATCAACCAACATAGGAGCCATGGTATTAGAGTCAAAACTAAATTCTGAGGTTTTTTCTGGTTTTGCCAGTGTGCCTGTTTCTATGAAAACAATGCAGATAGCTGAACACTTGATGCAATCTTCTTGTAGACTCTGCATAGGCTGTCACATCCAGGGAGCTAAGTCTTGGACTCCTAGCCATTTTAAAGAGAAATGGATGAGGTTACTACCTCAGTACTGTGTTTGGTAATACACACATGCCTGCCCCAAAGCATCCTTTTAGGAATTGCCCTCTCTCCTTTGACCGGGTACCAAGAACCATCCTCTCAAACACTTTTCACAACCTCTGTAAAAATTCTTTTTTCTTTTTTGATTCTCCTTTCACTCTTCTGAGTACTTCTCCCTTCCCGTAAGAAAGATGGATTACCCTGATCCTTCCTGCTTACACATTTGCTTTTGATTGTCTCAATCCAATGAAATTACTAAACTTAGTAAGTCAAGGGATATAAAGGGGCAAGTAAATAGTTCATTTTATGAAGGAGGAAGAGGATAATAACTAAAATACTCTGTTGGAATAATTTCATCTGATCAGTCCAAATTCTATCAAATTAGCAGATGGCAATAGCATTCTAAATGAGTGCAAATCTGTCCTTTGTGCTTTTATGATCCCAGGAGCACAATATTTATTCTGATGGTAAGTATCTTGAAAAATTACTGGGAAAAAAAGATAACGCATTATAACTGCTACGGAACAAAACTCAAGGCACAAAAGAAGAATATGAATTTTAGAATCCCTAGCTTTAGAGTGAAGTCTGACATGATGATAAACCTGCAGTCCTTGTCCACCTTTAGTTTTTACAAAATCGAAGAGGACATGAGAAGAAAGTAATTCCAAGAGATATAAGGGAAGTAATGTTGGATTCATAAATTGGATATATGAGCAGTATTTTTTATAACATTGGAATAACTTGGTTCTTTAAATTTATACAGAAAAATCCTGAATTATTTTAAATTACAAATAATTTAGAAAGAAATCTGTAAATTTGTTGCACTGGATTCTCTCCTGTTTAACTTGGTCTTCTGGATAAAACTTCCACAGATTTAAATTCCCTGGAATATGGTAAGACACTCAAACTTGATGGAAAATGCTGACACTGAGCTTTTTCTGTTTCCATCTTTCCTCAAGGTACAGATATTGGAAGGCTTTGATGGTTATATAAATCTGTATCTCATATATCTTACAATCTTTTGTATCTGGAATAACCCCCCCCCACATAGTATTCTAAGAATNCCTGCAGTACCACAGTACAGAGCTGAGGCAACCCAATGGAAATCACTGATGTTACATGAATGTTACACTTGCATTGATTAGGAGAAAGCAGATATTCCTTCTAAATAAAGGACACTAGGTTAAACTGAAGTGGAGATTCTGGATATATATCAAAGTCTGACTGGAAAAAACACTTAATGCTGTAAATCTCTAGAAATAAGAAATTAGATGCCTGGAAATTTGTAAGTGAGGTGACACTTAAATGACAGCTAAACTTTTTAAAGATGTAAAGTGCATCACTTGTACTGCTAAATGCATTAATTCAATCGAATAATTGAGTAATGCCTTGTTAGATGAGACTACTTATTATGCCCTTGCTCAATTCTGGGGTTTTTTTGAGTGTGTGTGGTTTTGTTTTGGTTTGGTTTGGTTTCTTGCTTTAATAATGTTTGATATTAAGTCTGAAAGACCTAAACAGACTCATTGTAGCAATTTTTTAAAAAAAGTCATTCAGCATACCCTTTTGAGATGTTCATGTTAGTGAAGGAATTATTGATGGCCAGTTTAATCAATTCTTTGTAAGACCGGCTAAGGTGATGAATATGGGATCTAATAAAGTAATTAGATTACTACTATTAGCTAGATCTGGTGCTGTATCCAGCTGTTCTTTGAAAGGTCTAGCATCCTACTTTTGCTAGAAAATGAGACAGCTGAAAGAGAACTTAAAATTGCTTCTTCCCAAGCCCACCAGAATAGCTTCATGGATTTTGTCACTGAAATGCACAGCAATGTAGGGTGAAAACACAGGAGAGACTTGTAACTGCTTTAGGCTGTTAGTATATGCAAAGGAATTAGGAGAAAAATCGTGTATGCACCAAAGCTGACCTACTTACATTTAGTGGTCTATGTTAAATATAAAAAAGCACATTCTGCTGAAGATATTATATTTCTTGGAAAGTAACAGCACCTCTTCTAAACTATTTTTCATTCATTCGTGCTGAGACTGTTCTCTTCCAGCATGTTGATGTTTGATACTGCAATTTTTGTAACACAGATGGCTCCTAAGCATTGCAATAAGTTACATGGAAAACAGAGAGAGGCAGAGGAAAAACAGAGACATTGGAGAAAAGGTCAAATTTTTAAAATAGGATCAAGAGTTGGAAATACTAATTTATGGATACTGTTTGGGAGTTAAAAATAATTTCAGAATGAAAGTTTTTTTTGCAGAGTTTTCATTATGACAGGTTGTCATGATGACTAAAGAAAAATTGGTGGGCCATGCAACCGAAGGAGGTAACATCAACATGATGTCATCATCGTTGCAGACTGTCATGACTACAGATGTCTATATTCCTAGCCTACAGAATTTAGCAGTGGTTCACAGATACTAGCAGTACCTCAAGGAAACAGAAGTATGAGAATGGACAGTGAAGATTAGGAAGGAAGACCAGGTTATAAAAAGTGCAAATATAAGGTCAAAGAGTTAAGAAAACATGGTAGTTAAATATTTTCATTGAATCTTAAACAATGTGCCCTACACTGTGATTTGATTGTGAAAGATAAATAGTAAGAATGTGATCGTTTTGAATAATCAACCACTTAAAAAGCATTCAAAATAGAAGAACTACATGCAATTATTTTACTTAGATTCCTTTCGGTTTCATCTAAGAATACAATTTAATATATTTATGAGTCTTCCAAAGTTTGTATCTTGCTCTTATCTCTGCTGTATGTAAAGGTGCAGCTAACGCCAGTGGACTTCAAGATCCAGGGGACTCATTCCCAGTCTGCTCAGAGCTAAATCGAGTGCACTCTGAGTTCCTTGTTCCTCCTGCCTTGGTCAGATGGGTGCAGCTGCTGCAGTTCCTTTCTGCAAGTCCAGCCAGCAACAAGGCTGAGTACGTACTACACAAAAGCCTGGCTTGATCCCTCAGCTCTGGCTGATCAGGGTTGAGGTTCACTGGTGAAGAATGCACACACCTTCACTCTCCAGAGCAAACCACATTTATGTATCACATGAATAATCACATGGTTTTAAGCCCATAGAATAGCAAGACCCTTACCTAGTCACCAGGACAGACCTTGGGTATTTCCAGGTCCTGATGTCTTCCTGCTCATCAGCTAGCCCACGCTTGAAGTTTGCTAGTAACTAAGAAAAACACACTCTGATTTTAGGTTGGATTCACCTCCCGAATCAGACATATAAAGCTCCTTGAACCTAAACTTCTAGTGCCATTATAACATTGCTTACTATGCTGTGACTGAAAACTATTTATCCAGAAGCGTGTGAGCAGGATATCACTGTGTTCAGGAACCTGTGTTTGGGCAGCCAAGTCATTCTGCTAGATTTAGGTATCTACAACATAAAAGATTACATGTGGGCTAGGTATCTAAGCTCCTGCTACAGTCGATAGGCATCTAGTCAATACAGTCAATGGAGACAGAGAGCTATTTGGCTCTTTCAAAGCGGATACCTACTTTAGTAAGAGATAAATAGATCCCTTGACTCTATTGACCGTACTGGCTACATCTTCATTGACTATGATGGGAGCTTAGACATGTTGTAAGCTATGTTGTTATCACAAGAATTTAGATGTCTGAATCTGAAGCTAAATTCTGTGCTTAAAGACACTTGCAAATTTATTATTTTTTTAATAAACTATTGATCTCTCGGGGGGTTTAAGCAAAAATTTGGCATGAATGTGCTGTTCTTTCATATTTTGGATAAATATTACTATAACTTCTATTGAACAAGGTATGAATCCAAAACAGATTTCAGTGAGTTTTATCCCAAGTATTAATATTTAGTTCTATAGTTTCAGACCATTTTATGCTAGTCAAAAATTATGTATGTATATCTATTCTGAATTTGATGGTTATGGATCTAGAAGCATTTTGCATCTGAATTATGAATCAAACTCCAATAGTAAACATCAGTTAAATATCGTTAACTTTTCTATATGGGCATTTTCTAGAATACAAAGTGCCAAGAAAACTTGTTTTCCCAGAACTTTCCTTTTGCTCCTGCCATAAACAAGTTGGCTTGCATTTCATTATTTTTCATATTTGTGAGTTTGATACAATTAATAATAAGTGCATCTAATATTCTAAAACTACTGTTTTTTGACAGATGAAAATTAGATAGTTGCATAGTATACTAGCTTTAAAAAAGTGCAGTATTAATACAGACAATGAAATCATATGCCGTTATTTCTCCATTACAAGTATCGCTATGCTGCTTTAGAAAGGAGGTGAATAATGCCTCTCTAACCGGGGGCATATTTCATGCCACTGCTTGATCATGCTCTTTAGTCTCAGTCAATATAGCTGTGTTGAACCGGAATATCCCCTTTTTATTTACACTGTAACTAATTCTAAAAGTGAAATACTTGTCTTGGTTTCATTTCGAATCTTCAAGAAAGCCCTGAGTAGCTTAGATGGTTGATCAACAGTGAAGAAATAATTCAAACCATACTTAAACCAACTGGACAGAAGTCTGTGGGACCAGATGGGATGCATACAAGGGTGCTGAAGGACCCGGCCAATTTCACTATGAGTGCCATCTTTGAAAGGTCATGGCAGCTGGGCACATTCTGAGTGAGCAGGAAAAGACAAACATCACACCCACGCTTGAGAAGGGGAAGAATAATCTAGACAGGCTGGTGAACCTCCCTTCAATCTCTGGAAAGGTTATAGTGCAAATCTTCCCTGATACCTTTTCCAACCACGTAAAGCAGGTGACTGCCCCGAAGCAAGTGACAAACACACTGGGCTGTCTTAGCAGGGGTATAGCCACCAAACTGAAGAGATTCTTCCTGTCTGTTTGATACGTCATCTACCTCTTCCCTTTACATGTGAAACCGCAACTGGATAGCTACATCTAGTATTTGGGCTCCTTGGTAAAAGAAAATCATTGATACACTGGAGAAAGTCAAGCTGGTCGGAGGCTAGATTTGTTCAGCCTGGAGAGAGTAGGTTAAGGAAGATCTCATTTCTGTCTACGACTACCTAAAAGGAGGGCGTAGAAGAGATAAGTGGTTATAGACATGCAGTGGAAGGATGAGAGGCAACAAGTAAGAAAGCGGAGAAGTCTGACTCAATGAAAAGAAAAAAAAATTTACCGTAAGAGTGTTAAAACACTTGAACTGTTTATCAGAGATGTGGTGGAACCTCTATCCCTGGGGACATTCAAAGCTTGACCGGACATGGATTGAGCTGCTTTGAACAGTAAGTTGAATCAGATGGCCTCTGGATGTCCCTTCCAAACCATGTGATTCTGATGCTATTGTTTTGAGTTCAATTTTTGTGTTCCGTAAAGCACTGAGATAAAACCAAAACTCAATTCTCAAATTTCATCCAAAATTTTGTCATGAAAAAGGTGCTGAATTTCTACTTCTCCCATTTAATTTTTGTCTAAAGGAGAAAAGAATGCCTTCATTAGACCAACTGGTATCAACTGGGAGAAAACCCAAACTTTATACATATAAGTCTTTCTTCATATTGTAAACTACATCAGGCTGTGCTCCAGAGCTTTGATTTTTCAGTCTTCTGGAATGGACGTCTACTGAAGAATGATACAACTTCAACAAGGCCATGTAAGAGAAGATACTTATTCCTCTCTACCGAAGCAAGAATTTGGAAAATATGTGGGTCTTACTGTCGCAGAGTTGAGATGTGGGCAAAGTGCGCATTTTAGAATTCAATATTTTTCTCAGCTACTCTAGACAAAAGCATAACCTTAGTTGGTCTAATAAAAGGTACAACTTTTCCCTCATACCCTTGTATTAGATCTAACTTTAACCCATCAAAGTTATTGCAATACTGTCATTGCTCCTGTTGTATCTGGTAGATGCAACAGACAATGCAGCTGACTGAAATTCAAAGTGAAACTTCACTGGTTTGAAATCAACAGCATCTCTAATCACTGACTGAATGAGAAGTGAGTTAAGACTTCAGAAATTTTGGGTTTAGTATCATGACATACAATCACAAGAGAATAATTGATGAGAATCTCAGTTGTTATTAGATCATTATTAGATTTAATTAATAATCCAGATGTTAATCCAATTAATCTAATGAAGTATCATACAAATTTGTTTTAGAGGAAAGAACTCCTTTATACAAATGAATGTCTCTATATTTGGTCACTTTTATGAAAAATCACTTAGTAAAAGTGGACTATAGGAACAAAGAAAAGGAAAGAAAGATACGTTAATCAAAGTGGTCTGAAAATATAGGATATATCATACACAAAAAGGAAGCAGGAAGTCAATACTGAATTTTGGCAATTTTGTTTTATTCATCTTCTGATAAATATGAAACTGTCTACTGTATTTTATGAAGTCTATAAATTCAATTAATCTTTCCATTGACATTAAAATCCGCAGCAGGTCTACCATGTGATGTGTACACCAGAGATGTGAAGCTCTATAATTAAGTATGAACAGAAGTTTAGTGAGTTCACGCAAAAAGACTGAGCATCAAATGGAATGTAAAATTCTATTATTATGTATTGGGTTTTGAGTAAAGAGCTTCTACCTACAGTTAAGTTTAGAGGTTAGGTGTCATCTTTATACCACTCATCTCATTAATTTCTTTTTCAGAGAGATCTTTTCTTTTCTGTAACTTTACTCCCTGGATGCAACCACACTGCAGGAGGTTGCTGTTAGTGATGTGGAACACGTAGTTTTGTTAGACAATTTCTTTAAAAAATTGTGATGTAGCAGGAACACAAAGATAAGCTTTATAAGTAAGTGATCCAAGCACCAGCTTCAAGTTTTAACCCTTAACAGGCCTTCATTCACATTTAAACACCTCTTTCAAATTCAAACACGTGAGCAGGCTAAGGAAGAGGAAAGAATGGCTAAAGGTTGTAAAAGCATAACAAGATTCAATCCGCAGTTTCTAATTTAATTACTAGACGTAAAGGAATAGTTCCTCTAAACCTAGGCGTATTGCTAGTGAGGTATGGAGGAAAAGGCAGAGGTAGAGCAAAGGCATTGTTATCTCTGCTTTCTGCTGCATTGTGTGAAAATGTAGGTATATCATTTGTTCTGACTTCAGAGAAAATATATTAAAATTTGCAGACAGTCTGAAACAATAGTTCTTAGTTATGAGCTATTCCATTTACTTCAAGAATTGACAGCATTCCAACCTGCCAATACTCTCAATCCAAAAGTGATTGTCTCACAGTGATACCCTAAATCTGCTGTTCTTAGGATGTTAATTTTCTCTGCATACACAGGGTCCCCACAGTCTGCACAATATCCCCAGAGTAGATACACTATGAACTAGAGAGGACTGATAACTGTTTCAAAGGCCACTGTAGCACGGAAGAAATGAGATGTGCCATATTATTTTTGTGTGTATATCGATTTTTCCAAGACATTCTGGCAGGAGGTCAAGGGAAGATGAGGTCATTAAGATAAATAGGTCCTTGATAACATATAACAGGGCTGGACACAGGGATGGATTAGGGCTCAACCATGGATAATCTGTGCCTATAATCAGGATTACTGCATAATTTCTACCTATTGTGGATGATATCCAACCTTCTACAACAACTCCTTTGGAGACTGTTTCCCCTGTCTTAATGGATGTTTTCATCCACATTTTACTGTTTTCTCACATTCTAATCCCCTGCAATTTTAAATACATTATTTCATTTTACGGTTATGGCATTCTTTGGAGGCTGGATGTTGAATTTCATAGGATATATTTCCAGGGTGGAAGACTTTTGAACAGTATCCTATGCTGGATATTATCTTTTCATGCAATTCATCAGAAATGAAGGAAATATGTATAGTAAATATTTGTTAGGACATTTTCTGTTTGAATAAGATAAAGATTGTAGCATGTAATTTCCAACATGAAATGGCTAAAGAATGGAAGGATTACTTTTTCAGCATTTTCAGTGTCATACTTTCTATAATATTTTCTAAGTGAAACTAATTTTCCTGAACATCTAAATAATTACAGATTTTTGTGGTTTCATTTCAAACATGGAATATGTGCAGTTTAGAATCAATTTAAAATCTTGACATTTATGAGTGTATAGAGGGAGAATTCTGAATTTTGGTCAGGTGAGTACAGTGGTTTTTTACTGAGTGAATTCTTCAGACCTGCCAAAACCAAAACCCTAACCAATTACATAACACTATGCACACAAACCACCCTTCTGTCTTGAGGCAAAGAATATCTGGAAATTTGTGTTGTGCCTTTTTTTTTTTTTAAATAGATTTGATTTGTAACTTTAGATTCTAATGCATGCTGAGAGAGATGCAAAATTTTCATCAGGATTTTGTTTTGATGGTGACTAAGGGTGAGGTAGTCAGGCTGGTAAGATGGCTTTTCCCTAACTCATGTCAGTCTCAGCAATGTCTGTGGTTAGTTCTGTCTGGACAATGATAACATTATTTTCTGTGTTTGCAGTGATGAGAATAATTCCTGTAGTAATAATGACATATTACTGGTAATATTAAATGACAATTAAAAACAAAAAAGAAAAAATCATATCTCTCTTGCTAAATAACTGCAAGGAGTCTCTTTATTCTTGCATTATGTTTCTTAAATTCAGAAACTCCCAATGCACAAGATGCAGAATAGAAAGGGACAATCAATAGCTATAACATGAACAGTTTTTTTTTTGTTTTGAAGACAACTGGTATTTGCCTAAGAGTATAATCAGTAAGTGTTTCAACTGCATTTATTTAAATATGAAAGAATTAGGTATAAAGACAGAATTCAGTTCCCTTGGAAGATCAAAAGAGAGCTTTATTAAAGGAAAATGTTACTATGCAATAATTATGGAAACACAGTTTCCCTGTCTTGAAAAGGGAATAAGTTTCTCACAATTAAAAAAGTAAATGTGGGACCTTCATAACTTACACAGTTCAATTCCAGCATTTTAATTAAATTAATTAAATTAAATTAATTTAAAAAAAAATGTTTAGGAGGCAAACTTTCCTTGTTTCCCAGCTTCACTGTGTGTTATTTTCTAACTGTCTGCAATGCATTCAGATATCCAATGTATTCATAGCAACACTAGAATAAAACAAGATTTTTTTTTTTACTTTGTCAACCTCCAGACCTTCCAATATATAATCTTTAGATACAAAAGGTTAGGTTTCAAGGCAGGCATGCATTGACAAGGTTACACTCCAATTTCCAAACCCAAAAGCACAATGAAAGGAATGCTGGCTAGCTAGTTCTGTAGAGTTTGCTTTTTAGATATCAGAAAAAGAAAAAAAATGGCCAACTTTGTAAACCATCTCTCTTTTAAGAGGTCATAGTTGTTGGAGCACCACCGTTTACAAGTTCATTAGCCATTTTGATCTTTCAGTTCAGCAAGTATTTTCAACCCAGGGCATGATTGTCGATACAGAATTAGAATGTTGCTATCACATCGCTAAAAATGGGCCAGTATCTTCAAACATGAACAGCTAAATTTTGTCATTTTAAACTAAATATAGAAACTGACATATAGAGATGTAGTTCTCAGAACTGCTGAATATCCAGAACTTACTAGTTTAATGGGAGCACTTGTATAAGAAGGAAGTGCTCTATGGAACTAAAATGTAATTTATTTTTAATAGTACTCTTCATGCACCATGGCACAAAATGCTTTTCAAGAAAGGCAGACTACTTCCCTCAGTCATAACACTACAAATTCAGAACGACTTTGGATTTAAAGATAGCAAAGAGAGAGTAAATTTCAACCAAAATGTTTAAGAACCATTATAATGCTTCTCGTACTTGTAAGGACTCAGAAATACGATAGAAGAATGAGGAGAATGAGGAAATTGTCTTGAATGTGATGGGAACTCTAGCGTAGTTTATGTGAATTTTCCTGATTTTTTTCTGTTTTACTATTTGGTGGCTGAGATAAAATGTCATTCCCTTATGAAGTCTGACTGCTATTGGCTAGTTGCTTTGGTATGCTTTCATATGCTAGTATCAGGGTTCTCAGAAATCCGATTTGTATCAGAGCCCTGAGGGCATCCGCAGCCCTGCCTGTCCTTGCCCAGCCCCCCCAGGCTTCCCCCCACTTGCCCATGGCCCAGGAGCCCACATCCACCCCCCAAGGCCCTCGGCCCCTGCCCCAACGATGCCCCAGCAGGGCTGGTCTCCAGCTCCCCACAGCCCTGCCTGGCCATGGGCTCCACTGAGACAGGCCAACCCACAAGTCCATGTGCCAGCAAGGCCTCAGCTCATCCCTGATGCCCAGGGCTTGGGCAGCCCTGGTGCCCCCTGGCTGCCCTGCTCCTGGCTGTAGGTTGGGATTGGCCCTGGCTGCCAGGCCCTGCCCCATGGGGACCCCCCAAGGGGAGCCCCAGCAGTCCCAGCTACCAGGAGGTGCCCTGACAATTTGTTACTCTGTTTTAGTGACAAATATCAGTAAATCAGTATGTAAAGAAAAATGATGATAGCTGGCATGCAATATGCAAAGTGCATGTGGTAGTAGTTTTATACCTAAGTCTTATAAACAAAGAAAATGAAATAGGAAAGAAATGTCTGTAAGGCTTTATTCAGTAGCTCTTCTAAACAGGCACCAGGAGCTTGTATTTGATCAAAATGTACTTTCTTGAATCACATCCAGGCATGTTTTAAACAGATAGAGATGCAACAGCCTCAGTAAAACACCACTTCCTTTTACTTCATTGAAACTGAAATTGTTGCATATTAATAAATCTTAGCTGCTTTAAAGATATGCTTCATTTAAAAGGATTCACTGATTTTCATGGAATGGTTCCTATGCAGCTGCACACACAACATTTACTTCTAAATGCTTAATGTCAGATAAAAATATGAAGTGATCAAATTCTTTAAGAGAAGAATGACTTTCTTCCCAATTTTAGCCAAAGTGTGGAATCCTTCAGTTTTTTTTATGACCTGTTTTCTTTTAGGGATCAAGATCTAGGAAATAATTTATAAGACCCCAGTTCTGTACATCCCAGTGGCAGTATTATGCCTGTATGGATTTGAGTCCAGGTGGAAGTTCTGTTTCTTCAAAATTTCTACTTTAAATAATGCACAGCAAGGCTAGAAATCGTGTTTAGCCGTAATGATTCTAATTCTGCGTATTAGTTATGACACTTTGCCTTTGGACATCACACATATTGCTATAACCAAGCATATGATCAATCATATTCAAGTGATAGCTTTGGTGCTGACATGTTTGTCTGAGGACAATGTGTTCCCTTAGAATGCTAAAGTCATAAGGAAATAGTCAACATTTCAGAAACACAGGATGTTCTGGCCTGAAATGATCTCAGCATGGAGAAGTGTCTATAGGTCAAATATGCAGTCACACATGGCAATAACAATGACACACATCCTTGTAGTTGTCTAGAGTCCAATAGGAATTAACTTCTACTCCCTCTGTATCAGAATAAATGAATGACAAGGTTTGAAACTGTCCACTGTAAGCTTAAGAGAAAATGGCAGAAAGTCTTTGAAACACACCATGGGCATAGCTATTCTTCTTCCTTTCCAAGTCTCACATAAAAGGGTTTGGGTTTGGTTTGGGGGATTTTTTTGGTTTTATTTTTCCCTTGGAGCACAGCCCTCAGGTTTCACCGACTTCTAATTAATTTTGGTTCTGCCAGCAGGGGGCATGAGGAGGTAAACTTCGATTGCTTCAGAGTGGTACCATTTCCACTTTACAACAGAAGGAACAGAATGATTAAACTGCACTTTGTGATCTCTGGAGTCTCTAACCAGACTGCTGATTGTGAAGGAAGAAGTGGAAGTGCCCTTCCAAATCATAGAATCATAGAATCACAGGGTTGGAAGGGACCTCTGGAGATCATCTAGTCCAACCTCTCTGCCAGAGCAGGGTCATCCTAGAGCAGGTTGCACAGGAACGCGTCCAGGCGGGTTTTGAATGTCTCCAGAGACGGAGACTCCACCACCTCCCTGAGCAACCTGTTCCAGTGCTCTGCCACCCCCAGGGTAAAGAAGTTCCTCGTCATGTTTAGGTGGAACTTCCTATGCTCAAGTTTGTGCCCATTACCTCTTGTCCTGTCACTGGGCACCACTGAAAAGAGCCTGGCGCCATCCTGCTGACACCCACCCTTTAAGTATTTATAAGTGTTGGTAAGGAGGAATGAAAGAATGAAGGAAATCCAAGAACATACCCTTGGGTATGCCTTTGTTTCAGGGTTTTTCTGCTTTCACAGCTTGTACCCCAGAAGTTGATGAGTACAGGGAACAGGCAGGGCTTTGTCCCCTTGCTTTACAAAAACATTCATCTAGAAGGGAACGGTCACATTGTGCAGCTGTCAATGCTCTTATGTCCACTGCCTTGTGGAAGCATGCCAAAAGTAATGTTACTCTGGAGTGCAATGTTAGCTTTCTCTTCCATGTGCTGCATGACCATTGTCTTTATCATGACATAGATGCTGTGATATACGGAAATTCCCCAGGAAACTGTGTTCCATCAGCTTGGTGACTACTTTGCTGAATTGATAAGTACGTTTCCATTTGATGAAAAATCACCAGATTAATTTTGTCAGGATCCAAAACCTACAGCTGCTTGCAGTCAGGGTAAACGCTGCCTTAAACATAAGGGTATCACTGTAAAGGCATCTAACAGAGAAAAGTCAGTTTTGAGGTGCGGAGGAACTTCAGGCTGGTCTCTGTTGTAAATCCATATGGTGCCACCCTTAGAAAGGTTCGGATAGAGCAGCATTCCACCATCAGGAACAAGAACAGGAGGACTACAGGAACCATGCCCCTTCTGAAGATGCAGAGGGTGGTCCACAGGAAATAGGTAATTACTGAAAAATTTATCAACAACCTCTACAGCTTTTGATCACCAAGAACTGTTAGAAACACCCTTTTAACACTGTTCTTGCAGGGCTATCTAGCAGCTTTGGGGAGAGGTATTTTTTAAAATGTCCCTTGGACAATGCTGACCAGTAACTCTCTTTTACACGCGAAAATATTGTATGTGTTGTAGTTTCTAACAATTAATATATGAGAAAGTTTTCTGTAAATGTCTTTTTTGTCAAATTTGTGAGGAACTAAACTGAAGTCCTAACAGTAAATCCTTTATTTCCCCCAAATAAAATAAATGTGATTGTAATAAATGATTTGATGAATTCTGCTTGTGAGGTGGCAAAACTGAGAAAGCTTTTGCCAATTATATGTATCACAGGGATCTTAGTATCCTTTTTAGAGTCCTAAAAGGTTTTGTCAGCATAGAAAGAGTTGCAAGATCAATCTCAACACAAAATGTGTAGTGCTCTTTATACCCTCTGAGAGATGTTCCAAACGTTACCCCCAGACAGATTTATCATGGGAAGACATGCTCTTCTTAGAAGTATCTGAAGATATGACTATGTCACCATGTGGGCAGCTGTTTGCTGATTTAAACATTTATCTTATTATGCTAAAAACAGGACTTTTTTCCTGCAAAAACAGCTTTCCATTTACATATTTAGAAAACCATCGCTCAGCAATAAAAACAGATGAGTTGATCCGACACCTTTGCATTGCTATTGAAGCAGGAACAGGAGTATGATGTCGCAATGGACATTGCTCCCTCCCTGAGCTGTTGATCTCTTCCTCCCCAGACTGAGGAAAGCTATGCTTTGAACTGTTTTTGATGAGCTGATAAAAGACATTTCTGAATTGCCCTGAATATCTTGAAAGAGAACATCCTCTTAGTGTCTCGCCAGATACATGTGCTGAAAAGCTGTCACAAATTCACTAAAAACCTGGAGAGTAAGAGATGTCTTTCAGGATGAAGCCTGAGGTCTTGTGCTCTAAGGGAAAAATAAAACCAAAAAAATCCCGCAAACCAAACCCAAACCCTTTTCTGTGAGACTTGCAAAGCCTTTTGCCACACTTATAGTCATCATACAAGCTTGCAGTTTGGCTCTGGAAAACTCCCTCGACACAAAGTGCCAGCACAATGAGTGTCTGCAGCAAGAAGCCTTGATTTCACCTGCATCGGGGCTTCTGTGTCCCTCCAGCAAGCTCTGCCATCTCTGCCTTGCAGTGTGACACTGCTGAGCTACCACCCGGTAGAGAAATTATTTTTCTGTTTTTCTATTGTCACAACAGGCAAACTGTATTCCTACTTCAGACCAGCAAAGCCTGAAGGAAAGTTGTCCTTTAACTACTAATGTTCTCTCGCTGCATCTATACATTTCTGGTTCAGTAGCTCTTGGGTATCACTGGGCAAAGAAAAGCTGTTGCTCAATGTCAGATCATTTCCTTCCTTTTCTGCCTTAGTCCCTGAAAAGTGGTAGAAGTGTCCCTGGAAGTTGTAGGTCGGCCATCTTGCTGAAAATCTGTTTGATTTTACTGTACTTCACACACATTTATGTGTGAAAGGATTTAGGAATAGTTTTCATGCAAAACAGTGTCACTGAAAAGAACAGGTTGGGAAATATTCAATATTTTGGACATTTTTGTCTGTCTCACTGACGAACTAATTAGAACAAAAGAAGCTGGAAAACTGAAAATGCTGCACATGGGAAAAAATTTTCATTCCTCTGTCTTTCATTGCTAGCTGCCATCTTCCCAGAAGAAATGCCAGGAAGGGAGAAAGTGCTGATCTGGCAGTAGGAGACATAAAAGAGAACAGCTTCTGGTTAGGGTTTTAGGTAGGAGAATAGCTATGCCAGCGGTGTGTTTCAAAGGCTTTCTGCCATATTCCCTTAAGTCTGTGGTGAAAAGCCTGTTTTCGAACCTAGTTGTTCGTGTATTCAAATATGAACAGTAGAAAATTTCACCCTTGAATATAATAACTGATACATGCATGCATTTGCTTGCTGGCCATTGCCAGAACTTTCCCTCACTGTTTTTTTGTTACAACGCCTTTGATCCATGGTGTTCCACTGATGGCTGGTGATAGCATTACAAAAGCACCTTCCATGCTTCTAACATGGATTTCAAGGAAAATGGGATTACCTGTTAAAGACAGTTATCAATAGCAGTAATGAACATTTACTGGACTGCTCTGTAGAGATTTTGATACTCTAATAGGAGCAGATTATGTACAACATCCATATTTTCATTGTTTCAGTAAAATAAATTACTGAGATGCATTTTGTGTCGTACCACATGGTTTTAAGTTGTGCTTTTATTTTGATTGTTCATCATTCTATTAATGAATTTGCATCACTACAAAGTTATTTTGGAAGAAGGCTATGTGTTTGTCACACCCAGGGGTATGATCCCATCCCTATGGGATTCTAGACAACAACTAGGATGCATGTCTCTGTCTTTGTCTCTGCTAAACATGTAAGGCCACACGTTCATAATGACTGGCATACAGAAACATCTTCATACTCGGAATAAGATGTCAGTCAGGGAAGTGACATTATTCTTATTAACCTGCATATTTCCAATAGAGATATACTGGGAAGAATATAGATGCATTGAGGAGTAACTTACAGAGATGTCACAAGGATGATATGAGCCTCAGACTTAATCTTTTGCTCTTCTTCATTTTTATGTCAGTGATGCTAAAAACAATGTTATGCAGTTGATGGTACAATATAAATATAGCTCTTAATTAACACAAGTGTGATAATTAATAAATTACAATTTCTGCCCTGGAGCCTTTTGCTATTAATCATGATTTGTTTGGGGATATAAACAAAACATAGTTAATGATTCTAAGCAGACTGTGATTATGAAATTAAATGTCACCTTTTTTTTTTTTTCCTTTATCCTATTAACATAGTTTCCCATTCGGAAGCCCATAGTTATTTTCTTCTGAAACCCTGAACCTACTGTTTGGGTTGGTTAGGAATTAGCAGGTTTCTGCATCATTCCAGGAAACAGGGTAGATGGCCAGGCAGTGCCATAATAATCTCATCCTCTCATTGCAAAGATTTATCTTGCTTTTCTTTGGGAGAGGGATCTGTTCCCAGCCCTTGTTCAGAGTCATGACAAAAAGATACATCCCTGCTCAGAACACAATTTGGAAGACCGAGGGTAGAATACAAGACACAGATTTAAGTCCTTTCTGCTTTTACCTCCCTTTTCATGTTGTGATATTTTATACAGGAGATATCTAAAATGTATTATTGCCAAACAACAACAAAATCAGAAGCTGTCCAGGCAACTCCAGATAAATTTCAAAATGTCTGTTTCTATATTACAAAAAGTGGCATGAATTATGCAGTCGAGCTTCCTGTATTTAGGGAAACTGCAGGGGCTAGCACAACCTGCTTGTAAAGAATGAACCTCATCCTGAGAAAATCACCTTCCCCATCATGTTATCTCTCCTCCTGTATCAGACAGAAAGGTTAGTTCCACATTTAATAGCCACAGGATTTGAATTTAGAAGGCCCCCTGCTCCCATAAATTGAGATTTTAACTTGAAGTAAAAAGCTGGAACAAATTCATTGAGCTTGGTTTGTTGTGGAGGACTATGATAGGAATGATGATTTCCCCAAATGCTGTTTTCCAGAAGGCTTTAAATTCAATTGTTAGGCCTTTCACTTGAATTTATTAGCTTACTAGGCGAACAGTGCTAGGTATGAACTAAGAATGAACCTATCTATAAAGAGTAAATGTAACTGCATACAGGAGAAAACAAAATCTTGAGTGACTATAGAACATGCCTAGTTACAAAGGCAACATGCATTGTTAATGTTGGAATAAAACAAATCATTAAGTAATAGCTGGTTGTAAAGCTGGACTTTTCTGGGGAAAATAGTCTCTCCATAAAATTTGATAATGGAGATACATTACAGCGCTGAAGTATTAATAAAAAAATGTGAACTGGATTTTTAAGGCAGTCTTATATAGCAAGTAAATTAGGGAAGATATCTGAAGGAGAGTATAAGCTGCTTCACTCCTTCCAAAGGCATGCTACAACTGCCGGTCAGAGACTACCTGATTATAACGCCTATGCAGTAATATCTGATAGTCAGTCGGGGAAGTAACCTATGATGAATACATACTGTGGAGAAGAAGATTCCTTCTTTACCGCTGGTCTCTGAATTGATGTATCCAGGTATTTCTCCTCAGTGGCTTCATAAACATTTAAACTCAAAGACTTCTAGGAAGGTAAAGTGCTGATGAGGTGCGTGCTGTAATCATCTTTAGACGCCTCTCTTCCTTGAGCAGACTGACACGCAAACCAGCAGAAGCTTGACAAGTGCCTGTGTGATATTTTAAATTGGGAAAAATATAACACCAACAGAAGAAAAAAAAAGGGACCTTAAGTTCTTGAACAGCTATGCTCTCTTTTTTAACCAGCAAATGATCTTAAAATATTTAATTAAAAAAAGAAAAGCTACGCAAATTCTAAAAGGATATTATTAGAACAGTTTGGACCTCTAAACTAAATTCTAGGCTTTATAGCTTTTTTTCTATAATTGTCTTGTAATTATATAAACATACATCTGTATATACATACTGAAGGGGAAAAAAAGAATATACTATTATGATTTACTATCTAAGGAACAAACATTTTATAACTAGGACTGTCTATCTGTAATTTAAGAGCTTGCTACCTAATAGGCTCCAATGCCTGGATAGATTAATTAAAAAAAAATCTATTTAACGGTTACGTTATTGCTACTGTATATAAAAGGCAAAAGCTAAGAGTAAACTTTGCTATAAAAAATTTGTTGCATAGCCACTCCTGGACAGTGTGTTTGTTAAAAAAAAAAAAGAAAAACATAATTTATTGGCATGTTTGCAAAGGGTAATGCTGGCATGAGGAATCAAATTTCTCAAGCTGGATGACAGTCTCTGTCCAGGAGGTGACGGGAATCTCCATTGCAAGGATCCTTGCAGCAGCATCTTCTGCTGGATCAGGTGATACCCCCTGAACTGTTGTTTTACTGAATTCTTATATCCAGCTGGGCTGTGGTACTGTGTAAGGGCTCATCATTTGCATGATCCACTGTTATTATTTATCTTAAATGACATACAAAACATCTTTTAATTTTCTTAACTATGTACAAAATAACTGCCAGAACCCCAAGGGCACCAACAGGCTTTAATTGCCTTGACCAGCCTTACCTTAGATCTACATCCACACCTTCTGCCTCCAGAGCCACTGAGCACCCACTATTTTTCTGAAGGAAGCTGTAGGTGTGCTTGTTCTCTGCCTCGTCTCCAACCCTGTCTCCTGAATAGACCTTGGACTTATGCTTAACCTTGTTTCCAGACCCACCTCTGGTCCCGTCTCCTGCTGCTCCTGAAAGGACTCCCTGGATGGACTCTGGACCTGATGGATATCTGCTTGTCTGGACTGTTGGTGGGTCCTGTTACCAGCCCCTGTTCCTGCCAACCCTGTTGATGCTCTGAGGGACTGCACCCTGGCCAGTGAGGCTGTGCCCTTGCCTCATTCCCCATCCTGGAGCAGCCCTGCTCTTCTTAATCCCTGTCAGGAATGTCCTGCATGGCCATTTCTGCATCTGTAGGAACAGTTTCTATTGACTACTGCATCTTATCTTACCTGCCCACAGTTTGGCCAGCTCTGCCACGGAAATCACCCCTTCCCAGCATGACAACTTGAAAAATACAGGAGACTGGATCCAGCAGGAGCTGTCTGGGGGAATTTCTGAAACTGGCTGAAATTCCCACTTGAGAGCTCCAGTAAGAATTAGTCCAATAATTTTTTGTGGAGGCAGACTAGAGCTCAGTCAGCCACCCTGGCTGAAGTCAGTCTATTGTCTCTTAATTAGCCCACTGTCTCTAAACAAAGAACGAATAGTTTGGGAGTTCCTGGTCTACTCAGGGAAATAATGAGTGGAGTGCATAGAGTGTATGCAAAGAGGCACAAAGCTGCCGTGATACCCATCTGTGCCACAATTATAACTATAGAACAAACATGAATTTTACACTTATATCTCACTAATTCCATAGTTCTTCCCACGAGATTAAGGTTAAGACTAACCTGAACCAAGTTAGGAAATGTGTAAACAGTGCATTTTAGAGGTCATGCATGATCAGCAGTCCTCATAGAGGACAGGACACTTAATTCACATGCAAAAAATAATTTACACAAGATTGTCAGAGTCTTTCAGATAGTAACAAAATAAACTCCGTATTTCAAGTAAGGTATGCACAATTTATTAAACATTTCCCTGATTCTTTCTCAGACGTAGTATTCTTTTTCATATTTCTGACAAAGTACAAAACTAGGAAATGTTTATTTCTGATAAAATGAAGCAGTTTAAGTCAAGTAAATAAGGACTGACTTTATGTTCTTTTACAAATTGTTTACTTACAAAAAAGATGGAAGGTTTTTAAGAGCTGAATGAAAAGCAAGATTTTTTAAAAAGATGCCTATTTTTAGTACCTTATAAATGACTACGTATTTTACTCATATATGCCAACAGATTGGTAAGCCACCTACTGTGACTGACTACATCCATTTCTTCTTAAGTAATTTCCAGAGACATTTTACCTAACCCAGACAACAAAACCATGTTCGAGCTACCTGGTAACAACAGACGAGGTCCTTGGATCTCATTGAATTAGGCTAGCATAGCACCTGAAAGATGGGATAGCACATATCGGTTTAAAACGCATTTAGTCTGATTTTAGGGGTAGACTGGGCCCAGTTCCCTTTGTATGTAGAGAGTAGTCAATATACCTAGAGAACAATTTGTATTTATGCCATCTGCAAAAGATCTGTGCATCATGCTGCAGATGATTCAGACATGTACGAGTCCTTTAATGTACCCCTTAATCTGAGAGATAATGTGGACTAAACTGTGAGCTAACAAATACATTCAGTTCTAGTATCTGAAGGGTTACTGATAGCTATGATGCATTGAAGAAATTCTTGGTAACATATTGGAATTATGAATTTTACATGCTAGAGTCTGAATGAGACCTGTGACACAGGGTCTCTTTTCTGAGGATTATAATTTTAGATGGATTCTGTGGTGTTTTTAAGTTAGCTTCCTCCCTTTCTCCAACTTTGCAATTGGTGAATGGACCACGGCTATTTGAAATGGACAAAGGAGAAAGCATCTAAAAAATTAATCCCTGGTTGCTGTTTTTACTTCTTGAAACTGTTGAGAGGACATTGTGAGGAGTATGAATGCTTTTTATATGAAGGTATATAGAGGGTCAGACTCACAATGTGTTGTTTAAAACATGTGTGTATGAACTGGTCATTTTATGGTCCCTTTAATGTCAACAAAGGGAAACAATGTGCACCATACATATTCCTAACTATCTGTCTAATTTTAAGTATCTACCTTAAGATGGTTACTCATGCTTTGAACCTTAAGGTTCACACTTTTGAGCAGTTTTTTATTTGTCATTGAGTATAAATGAAACTAGAAAGACTATCTTAAGTGTAGACATGTATATCATAGACAGCTACATATGATTGCACATTACATATCACTCCCACAGGAGGAGTGTGAAGATGAGCACTGCACACAATTTTGTATACAAAACCAAAGACATCTTCCACAGTTTTGTAGCAGAAATGTAACAGATCTTTTTTTTTTTTGGAGAGGATGATCTTGGAAGTCTGTCAGATTCTTCATAAAAACAGCTTGGATTTTGTGAAAATGAAACATGTAGGGTTGAATGCATCCAAAAAATGAGGCTAGAACATTATGGAGCTGTGTTTGTAACAGTTGGTCAGACTGTGATAATTTCTAAATACTACCCAAATGTCTTTGTCATGATGATAGGACCTTCCTCAAGTGACCATTCAAATTTTCAGATGTGCACAAGTACAATATAATTCAAAATCCACAAGCTTGTGTTGTTCTCTCCATAACTGACAAAAATATGACTTCAGTGCTAGGGAAATCTTTGCTTCCCACACTTTGCCCTTGTTGTAAGTGTGTTTGTCAATATGTGTATATTTGTGTGCATAGATTGAAAATTTTGTTCCTATGCAAGTCGATGACAGTTTTGTTACTGACTTGTCATTCCATTAATATGAAAATGATTTCATCCTTTGGAAAAGAGAGCTCCAGGACAGTTTTCCCTCAGTTTTCTTTCTCTCCTCCTCTTCCTGCCTTTTAATCTAACCTAATCTAACCTAATCTTTCTGCTAGTCATAAGAATGTAGATAACAAGTCAGAAGATGGAAGAGTCTTTCTTCCATGGCCTTGTTTTGATCAACTCAAGTATGAGATTTTGTATAAAGTTTACTTCTGTTAACAAGTTACAGTGGAAACAAAATTACAGATGTAAATAACTTACTTTCCACACTGTCTTATTTATTTTAATCAGATCGGGGTGTTTCTAATATACTCTGCTGAAATGCGATAGGGCACAAATGTAAGTTTTGTTAGTGAGAAAATCGTATCTGTAGCAATGCCTTTGGGCAAAAGTGTTTCTTAGAAGAAATGAGCGTCTAATTGTGAGAAATGTTTTTAAATATATGGAATTAAATTATCTTAAAATCACAGATAACCTGTTTCTAAAAAAAACTTGCTGTGATAGTTCATCATGTTACACTCACAGATAAATAAAAAGCTAGGAAGACTAACAATATAGCTACCAATTTAGATGTTGTTTAAAATTGTATGTTATTTATACTTTAAAACTGTGTTGACAGGGCTGAAACAACGATGGGAGAGAGAGTTCACTAGGGGGATCTTTCTAAGGAGACATCAAGTGGAGACAAGTACACTCCAGGTTTGCTGGCTGTCGCTTTATTTCTGCCAAGAAGAAAGACTTTTTAAGTGAGGGGAAGCCAGTGATAGATGAATAAGCCTAATGGGTGAGAAGGTGAAAGGGACACGTGTGTCTTTTTATGGCTCTGCCTATTGAAAATACCAATTCTAAAATTACACGCAGGATGAAATAGTCTCAGAATATCATGCTAGCTTTTCTTAAATGAACCTTCTCCAGGTTTTCATCTGCAACAGTATAAGTACCTGTATTTTCTCCTTACGGAAACATGAGTAAATAGATAATGTCTAATATGGCAATCCAAAACATATCTCCTTTGTTTCAATCTTTCGGGTATCCTGAATAGAATTTAGCAGATTCTCCTTACCACCAAAATCAATAACTGGTTGAGTTAATGTTTGTATGCAATATGCAATAGCTGTATAATACTCAGTCCTATTTTCAATAGAGAAAGGAACTACAGAGGACTTTATGCCTCATTTACTTTCTCTTTGCTGGAAATGTAATAAGAATCTCCAGTGGAATGAAAAAAAAATCCACAATCATTGTATATCCTTCTCATTTTTTATTTTAAATTAAGGAATTGTGTATTTGAATTCACAGTAATAGTTTTCAAGACACAGTAATTCAATAATGTTAATTTTCTGTAAGTACATTTAAGGGCAAAGGGAAAATCACATTCAGGAACAAGTATAATGACTTTATATCCAAAATAGGTGTCAGTTCAATGGACCTAACAGAATAGCCTCAAAATGCACTCTAATAGTATTAGAATAGAAGTGGTCTGTAACAAGCCGTTTTTCATCAACAAGTCATAAAATTCCAATGCTTCATTTTGTTGTCTTTCACACTTATCCAATCTCTTTAGCATGCAAGGGCTACCATGTCAGCCATGCATACAGAAGGTTACCTAGCATGCCCTGGAAGATGACTTTTTTTTTTTCAATAGAGGCAATCAATTTACCACTTATCATTTCTGAACTTTAACCATGTGTCCTAGAGTCCTTGTAAAATCCTGTCATTGCATGCTCTGCTAGACAGATAATGTTAACCCAGGTCCTTTCTTCTCGTGTCAAAAATACTGGAGGGTAAATGCAGAACAATGAAAATACATCCCTATCAGAAGGAGAGCGGGGCACCATTATTAATTCCTTTTAGCTTTATCCCAAACTATTAGGTTCCACCCCTTGCAAAGTTTGGCACAGATCTAGCACTTATATAAGAAACACTTGCAAAGTACAACAAGGAAAATGAGTTACCCTTTCGCATCAAGAGGAATACGGTTTAATGGGTGTACAGATAATAAATAATTCTCCACGTTTATTATTTCCCCTCCTCTCCCCAGTTTCATGATTTCTGCAAATGGATTATACAGATTTGTCTTACAGTATCCTCCTATTTTCATTTCTGAATTTGGGGCCAATGTGTCAGTATTTATTCTACTTCTATTATATGTTTATCTTCACTTTTGTGAAAGTAATACCCTAGATTTGGTAAAACAGTTCTTAATATTTTAAGTAATGTATGTCCATGTAAATTAGTGAGAGACTGAGTCCATACCCTGAATTCATCATCAGAATAGAGTGCTAATTATGTAGAATATAAAGGATATGAGGGAAAGCAAGAGTAAAGGCCAGAATTTTCAGTGATTTTGTATACATCTGCAATTTACAATCCCAGTTTTAAGTTAGGCAACTGAAAGCTCAAAATCATTTTGGCTATTATGACCAGAGTCTTCAAACATGCAAATAGGCTATAGCATATTGTTTATTTTCTTTGCCTTTACATTTCGAACATCTGGTCTTTCTGTATTTTATATTTGAATTTTATTCCTCAGTGAGATTTGCATTAAATTCTTTTGAAACGGTAAGTTTATGTTAAAAAGGTACAATGTTAATCTATCTAACAGAGGAAAGAGACTACATGTTTTAAATTAACAAATACAACTACATAAGACAGAAAGGAACAGAAGTGAATGGATAGATAGATATAGATAAATGTAAAACTCCCTTAGAAAGCTCTATCTGTTTTTATTAGGTATGTTTTAAAGAACTGTGTACTGGATTTCCATGGCAAAGTTTTACTAGCATGAGGCTTGCAGGGGTAGCTTCTGTGAGAAGACATCAGGAGCTGCCCCCTTATTGAACAGAGCTAATTCCAGCTGGCTCCAAGATGGACCCACCGCTGGCCAAAGCTGAGCCAATCAGCAATGTTGGTAGCACCTCTGTAATAACATATTTAAGGAGGGGTAAAAAACAGCAGCTGGGAGAGACAAATGAGAATATGAGAGAATCAGCCCTGCAGACACCAAGGCTGGCAAAGAAGGAGGAGGTAGGGGGTACTCCAGCTGCCTGTGCTGAAGACCATGGTGATGTAGGTTGTCCCCCTGAAGCCCATGGATGTCCATGGTGGAGCAGATATCCACCCTGCAGCCTGTGGAGGACCCCATGCTATAGCAGGTGGACGTGCCCTTAAGGAAGCTGGGGCTTGTGGAAAGCCAACACAGGAGCAGGCTCCTAGCCCATGCAGGAGCAGGTTTTCTGACAGAAGTTGTGACCCATGGGGGATCCAGGCTGAAGCAGTCTGTTCCTGAAGACATGTATACCCCATGTACCCCATGGAAAGGGCCCATAATGTGTCATTTCTGGTAGAACTGCAGCCTGTGGGAAGGACCCATATTATAGCAGTTTGAGAAGAACTGTGTCCTGTGGGTGGGACCCCACGCTGGAACAGCATGAGGAGAAAGGAGTGGCAGAGATGAAGCATTACAAACTGACTGCAACCCCTTTTTCCTGTCCCCCTGCGGTTCTTGGGGAGGAGGAAATAGAAGAGTTAGGAGTGAAGTTGACCCTGGGAAGAAGAGAAGGGCAGGGGGAAGGTGTTTTTAGTTTTGTTCTTATTTCTCACTATCATACTCTGTTACTGTGGTCGGCTGACCTTGGCTGGACACTAGGTGCCCACCAAGCTGCTCTATCACTCTCCCCTTCAGCAGGACAGAGGGGAGAAAATAATATGGAAAAAAAACCCTCATGGGCCAAGATGAAGGCAGTTTAATAAAGCAAAGGCAAAGGCCGCGTGTGGAAGCAAAGGGAAACAAAAGAGTTATTCTTTACTCCCCATCAGCAGCTGATGTTCAGCCGTATCCTGGGAAGCAGGGCTTCAGTACGTGTAAGCAGCTGCTCCAGAAGACAAATATTGTAAATAACAAATGCCCCCTCTTCCTCCTCCTTTCTCTTAGCATTTATTGCTGAGCAGCCATCATATGGTACACAATATCCCTTTCGTCGGTTTGGGTCAGCTGTCCAGTCTACGTCCCCTTCCAAGATCTAGCCCACCCCCAGCTTACTGGTGAGGGGGAGAATGTTGGAGGCAGCCTTGGTGCTGTGCAAGCACTGCTCAGCAGCAGCCAAAACACTGGTTTGTTATCAACACCTTTCTAGCTACTAGTACAAAGCACAGCACTATGAGGGCTAGTATCGGCAAAATTAACTTCACCTCAGCCAGACCCAATACAGTTGTTAATTAGTAATAAATTAAATTATTTTCCCCAAATTGACTCTGTTTTGCCCATGATGGTAATTGGTACATAATCTCCCTGTCCTTATCTTTACCCTTAAGCTTTTCACTGTGTTTTCTCCTCCTTGTTGATGGAGGGGGAATGGTAGAGTGGCTTGGGGGGCATCCAGTGGCCATCCAGGTTCAACCCACAAGCTATTAGATATCCCAAAGAAAGGCTTTCTATAAAATGAAGAACTGGCGTCTGTTTGTATAATTAGATATTATTGAATTTTATTAAAATATCCAAAGCTAAGGCTCTATTTGTGGGCCATTTTAAGCAGATATGATCAACTTTGTTGTTACAGACGTCTAGTTAGCTATCATGGAGAATATGTAACTGGATTCAGATCTTACTAGCTTTTTTATGATGACTGGAATTGTCAAAAGCTAAGTAACCTGCTCATGGTTACAGTGCTGATTTCATTACCATTTCTTGAGTGCATCCCTTAAAATATGAGATCACATGCCCTATATATTCTGGGCTGAATACTGACAGTTGTTGAATTCCTAGCCTGAAATGAAGAGCACAATTTGTCTTGTTTGTCCTGAAGTCTGATCAGGTTTAAGTTCTGCAGTTGTCCCCTGTGACTATGGGAGACACTGGGAGACTGTATACAGGAGTCTGTGACTAGCTGTATATAAAGACATCAGGTCCTCATTTAAATGGTTGTGCATAAAGCACCAGGCAAAATGGATTAAGTGCATCTATCCTACTCAAAGTATTGTCATACTTCTTGTTTTATAAGAGGACTAGCTTCTCGAGGGACCATGGGTGAATTTTTGTGTTCACTACGAAGTTAATTTTGTTACATTTTCAAGCTTACTTGTATTTTCTGTATGTTAGTGGGTTTCAGCCCTTAAAGCACATACCAATCCACAGTCCTTATAGCCTAGTTTTGCTGACTTTTTAGTGTCACACATTGAAACTTAGCTCCTCCATCCTTGTTTAGGACTCAGGCTGACACCCAGGAAACAATTCAGAAAGAAGATTCTCTCTTCTTGTTGTGTAAGGAAATTATCTCAATAACCAAGATGACAACATGCATGTCAACTACAACAGGGCGGCTCAACTTCAACTATAAATATTTATTTGTAGCACAAATTTATGCATCTATAAGAAAGACAGCATATTGATCCTGACTGGGAGACCACTGTATGTTGAGGAGTTACTGATCGACATAAAAGTTAACATGAGTATGCCCAAGCCTGTGCTGTGCTTGCACCTTACTGTACTGTGCTGCAAATACATTTTCTTGTAAGAACACCCCATAATAGCTCAAATGACTGAAATGGGGGAATGTCCTCTGTGGATGGGGTCTGCCCGGCGTGCTGTATGGGGATTGGAGGCCCATGAGATGCAACACCACCTGGAGTTCCCACCATCTAAAAGGAAGTAATATTATCCATATGATTCCCTCTTTGTGGTGCTAGCTCTAATAAATTGCATTTTAAATTATATCTTAGAGAGTCTGAGTTTCTTTCTTACTGGGATCATAATGGACCAGCATCTCCAGATGTATAACAGAGAGTTAAATTCGGGATTAGTCTCTCTAGTCAGAATGCATCCTGGAACGTTCACTGGAAAGTTGTTCAAAAGGTAATGCTGAACTAGTAGACCCTCTTGATAACTCATGGTTGCAGTGGATCAACAGCTGGTAAATACAGTTCTCAGGACACAGAAATGTTTTTTCTTGCATGCGTATATTTGTAACTTTCATTTGACATGTCAGTCCACACAGATCCTGATTGAGCTTTTATTTTTTCATGATTTTTGTGCACCAGAAGACCATTTGGCCCTAAGAAAATACAGCAGCCAAGTTGCAGCTGCTTGAAGCATTTTCCTATTAAATATAATGGCACTGAATTGGAAGTGCCAAGGGCTATTATGCACCAACAGTATAGTCAAGAAAAGTACCCATCTGCAGAAACCATGCAGCAAGGTAGAAACAGAGCAATGAAATAACCATGAAAGCAGTTGGAGCCTCAGGACAAGAAAAACAAGTGATCTGCTGCAGTGCTTAACAACAAAAGGAGAGATATGAACAGAGTTATTTGGGCTTTCATGGCTACAAATGTAGTAAGGAGTGAGCAATATTGCCTTTGGCACAGATCCCTCTCACCATTGTAATGTTTGCTTCCTCTCTAGAAAGCCAGTTCCCCACATGTACAATCATAGCCTCATCACGAGAAATAGGAACTGAACCACAAATGGCTGCTTCTGTGTGAATCCTCCATGGCTCAGCTCTTAGTGCAATAACAGAACTCCTTAAAAGGAGTTAAACCAGACAAAAAAAAAAAAAAAAAAAGGCAATTTGCAAAGCCAGACTGCCAAGAGCTTTACCTTTAGAGCAATGCTGAATAGAAACAGTCCTTAAATGCAGAGGCCTGATTAAACAGATGTCCTAGCTCCAGTTTTGCATAGTGTATTAGTAGCACCTGTGTGCAGGACAGGACTTCAGTAGCTAAACCTGGAATGTTATTGTTCACTGGGAAATCATTTAGACAAAGAAGGATACCTTGCTTTTGGTTGTGCCTTTTCAAGTGTATTCAACCTCTATCTGTCATTGTATTGTTGATTTGTGGTATGAAAGTGTCATACATGTTCAAGCACAGGGCTGCAGAAGGGACAAAATAAATAGGGAATAAATAGTAGTCTAGAGTACAGTTGAAGAGGAAAAAAAGCAATTTTGTCTTTTTAAGTCTTTTTTGAGGGTGAAAATGCTGGTGTAATAAAATAACGGAAGCTGCATAAATAAATATTTACTGAAACAGAGACTAAATTATGCTCAGTCCTGCATAGTGCAATAACTGTTTTTCTGTGTGTGTTAGCTACAGCATAGTGAATTCATAGAATTTTAGTACATCAATCATAGTCTTCTTCCAGTTTGAATTTCCTAAAAATTTTATTACCAGGACTTCAGTCACACAGTAGGCTTCTCTTGCATCACTGGGTGTCGCCTTTAATTGGTCCCCAGACCTGTTATTGTGTGCACAAATGGTGAAGTTAAGTACTACACAAAAAATTACACACATCCTTCTTATCTCTCTCCTCAGCTTTTCTTCAATAACTTTTTAAAATGTGGACCTTGAATTCATTGAATGCTTCAGAAGTTGATGAAAAGGTGCTTCCAGTTTTCATGATCAGCTGAAGAATTGCTTTGAACGGTAGAGTTTGCATGATCAGAACCTCAGTGACCCATCACTAGTCCTTCTCATTCTTGTCAGATAACAGCACCTTTTGCTAGCTTGTCTCCTTCCACTTTTCCCACTCAATCTAAACATTGTCTCTCCTCTTAAATCCTAGTCTTTCTCTGTGGTCTGCATCCTGTCACGCTCCTCCTTGTGATTCTTTTTCCAAGCTCCACCTCATTCATCCATGTGAGAAATAAGTTCTGGTCCAAATGAAATAGGCTCAGGCAGAATCCTCTGTGAAGCACATTTTTATTCACTTTCTTGCAAGAGTGGGTGACCTAGCAAGTAGGCACACTATCAATTCTTGAAACACACTTTTTTATTTCCTAATCCCGGCCGAATTTTTCCCTGCCCCGTTTCCCATTGGTTAGGTACTCCAGGGTTCACAGTCTGCCCGAGGCGCCTAAAATTCTTCCCGGATGTCTTGCCTCTGTTTACTTCTCTTTATGCTACACCTAAAAGGGTTATCTGACTAGTTTATTTCTTTCCTTTTTGGTAAAAAAATTGCTCAATGTCATTAGCCCTGGTTAAATGTTTGACTACCCTTCTAGACACTAATCCAGTATGAATCAGTTTGTCATTTGTCTGTGTGATAAGAGATGTTCTACAAGCCTTTGTTGGAGCCTCTTTGTCTTAGTCATTCCTTTATCATGTCACCTCTGATGGAAACGGCTTTTCTCCTCTGCAAAAGCAATACCTGCCTTTCTTACAATCCATACCTATGCAACAGGCCTCAATGCTGTCTGGTGTCTAGTCAGATCAATATTATTCCATCACCTTCTTATTTAATTCTCCCCTGCTCTCCATCGTGTTTCTTCCTCTTGTTCTTTTTTTTATTTTTCAGAAAAAAAAGGACATAGAAGCGCACCAGTAAGAAACAAAATTAAACCCCAAATATCTAAAAAATGCGGAAATGAAAGACTACCTGTTAACTGGCACTCATAAATCTGCCCATACAAGTGAATTATGGGGAGAGAAAAATAAAACTCTTTCAGAAATACATGTTTTTAGCAATAGGTTACTGCAACACCAATGGACCAAAAAGGAATTTGGCAGTAAGTAGCAAGGCTGGTGCAAAATATTTCTATGGTTACAGTTCAGGTTTCCAAAACATCATAAACAAAAAGGCATATGCATTAACTAGGATTTTGCTGTTTTCTGAGTATTATTTGGTGCTTTGTTTCAATGATCAATGAGAGTAGTTGATTAGTTGAGTATAAAGTAAGGAATTGAAATACAAAGTAATGTAAATAGAAAATATTAATCCCTAACAGGGTTCTCAGGACAAGAATTTTAAAAAGCAGTTGAAACTTGCCATTTGTTTTTGGAGAAAAGGACTCGAGTATCCAGTGAATTAAGGCCAGTAAGGCACCTTTACAGCCCATTGTACTCTGTGTGTGTGCTCCTGTGATCTGAAGACAGTGGGTATGACTCAGAAAGCCTTTGTCTTCAGTCGGTGAGGCTGCTCCTGCAGTCAAGCGATTTGCAGTTGATGGGGTTCAGGTAGTGATGATGATGTCTCTTTCTGATCCCTACCTGAGATCTGAGCTGCTCTCAGGAACACTTCCACCAGAAGAAATCCTGTGTTATAACTAGCTTTTTGTTCTGCTTTTTTCAGCTCACCCAGAATGCTACGTGAGACAAGTAGGGGCTCTACGTCTGTGAACCAGTAAGTAGCCCAGTAGTGTTCATTCCCGTGTGATGAGAAATGATATTAAACTCAGTTTGAGAAGTGAGACTTCTGAAAAACAGAACATCCTGCCTACTGATTCTTCATTTCAGTTTAATATTTTTAAAGTTAAATTTCTGAAAAAAATTGATTGTTTAGCAATACAAAAAGATAAACTGCAAAGCAGGAAGTGTGATCTAATCTCACAGAGAACAATTTAAGCAAGATTAGAAGTAGGCAGCACTTTTCCATTTTCAAGAACTTCTAGTTGCCTGTAGCCTTTGTAACTTTTTGTTAACCAACACAGTGAAAATATTTTTATACACTCAAACCATAAATCAGCATTATATTCAAGCATATGATTAATTGAAAATCTCACAAAAAGATTATGTGTGTGCTTCAAGTTAAAATATCTGATTAAGTAGTTTGCCAGATCCAGCAAAGAAGCAAAACGTTAAACTGAATGTAAACAAAGAAGCCAATGTTTTTTAAGAAAATATATAATTAAACAGTGAGACCTCCTGCCTGATGTAATCTGCGGTTACACTTCAGATTATTTTTTTAATATAATTTCAAAGAAAGACTAGACAAGCAATGTGAGAGGATTCCATGTAAATTTTAAAAAATATTTTAATTAAAATTGTTAATAATAAAAAAATTCCCTGTTGAACCTCTATTTTCTGGACTCAAAGAGTATATACGTTAAGGAAGTTCCACTCCATGCTTACCCTGTTCTTGTATACTCCGCTAAGCATCTTCCAGCAACAGCCAAAAGCTGTGGAGCAGCTAGAAGTACCATTATAGTAGTGAGCTATTTCACCTTCAGATGGATACAACACTACCCTTCTTTTGTTGTACTAGTGCTTTAATTACCATTACCTGCACAGAGATTTGCAGAGATTAAAAACCCCAGTCGTTGCCTGCAAGAGAGATTTAATTTACACACTTCTTTTAGTCATTGCTTTTACTCCTGGGTTTTTAGAAAGTAACAGAACATGTCACCTTACTTTAGAAATTATTGCTTTTAACTGATCTCGATATTAATTTTCTTTTACTGATAAATTTTTCTTTATGGAGATTATTTGGATATTTATGGTGTTCAGGGAATTATGATGTATTATTCATGGACAGGGAAAGACATACTTACAATCTTGTAGATTTGTTCTCCCTTAAATGCATGACAGCATTTATAATAACGTATTATAATAATAAAATATATTTTTAAATTTAAAAATAGTTTTGTCTAAGGTTTATTGTGTCTGTTGCACTTTTCATTAAGCTCCTTTTTAACCTTTCTCAACAGAGTAAACAGAATCACAGATGGGTGGAGGCTAGAAGGGCCTTCTGGAGGTCATCTGGTCTGATCCCCCTGCTCAAGCAGGGCCACTTACAGTCACTTACCCAGGACCATTTCTAGGTGTTTTTTAATATTTCCAAGTAGAGAGACCCCACAACTGCTCTAGGCAACCTGTGCCAGGGTTTGGTCACCCTCACAGTAAGAAGTCGTTCCTGATGTTCAGAGGGATCCTCCTGTGTTTCAGTGTATGTCCATTGCCTCTGGTCCTGCCACTGGGCACCACTGAAAAGAGCCTGGCTCTGTCCTCTGTGTGCCCTCCCTCCAGGTATTTACATTCATTAAGATTGCCCTGAGCCTTCTCTTTTCCGGGCTGAGCAGCCTTAGCTCTCTCAGCTTTGCCTCATACGTGAAGTGCTCCAGTCCCTTAATCATCTTAGGGGCCCTTTGCTGGACTCCCTCCAGCAAATGAGCATTGCCAAAGGCATTCAGAAGCTCAGCGGTGGAAGTTAAATTCCTAACTTTCTTAAGCTCTCTGAAAAACCCTATAGACACCTATTTTTAGACATCCAAATGCCTTTGACAATCTGACTGTAATGTTCTTAGAATTAGTTTAATTAAAATTATACTGAAATGAATTCAAATGAACGGTTTTATTCATATGCCCTTTCTACATTGATAAGTACACTTTCTTTTTTCTTCCTTTTCTGCAACGTATGTAATGACTAATATGAAAGATATACAGTATTTAAGATGACGGCTTTCTTAACTCGAGAACACAACTGGATATGTTTGTGTAGGGAAAGCATCTTTATGACTTAGACATAATGTCTGTAATAATTTTACACAATTCTGCCCGTGTATGTTCATAGTAATATTAATAGTAATAAATCAGTTTGGATTCCTAATTGCTAAGGCTAATGGGTATAATTCTTCGCTGAAAAACAAAACAAAGTAAATCAAGCCTTTAACTGTCTAGCTGTGAATGTAACCACTGTAGCTTCATAATATTTTGACTAAACTCATTCTTTCTCTCTTTGTTTTCACAAAAGTCATGGATAATGTTTTCTTTCAAATAAGTTGATGACTATATCATTTATGTATTTCTGTAATTTTGGCATAGTGTTGTCTCTGAATACCATTAATATGGTATTCACACACACAGCTTCCTAATTGGTTTTACCTTAGAACAATCAACTAAGAAAGTATTTATTAGGGCAGTTAGTGAAAAGCCTCCATACAGATTTTCAAGCAATGGCTAACTATTTAGAGACCTGACAGATGTTTTTGTCTAAATTTAAAAATTATTAAATTTTCAGAAGGAAAAAAACCAAACAAACAAGTTTTTACATAAAAGGTGTGCATGAGAACATTTTTTCTTATAAATTCTTTCCTTGACTTGAAATATTTATGCATTTTTCTAGATATTTTTATCTTGATTTGAAAGATGCACTCTGCTTCAGAATTCCTACATAACCATTACTTAAATAGTGTAATACTTCTTTTTCTTCTAATTTTTTCGACTGAATGCCCAAGAGTGACTAGCTGTCATACTTTTATATGTTACAATTATTATTCATAGCCATTGAGATTATTGGCAGAATAAGAGAGGACTTAAACCACCTGTCACAGTCAGCCTAGTCAAGCATGCTTTCTGTTGTCCAATTTTTCTTGAGACACCAACAGTTTTCCAGATTTCTTTTTTTTTTTAATCACAACACATGCACCAAGCTAATTGAATGCTAGCTAACACAGCAGAACTGTAAACATGACAATATTCCAGTTTCAAGTCATTCCATGCCCACAAATCTGAACAGGTTTTTTCTCCGTATTCCTCATGTTAGTATGACTCTGTAACTTTTCTAATGTATTTTAAGAATTATTTCTGCAGCTGTGCTAAAGCACAAGTCATTTCTTGGGAGAGATCTTTCTGCATCTCCAAATCTACGCATTGATTTTTCAAGGCACTTTGCCTTTCTTACCTCTCTTAAATCCATCTCCTATGTCTTTAAACACTGCATAATATTTAATTGTGAAAGGACATACAAGTGGTTTGGTTAAACAGAAATACAAATTCACATGTCTCTTCAGTGTACAACAAAGTAGAAAAATATTTTCATCCAGTGTCTACTTTACAATGTCTCTTGTAGATTCAATTGTACAAATGGATGAATGAGAACAACGGAAGCAGTGTTTCCTTTCCACATGAAGCATCTCAAGGTTCTTCATCTGAAAGGTAGAATTTTTGCCTGTTAGTACAGGAATATCTTTCACAGGTTAGCAGCTTTAAATAGTGCATTATTTATGGCATACTCCAGCTATCATATTTTATAGAATTTAGATTAGGAAGATAAAATAATTTTCTCAATTTAAGTAATCAGGTGAGAATGAGAAGTATCTGGAACACAAGCATTTTTTTGGGTGTGTGTATTTTTTTTTAATTGATTTTAGTTGAGTAAAATTTGCCATTCTTTGTACTAACCCCTTTACCTATGTCAAAGCTTTCCATTAAATGATTTCTGAAGACCTCCTAGAATTTTTTCATGCAGTCTACTATGACTCTGTCACTGTACAGTAGAGAAGTTGAGTGGCAGCAACCCACTATTGGAATTTTTTAAGAGAGTACTTAGTACAACTCGGTATCTGGCAGTTATTAATTTCATGACAACTTGACTCTTAAAGCCAGAATTGTGATTTTTTTAACTTGGTTTTAAATGTTTTGGGTTCTTTTTTTTTTTTTCTGAGCTACTTAGGGCTTTTGAGATGGTTGTTTTCAGGGTTGACTGCATGCTTAACTATTTGTTCTTTGCCTGCAAAAAAGATGCAATGCCTTTTTAAATGTTTTCCTAATAGTATTTGAAAGGAAATGTTTGTCAAGTGATTTGCCTTTAGATGTTCCAAGTAGATGGATAAGCTTGAGAAATTCATTGGAAACTATCCCCAGAGTGCATTTACTATTTGTACATCAAATGGAAAGGTCTGCTTTTAAAACAGCCCTTGTAAATCATGAGATACAAAGAAAGTATTGGTTTCCTGCTTAGTTTCATGGCTTCAGCAAGTTCCTGGGAACATTTAGCAAAGCAGCGATGGTAAATTATATAGGTGTATTTACAGTTAATTCATGTTGAGGAAGCTTTACACTTTTAAGTTGATTCATGTAGTTTGGAAATCAGCAGAGCTATGCTGAAAGTTTTCACCTATAGTTTTCACTGAGGATAATTTATATATGCTAAGGAGACTCAGTATTTGGTCCATAAGCTTTCCTACAAAATATTTCTGTAGCCTCTCTTCTTCTGGTATTAGCTGGTGTCCTTTTCAAATGAAGCTGGTGTCTCAGTCTCAAACTCCTCCAGAATGCTCAGAGTAATGAAGTCCTGAGCAGTTGTTAACACTGAAAATCAGTATATTTTCTAGTGCTGGAAACAAATAATCTGAAACCATACTGCTTACCGGCACAGTGACATTCAAAGATGATGAAACAGAAAGCACAGTAAATAGTTAAAAGAAACAGATTCCATTTATGGCCTCCATATCTTCTATTTCCTTCCCTGTGCTGGAAGGTCCATTAGGATCCTTAAGAGAGCGAAAGAGCATATGTTTTTTTATTGGGTTTTTTTTTGGTTGCTTGGTGTCATGTGTTGTGTCCGTGTTCCCCCACCCCCTGCTTTCAGAATCGGTGAAATAAACTTTTTCTTTGGAATTAGGGAGAGCATTTGGGTAGTACAGTCAGTGCAGGGATTATCCACCAGTGAGGAACACATGTAGCTGGTGTACTTCAAGCTGCACTCTCCTGTAGGCTGCCCTTATATGAAGGAGTGCAAATGGAGCCACAGAAAATTGTTTGAGCACTTTCAGTGATTTTCACTTAAAACCACAGGATGGCAACCATGAGGAAGATATGGCAATATAGCTTTCCTTTTTACCCCATGGGATAATTTAGTGAAGTAAGAATAGATCTTACTCTCAGTGCTTCGTCTGTGTATTTGTAGACACATAGGCAGATCAGTATGATTTGTTTAGTGAACCTGAACGGCCTATGCCCTTTTGGAAAATATTTTCTGAGAGAATAATGATGGTATCAACTTTGGGGAGGTTCTTCAGGCCTTTGCAACCATGTAAACCAAACGATGCCTAGTCAAAATGTCACATGGGAATGGTCACGATTCCCATGGCAGCAGAATCACAGCTCTCAGCTTTTGCCTATTAAGAACAGGACAGTCAGTCATATTTCAGGTTAGGTTTCCTGAATTTCGGGTTTAATTCTTGCTGAGTAAGGACTGCCATTCTGGTTCTTCTTCCTCTGGAGGGCTCCTTCATTGCTGAAAAGTGGAGTGATGGAGTAGGTAGTACTGAGCAGAATGTGACTGTAGACAGCATGTATTTCTTTCTTTTTTTAAATTCTCTTTTACTTGCCAAAAAGATCAACCATATATTTATGTCATACATTATCCAAAATAGTATTTGTCTTGGGGTTTTGGCAAATTAGGGCTACAGATCACGTAGTATTCTGAGTGCTGACTCCATCCCAAGTTTAAAATGTCTGCTGTTTCTGTGTCCCCAGATCTACGTTCATGGTTATGGCAGCATTCTAGAAAGCTTTGGACAGTCTTTATGTGAAAGCATAACTATTATATTACAGACCAAATTGTCAAGCACCTGCCCATGCTGAGGACTGCAAAACTTTAAGCAGTTCTTAGAGGAACATCTGAACAATGTACTACAGTGCAGCATGTGCACCATACAGAAATTTTGTTTTATTATATGGTTAGTGATACAAGTTTCCTCTTACATCAGACATAAGCTGCTGCATTATAAAATAACTTGGGGAATGTATTTACTGCAATATAGGAAAATCATATAGTTTCTACTTTATTACTGTTGTTATAATATAGTCTTGCTAGAGGGAAGGAGACTTTTTTTTTTCCCCTCCAGCATCATGCTAAGCATACCTATACTGTGCTTTCATCAGCTTGACTCAGAACAATTTGCCAGTCCTGTTTCATCAGCGGGAACAATACGATAATCACTGTGGATAATAAATCAACACTTCATTTCCTGTAAAGAATGGAGTGAAATGAAAATGAGTATTTACAGAGCTCAACACAGCAGCCCTCTTGATTTGAGAGATAATTCAGACCTCTTGCTCCACAGACTGCTGTTTAGATGCTTGGACTGAGGCAAAGCATGTGTGCTACCCAAACACCAACATCTGACCAGGCTCCTTTGACAGACAAGATCTGGAAAATCTGCATGTAATAGGTTAAGATGTCAGAAAACTAGTTGGCTGCCTCCTGACCTTTCCTAGTTCAGCCATTGCTGTCGCTGTCCGAGGAGGTAACTTCCCTAGAGAGCTCTGGTCGGCAAAATGCAGCCGCTGTGGCTCAGGCAGGTGTTTGCTCCTGACAGCTTGAATTGGGGCAGCGGGGCTTTGTGCAGAAGGGCAGAGCAGGCAGCGAGGGGACAGCAAGGCTTTAAACCACTGCAGCTTTTTGCCCCAGTGGATGAGAACCAGCACCTTCATATTCCCTTTCAGAGAACAGGTCACCCTGCCTACCTAAAACAGATGCAAGAAACAACCGTCATCTGAATTTTAACTTTTCATCATGTTCTAGGGAGGGGGGGAAAACCCAACAGCACAGCATCTGAAAAGTAATGTAGAAATTTAGAAAGCAAACAGAACAAAAATAAAATGGATAAAAGATAAGTGCTATGCTATTACATGCCAGCCACCCAGATATTTAGAAAAGGCATATCACTTTTAAAAAAAATACTATTATCACATTAAATGGAATTAAAATTTAAATTCTTATATTAGAAACAACATAAGAAAATCTCTCTCTTTATTGAAAATATATTGCTTTACAATCTTAAAAAAATGTCGTGTTGTTTTATTTAGTATGTATATATGCTAGAAATTTACTGGGAAAAAGGAAATAAAAAGAAATACAGAAATGATGCTTGCTAGGATAAAGGCACTACAGTACAAGATTATCTGGGTACAGATCTGAGTTTTTGCAGATGTCAAACAAGATGGGGTAGAAGCCTTCATCTGTGGGTTTAGTACCTGTGGACACAAAATTCCAACAGCAATCAAATTGTTGGTCTGGAGGAAAATATTTGCCAATCTTTTTAGGACGTTTGTAATTTTAGACAAACACCTGTGGAGCACTGATGCTAGAACCTCATGATAAGTTGAAAAAAAAACCCCACCCCACAAGTCTACACATTTTACTCCTAGTACCTAAATTTATTTACTAACTGAGGCCTCTAAAGTAGGAACCTGCTCATGTCAGAATGCCATATATTCATTACCCATGGACAATACATTTCAGCTGAATCAGTCGTGGCAATGCCTCTCTCCAGTGACTGCAAGCCAAGGCAAGGCTATCCCAGTGAGGAAAGTAATGGTAGGTTGGATAACTGGAGGACTTGGGACTCCACTGAGGTGTATATGGGCAAATAAAATAATAAATACCTATCTTTCAGTGATGTAGCAACCAATCGGTTCGTAGTTTATTTCCTAAATAGTGTGCTTAGGGAAAAAAAGGAAAATAGTTTGATACACTAGAAGCACCGAGTGATGGTGTTAGCAGTCTTGCTTTTTTGCAGTGTTTAAAACTATTAATAAAGATGCATTAAAAGCTTCTGAGTGCCTCATTCAGAGGAACTATTTTTTTCTGTCTGAAAAGACAGCTTGTCATCGTCAAAATCCTTTCCCAATACCAGTGAAACTGTAGAAGGGTGCAAAAACTCATTTGGACTGTTCAACATGTAATATATTTTAATGTTTACCTTACATTTAATGTTTTAAAAAATGTCAAAACATTAACAACAGATTTTTACATTATATTTTCATGTCTCATTTCTTAAGCATTTTTAGATCTTATTTTTACTTTTTAATGCTACTTTCACAGAACATTTCAAAATACTAAAAATTACTGAAAGGAGAAAAATGACCAGCTCTATTACCCTCTACTATCGTCTTTCAGGCAGCAGCGCTTACGAGTCACAGCTAATAATGTTGAGTACAGCTGCTAATTGTGTGAAATGTTCCATTTCTTGGAATAAGGACATTACATTTATTGTCATCTGCTCTATTGGATCTTGAAGTGAGACTATTCTCTTTTTAAAGGAACTGTATCTGTATAATTTATTTCACCATGAATGAGAGTACTCTAGATTTATAAATTGATTTGCACTCCTAAAATGCTTTAGGCAGGAATTTTTACTGCTTGTATGATAAAAGAGAAAATCTTGCTGTTTCATAGAAGTAACTAATTTCAATAGAACTTAATATGAGTTGACTTCTTTATTTGTAATACAGGATTCAGCATTTCAAGATCAACACAAGAGAAATTGTTTCTTATGTAAAATCATAACCGAATATTTTTATTGCATTAGAGGGTTCTTTAAATGGTTGGAAGATGGAAAATCAAAGAACAGTTTTCTGTGTTTTTTTCTTTTGATTTTGTTTTTTTCCCTGAGATACAAAAATAAATGAAACAGTAGAATTAGAATTGCCGGTAGGAAAATACAGTTTAACACTTAAATTTTAAATAGAATAGTTCACATTGGGAAATTAAAGTGTAATTTAGTCTATTAAATATTTTCTAACTATATCTCAACTCAAACTTATGGTTGGTAGGGAAGGGAAGAGACAGCATAAGGAAGCTTGAATTTCAGACATTTCTTCTAAAGAATATTTTTCATATGGTAAAAGGAAGGAATTGTTTTAAATGTTTACGATTTCTGACAATTAAGCTTTAATTACAAATAACAGCTTGAATTAGATACACCATCAATATATCATGAATCCAAGCTGCACAGTCTGTTTTATAACCTGATTTGGCAGACTCTGCCGAACATGGTGTTTTCCACCATGAGTCAACGGAACTACTAATGGGAGGCTGTAAATACTTATTTGCTGGTCCTAACATTACTTGCTTAAAAAACAGAGTTTTTGTGGTTGCAGCAGCCAGCTGGCTCTGGAATATATCTTCTTCCTATACTTTCATTAAAATAGGCTTAACTTAAATATGGCATGCAGCCAGCTGGCATCAAATTCCTGGGGTCTCCTGTCAGACATGCTTGAAGCAGTGGGAGTGTAGAGACTGCTTCTGATGCAAATAGTCTGCAAGTTGCAGAAAAACACTGCTGTCTGGAGAAATACAATTGCTTGCTGTCATAATATGCAAAGAGGAATTGGCTGGGGATGAGTCACTTCAGAGTGGCTGATTGCCACAAAGTCTGGTACTAACCAAGTATTACTAATAATCTGCATATAATTAACACATCTGCAACTTTATATTAAATATGTTTTTAAAGTACAGATTGATACATACTGTGAAGTTCAGCATTTCTCAACGAAGAAAACCAAATATTTCACTTAAAGAGAAAAGGAAAGCCTAAGAACAATCACAAGGGAGAACTCCCACTGTAGCAAAGTAACACCTATGGAAGTGACAGCCTCTTATTCCCATTAAGAAGAGAATATGATGGTTCTGGAGAGAAAGCAGTCAGGTAGGACCCCTGGCATGTGCTGAAGGGAAGACGGACCATAAAAGAAAATAGATTGTTTGGAGGAGAGGTAGGAGTGTATGGATGCTCAATCCCTGACTACCACCTTCTCACAAAGGAAACTAGTAGGAGAGGTGAAAGAAACCTTTCTCATGTAACTTCAGTCTACAGTCTCCAGGGTTATATAAGCACATTTTTCGCATCCATGAGTTTTATCAATATTTCCAACTGGATTGACTGCTCTGGATATTATAAATAAAGGCTTATATTTTCTCCTCACTCATGTGAAATATGATTTTTAAACAAGTGGCTAACAGGAATCTGTTAAATGTATGAACTAAAGATTCATAACTATTTAACCAACTCACCTAAAAAAAAAATTCATTGTGCTCGAAAGGGTAGCAGACGGAGTACCTGCTATTTGAACCAGGGGTGAAGGATTTTCTTTCACTGGCTGGTGACACTGAAAGTTTTCTGGTGTGTAGTAAAATATATTTTTGAATCCTCATGATCACCAAAAAAAAAAAAAAGTGTAGATATACCCAATAAATTCTTTGTGTTCATCACAGCAATGACAATCACTAGGACAATAAGAATACTTAAATAATTACTTGCACTACTAATGATAGTGTGGTGCTGGTAGATTTCATTCTCTGTTTATACAGATAGTATGAAAGCTGATGTAGGGGTCATTTTGTTAGAACAAGTCTAGACCAAATAGTGTTTAGAAGGCAAGGACTTAACTGGGCTATGAGGTTAGAAATGTGCCAGAGGTATGCTAGGAGACCACACCAATGAATTGCATAGTACCTTATCTGGGATGAATTGTGTTTTATATGAAAAAGTAGGCTTTAAAAATCTGAATGGCTTTTATTTCTAGAAAACAAGTGGGAAACTAGAACTCAAAGAATTTTGTTTTCTACTTCAAACGTGTTTTAAATCATGCTGAGTGTTTATCCTATTGAAAAGCTCCTCTGTCTTTACTTGTTGATAAAGTAGCCCATTAGGACTTTCCCATCTTGCATTATAAATTCCTTTCATCTCTTTACAGATGCAGTTCAGTGAGACAAAGAAAAAGGTGTTGCCTGAGAATCCTCCTCCCCTCTCCACATAGCAGAATAGAAGTGAATTTGGAAAAATCTTTCTGAGAAGCACTTTATCCTTTGAACAGGAGAAGGGAAAACTTCAAATAAGGTTTCCAGAAATGCACATGCTTAAAATGTAGGTCTTGGAAAGACTGTAGAGAGATTACTCTTATGCTATAAAGTCAATATTTTTATTATCAGGTGAATAGGAAGATATTTTCCCCTGATGTGTATTCAGAATGAACACCAAGAATGACTTACATATCTGAGTTCATGAATATAAGTGGATCAAAATGTTAACTCCCCGCGTTTGATTTCCTAGGACAGCAAGAGCACAAGGCATATTGTCAGACAGAAAATAGTGTACTAAAAATAGTATTTCCCCTATGTCTTAACTGTTGTAATGATAAAAAAAGCAAAAGGAAAAAGCTAACACCACTGTTGGTATGCTATAACTGTGGGGCAGTAACCATGACAACTCAGCCAGCTTTTCTTTTCATTTATAAAGCAAATATAAGCATTTGTAGAAATATTCATAAAATGTGCTTATACAATGTTGATAAAATTCATGGTTTTTAAAATAAACCTTTGTCAGTGTCCCATATTTCCTCATTTTTTATGCATTCACATTCTTCGCAGTCGTCAGGACTTTTTAAATTTTATTCTTGTCATTTTGATATTTTGCCAGAATTAAGCTTAGTTGTTTTGATTTTCATTCAGGATTCTTCATTGCATTGTTTTGTTTGTCTAATTTTTTTCCACTTCATTTTTTTAATTCCTCATGTCCCTATATTTTTCTGAAATGTTAATAGTTTCCATTTAAAACCAGCTCTAAGAGTTTATTGATTTATTGTATTTGGTTGCGCGAGTTGTCCTGCCAGCTCTGTGGAGCATTTCAGAACAGAAGCTTCCTGACGAGTTAGGATCCAAAATAATTTAGCCTGAAGCTCTTGGCAGCATATCTGTTTCTTCATAGTGGTGCTGTACAATGTAGGGTTAGAAAGTTAACATTTCTAATAGGTAGACTTTTTAATATATTCCCAATCTGAAAAAAAAATAAATAGAAAAACATGAATCCACAAATTCTGCATTGTCTTTGCATTAACTGGGCTTTTTATCACAGTGCCACATTGAAGTTCAAAATCTGTTCCATTTATAAATATAATCACTTTCAGCATGCATTTACTTGCAGGAGTGAAATGAGCATCCTTTGAATATAGAGCTTGAATTTTCTGAAACTGATGCTGAACTGTCTGGTCACCAACCCTCTACATTAATACAGTCATTCAAGAGAAACTGACTTACCATTTTTCCAACAAGAAAAACTGCCTGAAAACCTGCCTCTGTTCTCAGTTATTCTGAGATAACTGAGCAAGCAAGCGAGCCAGGCTTAAACAGGGTGACCAATATCCCCTAATTCCAAACAAAATCTTGGTGATATTGCTCTCGTGCTGCTCTTGTTAATTGTTTTTGTTTATTTTTCTTCTTCCTTTGTAAACCCTCCCAAACCTTCATCTGTTTCTTTTTTTATTCCCTTTTCTCCTTGTTTCTTCCACAAGTGGTCTGGTCTCACCATTTTGTCTACATCTTAGATTAATAATTTTGATTAATAAAAGCTACGCAAGAATCAGCTGCTTTAACTGTCATGAAATATATCTGAAAGACAATCTATCATAATGTGTTTAAAACTTGATAACTCAGTTTTTCAGTTGATGTTTTTTCAGTGAATGTTTATTTGAAAATCGTCAGAAACATAAAAGCCACTGTCTGTCTTCGGATATTATTGGTGGAAAGAAGTCTAAAGTTTGGGAAGAAACAGAAGTGATGTCTTTCTGTGTCTGATCAGGGAGGAAATGTTAAAAAGTATCATTCCACTCTACATTCAGCGTAAAAATCTATGCAGAGCTCAACTGACATTATCACCTAACTCAATTTTCAGTCATTCAAGAAAAGCCATGATAGTTGCTTAGGTTAAAGAAAAATCACAAGTTACCTGCTAAAGATAGTAAAGCCATAGCACTAATAAATGTCTGTATTAACTACTCACATGATTCCTCTCCTCCATTAAGGTTGAGATTAATATCCCTCTTTAGGTTCTCCCTTGTAAATGGAAAAACGACTTCACTGCGGCCCATCGTAAGATGTTTTTAATGGAGGCAGCAACAATAGAAATATAGGGGTATCTGTCTTTCTCCACTGGTAATTTTAGGTGAGGTGGAAGAATAAACAACTAGCCGAGACAAGACATGTATTTTTAAGAGGGCTAAAGGAGAGTAAATCCTAAGTATCTCAGTCTCACTTTCCCTTCTGTCTCATATCCTGCCTCCTGTAAATCTGGGTAACAATCCACTTGCAATGGTGTGATATGAGTCAGTAGAATACACTCAATGTCTTTGAACATTTCCTACCAGTATCATCACTGGATAAGAGAGGATTTTTTTCTGAGCAAATATTCTAAGCCTGTTTTAATTTTTACGGAAATCTTCACTGTGGTAGGACGGTACACAGACCATTTGAAAGAGTTGTAATGAAAGGTGCTATTTAATGTAGGCAGTAGGAAATAATTTATTCATCTATTCATGTTTAACATAGTGTTCCTATAGCCTCTCTGGCTGTAGCAGACAGAAGTAGTTAATCATTAAGATTTCTCAGAAGCTCTTAGATATAAGCTTGTGGAGAGTGAAAGCTACCATTTCTACTTGGTTAAAACAGCACAAAAGGAAAAAACCCAAACCCTAACACAGTTTACTCAGTGCAGCTACTTGACTACAGGTGAGGATATATGAGAAATATAATTTTTGCATTGTAATGTTATCACAGTCCTTACAGTTTTAGATCACCCCAGATAACAGTAACTTAATTCTTTTTTTTCCTATTGCTAATATGTATTAATTCTTTTAATTTTGTATGTAAGTGTCATCGAAATCTATTTTCTCAAATGACCTTTAGCTGACTCTCCAGGACTACTATCCAGTTATTTAAAAGTTATTAAAAAAATAAAAATGACAAATATTTCAACCAATGAGAAGTATTTATTTTGGATAGTCAACCTGGAGCAGGTAAGTTTTTTGTCCTGTGCAGTTTCTCATAGCATAAGCATGGAAAGGAATAAAGGCACCAGTTGCTAAAATGTCTCAAAAGCAAACAAAGACATTGCCATACTTATCTTTCAACTCCTGAGTGCACTCTACCAGGAAAAGCAGTGAAAAATTAAGAGGAAAAAAAGGAACATTCTTGGAATGAATTGGAAGGTTGCTTGGGTGGAGGTTCACTAAAAGGTTGCTGTAGGTAGAAGAGATGGAAGAAGAAAAGCTGTGTTACAGGTAGCAGAGGATGGAAAATAGTTTCTGCAAGAATGCAGAGAACGGAAAAGAATAATAAAGTATGTAAGGGTGGTAGAAATGTAAATCTTATATTAGTTACCTAAAAGTAGCCTAGGCTAATTTGTCCAGATTCCTTCTACAGCCAATGTATAACAAGAAGTGCTCCAGAGAGTAATTGGTTCCATTTGTTTTGACACCTCAATAGGTAGAATAAACAGAAAGGGACAAGTTCCTTTTGTGCCTGCTTTCCACTGTTGCTGACAGAGGGAGCCTACGGAACCATGGTAAGGTGAAACAGGTCTTACTAGGATTTGAGATATATTCAGGAGGTTTTAAATTTAACAATTTAAATTTAATGCTAAAACACATGAGAATTCTTTTTTATAGTGTTCTTTGATGGTGTGAGAATGCTAACATTATATATTCAATAAATGTGTTCCCATTGATTCCAATACAAAGTTGAGAATAACAAATGTAAGCCAACTGACTGAGACAGAAAGGAGACAGGACTCTGTTTAGAAATTGTTGCTGTTATTATAGCTTACAAGGCTTAAAGTTGTTCTTGATCTATGTTGTCTAACAGAATGAATATAAAAAAGTATTGTTCTTTTCTGGTTTATGAGTTTGAATTCTGGAATCTGATCCTGGGTCAACTGAAGTCACTGGAAAAAAACATCCTTTCTTCAAAGAATGAGCATTATGCATGACTGCATGTTCTTCAGTGATAAAAACCATTAAGTCCTAAGATGAGATTGTCTTCGGAAGTGAACTAGTATTATCATCTCTGCTGGAAGAACAACAAACTGCTTACTGACCTCCAACTGCAAGTACTTTTTACATAAGAGGAAATTAAATGTGTCTTTTTCACAACTGAAAATATTTTCTCTACAACATGAATGACTGGAGAAGTTTACAGTGTAATTTTAAAAATAAATTTTATCAATACATTAAGAAATGGAGTATTTGAGTGACTGAGGTTGTGAGTTCAGCAATATTCAGGAATGTTTTCTTGAATTTTGATATACATTTAAAAGCGTGTATGCACATGTCACTATTAAGGGGTTTTTGTCATTTGTTTTTTTTTTTTCCTCTCGCCCTAAAATACTCCTCTTATCAAAAAATGTGGACTTGATTCAGCTTTAAGTCTGCCATTGCTTAAGTAATATGATGGTAGCATTAAGTGTGTATAGATAGGACTAGACCTTTTCGCAACACAAATAGTTCCTTAGCTATTAATAAGAAATGTGAAAGGTTTGAGTGGAAAAACAGGTCTGTCTTCCAGGAGAGGTTAAAGTCACCATCACTAACATAAGCTGTAGATTGACGCCAGTATTACAATTATTATAGTATAGAAATACATTATACAGAATTTGCTGCTAACATTCAGGGGTTTAGTACCCCTGTTGTCGCAGAAATTAGCTTTGGAAAACTGTTGGTATCGTGATACTTAAATATCTGTGCAATTTTGTCTATAGCAAATTACTATACACATACAAGCTAGCCTTTCCTCTATTCCTAGCTTATAATTGTTAGTCTATATTATTAGACAATGTTCTCCCTAACAGATTGTAATCATTCAGTCAACAATCAATTTGGATTAATGTCTTTTTCATATCAGTATCTCAGAAACAGCAGAATATATCTTTCCCTTTAGTGTCCTCAAAAATGTAAAGCAGTAATAAGACTATTGTTCTTTAAGGTAAATTTGTAGCTAGGGTAGTTGATATTAACAAATTCTCACAGATTTCTCAAGTGATACTTCATTTCTACAGAATTTATTCAGTTCCGTGGTAAACTTTCATTTATTTTTTTTTAGACGCCAAAATAAATACTAAATACTTCCCTGTCAGCTGCCTTTATGATTGCTGAGATTTTGTCAATGGTGCAAGGAGAAAAGACTCACAGATGATTGATAGCCATGGTCATGTAGCCATCAAAGCAAATCATTGGCAATTTCCTAAGCAATGCAGTTCATCTTTCAAATAAGTTGTTTATTACTATTATTTTTTTTATATTATTATTATTATTACGGAATTTAAATAATCTTATCCAGAGTTCTCCAAAGTCTTCTACTAAGCAAAGATTAAAGCAAGTGGCAACAAGCAGCTGACACGAACATTTCTGTACAACTGGGAAGGCTGCTAATTTGAGTTAACAATCACTTACAGAGCTCACAGGAAAGACTCAAATGGAATAAATGATTCTGTATGACCTGACAAAAACACAAGAGATTAAGACATCTTTCTAGGCATAAAAAGACCATCAAGCTGCATAAGATGTTATCTGAATCCTGCAGCAATGTCATGGACCGTCAAGAAACTGTTGGCCTTTTGAATGAATTGTTTCCTGTCACTTAATGTCAATTTATGAGACAACATCAGGAACAAAATACTCAGAAAAAGGACTGTATGGAAGAGGCTGTCAATAAGGCATCAGTGAAAATACAATTCTGTCTATTTCAACACATACAGAAGGCAAAAGATGAACACATATTACAGCATTTATAACCAAGGAGCTAACTGTGAAGTAGTTATGTGACTATATACTTGAAGCAAAAGAAACACAAAGGCACTAAATGTGGATGTGGGGATAAAGGTCTTTAAAAACTGAGTACAGCATAGGATTGGCCCATTAAATTATGGGACAGTAAAAATAAAGATATCAACAGCTACATACAGGATCCAGTGAGAAGGAACATTGAGAAATCCTATGAATAAATAGTACAAGACTTATTATGGCTGTTTCTACACAACATTATTTACACAATTTTTAGACTCATTTTTCAAAGGATCAGAAGAGGACATTAAAAGAAGGGCATAGAAACCCTGCATCTATTTTTTAACTGTTATTTATTTTTACTTTCTGCCTTCTCCATCGATACTAAAGATACTTACACTATCTTCTGCTATTCATTGCCAAAGAAATTAAAGTTTCAGTTCCACTCCTGTGGGATGTTTTCATGATTTGTCATTGTTTCAATATTATTGTTGAGCTATTGTTATACCTAATCTCACAATTGAGATTCTGAAGACATATAGGCTTTTAGGTGAAACTCCCTACATTAGTCATTACAATTTAAAAATACTACAGGGAGCTGATTTGGTTCCTTTTTTTCACTGTAATACTTCAAGTTATCACTCAAATTTGCTGCTTCTCCTCAGTTATTGATTCTGATGAATGAGCTGCCCAGTCAATTATTGATAGAATTATTCACTAAATTTTTTAGCGTTCATCAAAATGAGGGCAAACTGTGTTTCCGTGCAATCCAATAGAAGAAATACAGCAAGTAGAATGGATTTCTTTAAGAGATCAACAGAAAGCAAAACCTGCACAATAGATTGAACTAGGTGACGATCATTAAACTCTGATCACAGTACCACAGACCTGTTCTATCTGAAGTAAATTGAAAGGAGACTGAGCTTGAACCTAGTTTAAGATGAGGGCAAGAATGAACAGAGATGAAATCAAGTTGCTGTCCAACTATATAATCTCTTTTAGTTACTACTAAATAATAAGACAATAATAAGATCTAAAATCTTAAAGGATATCTCTGAACAATTCCCTGCATTTTGAATAGAAGTCAAACCATCTTTGTGTTTTGCTTTGTTGTTTTGGGGTGGAGAGAGAACCAACATATCCATAAAAGAAAAAGTGGTAATTTGAATTCAATTACCGCTCTATCAGTACTATTGCAATACAGTAGTCATCCACACAGTTTTATCATGTTTCTAAAACAATTATTTGTTCATATGAGTATTAGGTAACTTATTACATTAGGGATATATGATGCAGCAAAGCCCTTTTTCTCACCAGTAAAAATCTGCTGTTTTACTTACACTATTTATTTATTTCTCATACAGCATTTAAAAAAAATAATCTTTTGTATAGTGTTATACATTCTGTCCCAGAAAGTTTGTTATTAAAATTTAGATATGACAAAATTTTGTCAGGATATACAGTCATGATATCACACAATTTGAGCAGTTCTTACTAGAAATAATTTTCACATGTAGTTACCGTCCACTGTACCTGTAGGAGATCATGAAGTGAAGTTCATGACAGTAAGGAGCAGTTCCTGTTTCTGTCTGGAACTTATGATTAATCTAAAAAAGTAGAAAATAATTACTGTGGTTTTTGTATTTATGCTTCTCTTAACATAACCACACTTTAAAGTAAGTCTTCTCTTCATCCAGAGGCAGAGGAGGAATCAGGAAGAAGAATGCTACTGGAAAAAACAAGGTAATGGGTGTCAGGAACTGGAAAAATCTGAAGTCAGCTTCCACTTGCCTTATGCACATAGTACGTTACCCTCAGTTTGGTCAAATCATGTGTGTTTTGCAGAAACTAGAAACTGACTTTTTAGATGTGAAAATACAATATAAACATGAACATGAATTCAGGAATAATAGCTCTGCTTGCTATGTCATAAGATCTTGTACCAATCACAAGTTTTCAAGCATTACATTTATAATACTGGGAGTAAAAATATCTTGCAAAATCTGCTAGGAGCATTAAGAGCATCAGCAAGACCACTGATTCATGTTGTAGAACACTGCCTCCTGTGGTACCAACAGTTTCAGTGCTTGCTTTCATGGTTTCCTTTCCTTTTTCCTTTCCTTTCCTTTCCTTTCCTTTCCTTTCCTTTCCTTTCCTTTCCTTTCCTTTCCTTTCCTTTCCTTTCCTTTCCTTTCCTTTCCTGGCCTTGCCTTGCCTTGCCTTGCCTTGCCTTGCCTTGCCTTGCCTTGCCTTGCCTTTTTTAAAACTGTACGTAAGTTAAAGCCATTCCAGTGCATTATATATTTTTACTTTGGCATGAAGCACTGGTGGGCACACAAGCATGCATAGACATATGAGGTAGTATTTATGTGCTTGCTTTAAATAATGGTTAAAGACAATGAGGTGTAACTTTCATGTTTTGCACAGGAGTACTTATCCAAGACCTATGAATAGATACAGACAACATCCATAAACCAACAGATGGACCCAAGGAACACTAACATTTTCAAACATTTTATCACAGGCTTATATTTTAAATGACACATTTGGGCAAAGCATGGATTCACTTTTCAGATCCATTTTACATCTGGAGTTTATTTTGAAGACAGTGAGATCTGTAAGGAAGTAAAATGAATAAAAATGAAGTCATATATTTTTTTTAAAAAATACTTCAAATTATACCAAATTCTACATGTGTGTGCATGATGTGTGTATTTGGGTGGACACTGAACTTCTGTACAGGTTTACAGCATAATCAGAAGGATTTAAAATGTACAAGAGGAAATGGCAAGACTATGAAATGCAACACACTGTTACTCAGCAAAATGAGTAATTAGTTAAGTGAAAGATAGAAATGGGAAATGCTAAATGCTGTCTTAAATTCCTTGAAATGATTCAGAAAGACTAGAACCAAATTTATGCGCATTGTGGAGAAAAGATCTGGTCACTGTACTTCTCTGTATGAAGTTTGTGCGCTGTATCCTCTGTCTTTAGAAGAAAACCTACTGAAGTCCTTCACATCCAGTGCTTTGTTTGTTAAGCGGGTCAAACTAATTTTAGAGATCCAGAAATATTGTTTTCTTGATTGTTAGGTTGAAGTCTTTTCCCCACTGACTTGTGGATATTTTTATTTTTTCGGTGTGTTTTCCTTCACTTTCCCAGTCTTTTCTCTAATCTCTCCCTCTTACTAGGAATTGCCATGTTTCTTTTGTATCTTTTTTTCAGGAAGACTCCTTCTTTGTTTCAAAAGTATTGTTGTAATTCCCTAGCTGTTTAGTCAGGCTGATGGTCATCTTCTTACACATGATCACTTTGAGGCAAATGCCCACTCAGCCAGTTTCACATATTCCATGTACACAGACACAATGTCTGGACTCACTTGCTCACATTAGGACGTTTGCCCAGGGCACAGGGCACGTGATGCAGGCACCTCACTTGGGGTCAGAAAAATAAATCCCAGTACTATTTGCTTCAGGTGAGATGTATACATGAGGTTTAAGACCTTATTTTTAAAAGTTTATTAAGTGATTGAAGAATAGCTGCCTGGCATCATAGTACTTAAGGGGGGACACTAGCGACACACAACCTCAGAGAGCCTGGGCCAAGTGCAATGTTGGGTGATTAATGATGGCCAGAGACGGTGAAGGAACTGTGAGTCTTTCACAGGCATAAAAGCAGCTGGAGGCGGGAGGGGTCTTTCATTCTCCAGTGCCATGAGTGTGTGGAGCTCTGAGAAAAAACAACAGAGTTAGCACACTGTGTCCTGGGAACCCTTGTTTCTCTGTCTTTTTACAGTATCCATGTGTGAGAGCTAAAAAAAAAAAAAAGGAAGATGCGAAAGTAGCCACCTGAACAGATCATACAACTTCTTGGGCACTGGGATGATTATTTCAAGTGCAGAGACTTCCCCAATGAACTTTGATTTTCAGCATTTTTCCCTCTACCCTGTCAGTGATAGAATCAAGTTGTCTGTGAGGAAAAAGCACGCTTTCAGTGAGATATTTCTTAGTATTTTGTGCCATGTTAACCAGATCTTAAGAAATTAGTCATTTCCTTATCTAAGACAGAAGATCACAGATCAAAGGACTTCTACTTTACATTCCAAGTATTAAAATATTATAGCAATTTTAACTTTTCACTCTGACAGTTCTTTGGAGAGAAAAATAAAAATAAATTACTTTTAAAGGAAATTGGCAATGACTATATCAAAATATATTTGTGGGTAAACTTACTGTTCTGCAGTGCTGGAGTTCACTGGGTTTTACAGGACTGCTAATAATCCTGATGGGATAAATTCAGTGCACCACAATAATATCAAAGTAGTATAAAAAAATGCCAAATCCGTGCTTGAAGCACATCTCTGGATTTCTTTATCGCTTTATTCTGTCTGTTTGTCTGTCTGTCTATATGTTTATCAATCAATCAATCAATTGATCAATCACAGAATTTAGAATTTATACAAAGGAATAGAGGAATTCAGATTAGGCTACCTAAGGCTCAGAAAAGACCATTTTGATCTTTATCTGATACCTACAGTGATTAAAACTCTTTTTAAAGCATGAAGCCTCTAGTTGTTATTCATCTCTTAAAATATTTTGCCTTTGTTTTTTTTTTCCACATTTCTACTATATGGATGAAAAGATTTTAAACAAGTATGTTTATATTATATTATAATAAACTGTGATTTGCTAAAGCACATCTATGTTTCAAATCATATGTATGTAACACATTTCCTGTTTCTGCAGAGAAGGTGTATGTGTGCATATATTTACATTAAAACTACTAGCCTGTTTCATTTGTCAGTAGTTATGAGTATCATCACATCTTATATTATTTATCCTATCACTACTAACTGAGTTCCACAACAGATGGAGAGGCCATCCTACACAAATGGCATTTTTACTGGGCAGAACTAGCAGGCTTTTCAGTAGATTAGTGCCTTGAAAAAGACAATTTAAAAAGTCATTTAACACATACTTTTCTCTGCAACTCTTATGCATAGAATAAATTAATGTCCTACCCCAAAGAAATAAGAAGACATAGTATGCATAAAGGAGTCTATTAAGAAAAAAGAGTTTACAGACAAAGGTAAAAGATGTTCTACTTAAGTATAATATTAGGAGTCCTCTTTAGCTCTCAAGATAAGATCTTGATGTGAATAGGGATCTCTCAGATCCTATTAGGAAAAGAATTACTCCTCAGAACACTACCTTTGTCCAGAGATTTAAGTTCCTAGTTATGGAAAAAGTATTCTTCTAGTAATATTAGGACTTTTTTTTTTCCTTTTTTCTTTTTTTCCTCCACATAATGTTACCAGGAGGTAATACTTTTAACCTTGCTTTGAGTAGGGATATTACAAAATATCTCATTAAGAGAAAACAAACTAGGACAGGTCATGAGTTAATTCAACGTCTGTTAAACATACAGGTAATTTTGTTTTATAAATAGCTGATTTAGTGTTAAGAGACAAGCTGAAAAACTAAAGGAACCAAAGGAAAAAATTGTCTAAAAAGATCAAAAAATCCACTGGATCTCTTCAGCTCAGAGCCTTAATGTCCCAGTCACAAAATTTGTATTTTTTTTCTCATGGTGTATAGCTGTACGATTTCATAGCGAGTTCCAGGAAACATTCTATGACATAACTGAAGCTTAATGAAACATAGAAGACTTTATGTTATGGTAAGTGTCAATTACTGAAGGCTTTGCCACCACTTGCAGTGGTTTCACCACAAGAGATGCTAGCAGGGAGTAACGATTACACTCAAGCACCTGAGAGATCCTTCTTTGAGGCTCATCTGGCCAAGGTCAGAAAAAAATTCTCCAGTAAGTCTGACTTCATATTTATAGCCAGGTGAAACATAGCACATTTAAACATTTCTTACATCTTTGCTTTTATTCATCACAAATTTAAAAATCCATATGGGATTGAATTTTTAAAATACAAAAGCTGAACTCCACATGAAGCAATTCATATTCTCACATCCTAGTATATATGACCAATTAATGTCTGCTTTTGATATATGGAAGCCTATATCTGTCTTAAAGACTGTTTCCTAATGTAATATTTCCCTTTTTTAAAATTTTAATTACAAATAAATTACAATTATTGTCCGGAAATACCAGGAAAGCTTTGCAAATAGTGAGGAAGATTTAATAAGGGACATTGTACTTTGCTATGCCTGTATCCTTCACAATTCCTGGCAAAGAAAATACTGATGTACCACATGCACTACAGACACTGTTGGTTTTTTTAACCTGATACAGAACAATTTATAAGCAGTCTTCCTTTCTTCCTTCCACCTGTTTCCTCCACACCTACGCACACTGCCTTGGTAAGCAGCATGCAAGCCATGAAGGACGCGGCAGTTTGCATAAATTGCAGGACCTGTGAACGTTTTCCTCATCCCTGCTAACAGTACATGCCTTGCCTGTATTTTAACTTGATGTTCTGGATCTACGAGCATACATATACTCATCCTCCAGCGGCGCTGCCCTCCCTGTAGGCCTGAGAACACAGGCTGAAAGGGTCCCTCATCTGGAAAATCAGGAGACTGAGTGACAAACCTCAGTGAGCACAGAGTTTACATACAATATAGTCACACTGTCACTGTGTCACCACACTGAGGATACAGTAGTGAACGGTGACCTCAAATAAACTTGATATCCTTGCTTCTTCGGTCATGCTCTTAAGGCCCACATTTTTAAACTTTCAGGCAAATAGCTCCTAAAAATGCCTAGAAGTATTCCAGAAAGTCAGATACCCATAAAACCATGTGCTAACGAAGATTTCCAAAGCCTTAACTCTCATGGAGTGTTTGAAAGATAATGCACCTGGGGACTTTTTAAAGTATTACCTTGTGCTTCATAGGGATTTCCCTATCTAGATATTTTTGAAAATCCATGATTCCAAGGAACAATCTGAAAATTCCTGATATAACAGTGACTTGAGCTTGGAAAGATGCAATCACTAATCTTCAGAACATTTGCCATTACTGTTCAGGAGGTGGATGCCAGGGCTATGAATTGTGCAGAGTTGTGACAGAAGCACAGACCAGTGCCATTCCAGGACATTATGCAAAAGGTTTTTGAAGACAGAACCAAGGGCCTGTGACAGTCAAAGGAAAAAAATAAACCCATATTTCAGAATGAGGAAAAAACCTCAGAGGACAAATCTAGGACAAGAACAGCCATCAGTATTTCCTTTTGCAACACTATGAGACTGCAGAAGTAAGATAAAACAAGATAATATTTTTCACTATCTATCCAATTCAGATTTAATGTGCATTCATTTCAAAACCTATTTTTCACCCCAAAACAACCACTTTTGTTTTTCAAAACTTATATTACAGGGATATGGAATGTGTAGCAGAAGAAAACCTCTGGCAATAAGCTCTTTAGCAAACATGAGCTGCCCAGAAATTCGGTAAATGGTATGCAGAGCAGTAAACCTGTATAGCCAGCTGGCATCACCAATGCCCCTTTTATACAGAATTGCATTTCCTGCAAAAATCTTTTTGGTGATTTATGTCTTCTCCTTTTAAATGCACTGGTTTGGGAAATGAACCACGTGACTAGCAGGAACAGAAATCCCTTTTAAATCCTCGGAAACACAAAGCAGAAGGCCCAGAAGGTGAAGAAGAAGGCAGCTTTCTATGCTTCACTGCCTCACACCTGGCTATGAGAGGAATCAAACAGATGAGCAGTTCAAAAAAAAGGATACAATTGGGACTTCCAAATCTCTCATAAATCTGTAGTGATTAGGGACAAATGTCTTGTTAAATGAAGGGACCAATTCCCCAAAAATGTAAAAGCTAAAATACTTAATCTTCTCAGAGCTGCTTCTGTTTCTCTGTAACCATGCCATTCTTCTGTATCTTGTAAATTAAGGTATTCAGACTTCATCATGTGTACCTAGTGCTGGATACCCATTATTTAAAAAAATAAAGAAAATGTCTAAGCTATTTGTCTGCTTATTTAGTGATCTTTGTACTTCACTAATGCACTAGATTTTTGGTCTTTCAGGCTACTTTGACAATTTACCACGGTTATGAGCAATAGCCACTAACTCGCAAACTTAATATTAAGTTTTCCGGTTTTGCTTGCCTTTCTCTCCATTCGTATCGTATGAGATTAATTCCCCTTCTCATTTAACTTTTTCACTCACTTTTTGTGTTGTTTTCTTTCTATTAGCCTCTGTTGGTCCACACTTTTTCCATCTACCCCCATGCCTCCTATGTTCTCCTTCTCTTCAACATATTTCCTATGTTTCTATTAGAACTGAGTCACATTTTCATTTTTTTGTAGTCAAGAGTAAATTCTCCCCAAATAGTCTAATATTTAAACAATTCCTGAAGGCAGCTATTTCGGTAAACAACTGCACATCAAAAGAACAATAGAAAGGCATTGTGCTAAGTTGAAATGCAATATTCTAATTTCCTAAATGTAAAATTTTTATTTTGCTTCAAAGTTGTTCGAACTAAATCTTAAAGCAGTGCGAGTGTAAATGAAAGTGACATTTCAATCAGGGAGTGGGAACTATTTTGTCTTCTAAATAATAGTAATAGTAATAATAGTAATAGGGGTAATGATAGTAATAATAGTAGTAGTAGTAGTAATAGTAAGTAGTAGTAGTAGCAGTATGGTATGCATAGATATAATTTTAATTGTTATACAATTAATAAAGAGTTAAAAGGCATATTCTGAAAGAAAATATTATGAGTATTCAATGTAACAGCTTAACAGTTAATATTTTTGTTCTAAAACGTTAGCATTTTGCTTTTGCCAAGAAACATCTTTTGCTTTCAGTTCAGTAAATAATATGTTCTAAAATATGTATTATCTGTTTTACAGTCTTAAAAATGCCCCTGATAGTGCTAGCTCTGGTTACATGATAGAATCTCAAAGGAGATGATGTTTGTTTAGTTAATAGATGACACCTGAATAATGATTGATTTTACATGGAAATGAAATCTTCAGACAACAAGAAGGCACACTATCTTTCCCTTCTTGAGGGTAAAAGCTCAAGAAGAAAAATAACAGGAAAGTATTAGCAGCTATGCACTATGGTAGGTCATAAGGAAATGAAAATAAAACTCCTCTCCCTGAAATATACTTTACTACTTGTCTGAGCTTGGAAATGCTAGTACAAACATTTCAGCCATTTAGCTAGTAAACCTGGGAGAAAGAAGTCCCTAAGGAATGAGAAGCCACATAAACAGGCTCTGAAAGAATATAATCACAACCAACAGCACCTAAAAACCAGTGATCTTGGAGAAGATGGTGTTTATGCATTTCCTCCACTGGTTTATTTGAAGAGATTCTTTGTAAAATGAAGTTCATACTGTGATGGCATATACTCCAGCATTTTCCATAGTAGACTGGGAAAGCTGTAAAGATGATTGCCTACAAAAAAGTAGTGTTACAGAACAACTGTTATGGGCAGTGGTCACCCCAAACATCCTTGGCCCCCTCGACTTGGTGTGTACTCCAGGAACTCCAAAGTTCTACTTTTTAGATATGGAGCTTGTGAAGTCGGAAGCAGTCTTCAATGCAAATACTCACGGAACTCTGATCCTCATTACCTGTACAACTCGTGGGCAAAACCATCAAAGGTTTGTTTGCCAGGGAATGACACCTTGAAACAAAATTCCCTGAGAACAACATGCAACAGAAGATTGGAATGTAGACCCAAGGCCAAATGCAGAGGTGACACAAATGTTGGTGCAACTTAGAATTATTATTTAGGAATTATTTGAATTCTGGGATAAAAACTGAAATGTTAGACTAATCATTGTTTTCTTTTCTGTAATGGATATAGAATCAGATTAAAACAAGTTTAATATGTTGCCTGCAACAAGTTCATTTGAGGAAATTATCCTAACAGTAAGTTCTCCTGTGGCATATAAGTATTCTGGTGCTCCTCATAGCAGAAAAATTATTTCTACCATCGCCACAGGCCTTCCTCTAGGCATTCAGCTCCTCCATAGTAATACAGATATTTCTTTCCCTTGTAAAGCATTTCAATATATTTGATTTAAGTTTATAAATGGAATCCTGCTTATTCCCTTAGCTCCTCTTTTGTATTCTAACCTATTTTTTTTCCAAACAAACATATCTACCAGAATTTCGTCATTGTACTGATACAGATTATTTCACTAGTTCTTCTACTTTAATGCGCCTGAGATAAAGGGCACAAATGGTAGCTAAAGGACACCAGGGTGGACACAGCCAGTGTGGTCTATAAGGGTGTAGCCTTAGCAAATGGATGTAAGCCAACAGAGGCCATCTGGCTTCAGGGCCAGGACTGCTCCCTGACCTTCTTTCTTTTTACCATACAGACACAACGATGCATAGTTCTAACTGCTATGCTAGATCAGTACCTGCACACTGAGGCATACTCAGTATTAATCTCTACAATGATAACTACTTTTGGGATTTTTTTAATTATCTGTTGTACTGAAAAAATAAAGTTTTCGGATATTCCGAAAAAAAAAAATCTGTGCTTTTTTACTTTCTTATTTTTTTTGTTTGAAAAATGGAATAGTTACAGAAGCATACAAGGTAAAAATTATATGCTTAATTGGATACTAAAATCTTTTTTTTTTAGTCTATTTCTCTTGATCACTTATGAAATTTTTCAAAAAATAATAAAAGGGATTAAAGACAAATCAGAATTTGCTTTATATGTTTGTAAAAAGTGGAGCTCAAGCCTGCAACCCATTTTGATCAAAGTTTTGGAAATGAAAGTGTCTTTTAACTACAGTAAATACTATAGTGTTATGGCTGCTCGATTTCTGTTATAACATTTTTTAGTGATATTATTCAACCTCTGATTTCACAAATTCATCAGCAATCTATCCTCCTCTCCAATTTTCCATAGTAAACTATTCCCTGAAAAAAAGTTACTCAGCTCTTATCACAGTAGTTAGCAGCAGTCACACCAAGTTACGCACTGTCAAATCAGTGTAAGTAGCATAATTTGTATGCTGAGAGGATGAAACAAAGCAACATCTCTCCTGTTAAGTGCAATTCACAGCACCCCCCTGAATGCTTTAAAATAAATACCATGTTGCAAAACTGCCTATGAGCACACTTGCAACTAAATATCTGTCAATGGAAAGCCTAAAGTTAGGGAGCATTTCTATGGCTTCTGCTTTCTAACTTTTTCCCCAGTTTAGACAAGTTCTCATCTGGAAACTTTGTTTACTTTGCTGGAAACGTGGAAATATAGTCCAAGACTTTGGCCCATTGTTTTAGTTTCTCAGGAGTATATATTCCGTGTTTAAAAGGTTGTATCTCAGTCAACTCTCTCTATCTAAATATCAGAAATAAATCTTAATTGACATATCCGTGTTCTCTCTAGAGTCAGGAGAACCAGACAGTGGTTGTCTCCAACAGATAATGGTACACATACTGACCATGAACCCTAAACCTCCTGGCCACCTGGTGTCTGTTGCATGGCCTGGGTATGGTGTGAGAATAGAGGACTGTTTGAAAGCACAAGACACTGGCAGAGACCAAAGGTACAAATAGTATTGAGATTCCAGTAGATACCAGAATCAAACCAAAGTTTGGCTTGCAACGTAGCAGCATGCATGTTCAGGCACCTCTCCCTCTTTTAACTCTAGAAATACTTCATGAGATTATGTCAGATTGTATGTGTGTTTAAAGTGATCAAAGTGCTATGGAATAAGCCTCACCTCAAATGATAACAATTTAGTAAGAATGTAGATGGCTTCACATATTGTGCCAGTCTTACTACGGGATTTAAAAAAAAAAAAAAAGATGATGGAATATTCTATTGGCAATGTCTGTAAAGTACATAAATTAAATTTAAAATTTTCTTGTATTTAATTCTAAAGATATAACGTATGTGGCATAGGTTAGAATCAAAATATAATTTCCTGTCACTGAGGATGGAACATCTGTGAAATATCAATACAAGGGTAATTCATATTATTGCAGTGTAGAACTCTATTCGCTTCAGTGCTTCTGCTATTGAATAATTGCCATATCTAAAATGTCATCTTAACCTTATTGTTATTGGTCTCTGTACTTTGTCTATACTGAGGTTGTCAGTTCAGTGCACGAGTGCAAAGAATATCACATGCTTCTACTGTAAATATTGTACATAACTTATTTGTCTTCTCTGGAGACTTTGCCTCTGTTCAAAAGTCAGTTGAGCTGCACTGCTTGGTCTGTGATTTCTGAACAGCTATTTCATTAAAATACATGTACGGTTATACAACAGAGTCCTATCTCCTGAAGTATCATTTGAGCCTAAGAATTCTGGAAACTTATCAGTAGACTATTGTCTTTACCCAGCCATAAACTGGGAGCTAAAACTGAGAAACTCTATGAACATGCTAACTTTATTGTTCATTTTTTAGGTGGAGAGGGTTGGAGGTGATTCACAGTTTCCACTAAAATAATTTAATGATCTATTCAGAGTCCTTCTATTTTCTGACAGTATAAAAATAGCATTTCAATGAAAACAATTCTTTCATATTGTCTACTGCAGCCCTTTCATTTTATACATATGCCCATTTTGTTTTGTAATTCTCAGCATGGGATCTATGGGCTTTACCTTACTTGAATTTATAACTGTTGTATAATACATTACATATATCCATTTTTTCCACACTTCTGGTATTGGCAGTTTGATTAAAATTTTATTAGATAAAGCAATAAAATATGATTTACTTTCTGTTGTTTTCCTGGCTATGTAAAACTAGGCTGCTGATTGGTAGGAGAATCAGACTAGGCAAAACATTAAGCAGTCCGTTAACTTTGATTTATTAATAAATGTTCATTGAAGACACTTTATTCAGAATTGGAAGAGTGAGTTCCTGTAAGATTAAAAGGCTTTTAAGGAGAAGAATTAAATACGATAGAAATCATCTGGGCAGACCCTTGATTTTATAGATTTTTAAGATAATATCATTTTAGGAATGGTCTTTATTTTTTATAACGGGAGCCTTTGATTATTTTGAAAGAGATTTTGTAATTTTGATGTGCTGTTCCTGATAGACTCCTGCATTTGGTTTTCCTGTAGAACACAATGCGACACATATTTAAGTCAACTTTATTTTACATTCTTCCAACTGCTTTGTTCCTCTGGGCTCAGGGGGAGTTTTGATATGGGTAGTATGTAATAACATGCATGAGCAGTCTTACGCTGTATAATTTAGGTTGCCAACTGTTCAAAGAAAAACTTTTTTGCACGTGTTTCCTTTTTCATTTTTTAAGAAAAAAATTCTGTATGATGCACTGAACTTAAAAGCAAAAATATAGTCACACAATACTGCAATTGCAGATGGGCTGACATTCATCTATTTAACTATCTATCAAATTTGGACATTCTTCTATTTATGTTTTTTCATGAACAAGGTATGATCCTTACTCATAGAAACACAGAATGATTTTACTTGGAAGGCACCTTTAAAGACCATCTAGTCCAACTCCAATGCCATGGGCCAGGACATCTTTCACTAGATCAGGCTGCTCAAAGCCCTGTTCAACCTGACCTTAAAGAAGATGATAGATTTAGACTAGATATAAAGAAGATGGTGAAACACTGTCACAGGTTGCCCAGAGAGGTGGTAGATGCCCTGTCCCTGGAAACATTCAAGGTCAGGTTGGACAGGGCTCTGAGCAGCCTGATCTAGTTGAAAATGTCCCTGCTCATTGCAGGGCGGTTGGACTTGATCACCTTTAAAGGTCCCTTCCATGCCAAAGTATTCTATGAATCTGTGGGGCATCCACAACTTCTCTGAGCAACCTGTTCCAGTGTCTCATCACCCTCACCATAAAAAATTCTTCCTTAAGTCCAATCTAAACATGCCCTCTCTCAGTTTAAAACTGTTGCCTCTTATCTTGCCTGTTTACTACAGGCCCTGGTAAAAAGTCTTTCTCCATCTTTCTAAGAAGCTCCCTTTATATATTGGAAGGTCTCAATAAGGCATCCCTGGAGCCTTCTCTTCTCAATAAAAACAATTAAAAAGTTTTATTTTTCATATCTGAATGTCATTTTCACTATTTGACTGGGAAAACTGACAGTGAAGGACAGACAGTCTTTCTGAGGACTGAGATTTTCCTGAATAGTTCTGGACAATCATAAAAGTCACAGAGTCTTATCTGCGACAATGTGAAACCCCTGTGGCAGTTGACCATGGCTGGCTGTCAGGTGACCACCAAGCTGGTCTTTCACTCAACAGGACAATTCATCAGGTACAGTAAGGACAATAAGGAGATAAAGACAGGAGATACCACTTACTAATCACGTTTACGACTGTTTAGGGCTTCAGATGATAGTTTTTAATCTAAATATGGTTTGGCTGGCACATTTTCACTTCAGTAAAGAGAAGAGAAAATTAAGAGAAAGATTTTTGACTTGCAGTGAATATAAGTTTTGTATTAGATGTTTAAAAATACTAAGCATGTAGTTTAATTTGTATTATTTAATAATATATTAAAACCCTGGAACACTAAAGAAAGCACACTGGATCTAAAAGCAGCATCAAAATCAATTTACAGCTGTGGCATAGGATAGGGATGTCTACTATTCTTGGCTGTACAGTTGTTTTTAGCAAAAGCAGGATCAACTAAGAGGGCAAATGCTCTGACACAAGACTGTAATTTAGAATTTTAATTTCCAATGGGGCTTAAATACTATTATTTTGGGAAAAAAGCAATAAGCTAATTGGTTATGGCTCCCTCCAAAGAACTGTTTGATCTCTGTTCAGCTGCAGATACCCTTTAGACTCTTGTCCTCACAGTTACTTAGGAATCTATCCTTTATTTCAGGTGTTACTCTTGTCTGCAGTAGCTCTGAACTGTATAGGTTGTACTATACAACCTTTGTACTAGACTGGGAAGTGCAGTGATGTTGGATTAATAAATTATAAATAGCTACAAGATCTTCAGAAAGCTATCACAATGATGACTCTTGGGTACGTTTCTTAAGTTTTCAGTTCTGAGATTGGAGTAAATTGACAGCAGCAGGCACAGAGATATACTAAGTGATACTCTTCCTGTAGTAAGTGATAACTTTTGCACCCACTGTTTTTGATTTGCATCTGCTATGACTCTGATCTAATCTCTCTCATGAGTATATATATCAATGATCCACAGGCATTTTCCTCCTGAGTCATTTTCCTTAAATGTCTGTGCCGGTGGTATCACAGGCCATCTCCATGGAAACAATTATGATACTACAGTGAGTTGGGACATCACTAAGTGAATCAACCAGGAGGAGGAATGTTTGTAAATAGAAAACAAACTTCTATAAAACAATTCAGTAAATTATAGTAAGAAATGCATTATATAGTCTATGAAGTAGATCTATGTAGCAGTGTTCAAGGGCTTTTTTCTGTTAAGAAAGTTAATTTTTTTTAAAATTTGTTGGAATATGATGGCAGCTCATTAAATTAAATCACTGTCAATCTCTTTCAGCTGACAGTGTGAGCATATTTAAGTAGCTTTATAGCTACAGTACCATATGTTGCAGTTAGTATGAAAATGCAAATTTCTCAATAGACAAATTTTTCTGTCTTAGGGTGAACAGAAATAGTGACTTCATTCCTGATATTGTCGTCTTTATTGACTTAACTTCTGACATAATTAGGTTATATGAACTATATAAATACATTCCTTTCTCAAGTTGCACTTTCTAATGGAAATTTGCTGTAAAGAATAAATATTTCGATTCCTTTCATTTGTACCTTTGCCATATAGCTTTAGTTTTTTGTTGTTGTTCACTGACGTCCAGGTTTAAACTGGGATAGGGTTAATTTTCTTTCCAGTAGCTGCTGTGTTTTGGATTTAGTATGAGAAGAACGTCAGTAACACATATTGTTTACAATAGTCAAGGACTTTTTCAGCTTCCCATAGAAGCTGAGAGGGAGCATAGACAGAACAAACTGGCCAAAGGAATATTCCATACCATAGATGCCATGCTCAGTATACAAAAAGGGGCAAACAGGGTTGTCCAGGGGGCAGGAATCCACGGTCGCTGCTTGGGACGGGCTCAGCAATCAATCACGTGGTGAGAGCAACTTGTGTTGTATCACTTTATTTTGTATATTCTTTTACCATTGTTATTGTAATTATTATTATTGCAATTTTACTCTTCTGTCACTGTTCTATTACATTGCCTTTATCTCAGCCCATGAGGTTTTTTCCCTTTCCCCTCTTTCTCTCTCTTTAATATCTTTTCTCTCGTCTCTTTTCTCCCTACTCTATTGGGGTCTGCAGGGAGTGAGCACATGTCTGCGTGGTCCTAGTTGCTGTCTGGGTTTAAACCATGCCAATTGGCTTCTTCATCCCCCAACTTAGAAAAAGAATTAAATCATTACAAATAAATTATTTTCCTTATATTCTTATGAAAATCAGCAGACTCTTCTATGGGCATTGCACGCGTACTCTCACTCTTCACCTAATTAACTAAATATTTCTTTAGAAAGTATCATTTTACTCTGTGGGCTTTTTAGAATTGGATATGCAACAAAAATGCTCAGCACCTCAACAATCATGTCAGACATTTATTAGTCTTGCACACAGTAAATCTTTTATCTATTTGTACTTGGTATACGTAATGCCTATCAATTCCATTTGAAAGAGAAGCTTCTACTTTCAGTAACAAAGAATGTAAAATTTTCTTGTATTTAATTATTTACCCAAAGCATAGTCTAATCAAGGTTTTCCAATAGAACTGATTAAACCTATTTGAAATTCTACTCCAAAATTGTTCATCTGGATGTCCAGAGTTATTCATGCATGCTTTTTAATCAGTGTCAATTGCCAGAGCACCCAAAACAGCCCAGAAGAGAATTATTGGATTGCCTTTTGATCATGGCTGCATTGTCCAGCCTATTCCAGGAAGCTGGCAAAAGATGTGTTACTGTATAACTGATGGAAATATTCACAAGTTCCTTAATCCCTGTATTTGTCATTTATAGCTCTAGAAAAGGGTTTTAGAACTGCTACAAGAATAAGCAAAGACTTTAATTTTGACCATTGTTTTGCGGATGTTCATTGTGGCATTGTCTTTTCTGTACCAGACAATGGAAAGAGAAGAATTTGAAGAACTGCGAGGTCAATATAAGTTGCACCAGAGTGTCAGTAAGTATACCTATTGCAAAGTGCATGAAAGCAGTAGGATGTAGCCTGAAAAAGAATATGTTCTGAAAAACCATCTCAAGTGAAATTTCTTGTAGGTATAATCCATGAATATTAATTTAAACTGCACAGAAGGTATTTTTACAGCAGCTGGGCAATGCTCTTTAGGGATTATTGGAATACTGGGAATATAGCTGTGGGATATCATTATGGGAGACCGCATCCGAAAGAGAACAATGAAGCTGGTGAAGGGTCTAGAGCATAAGTCTTATGAGCAGCCACTGAGCGAACTGGGCTTGTTTAGTCTGGAGAAAAGGAGGCTGGGGGGAGACCTTATTGCTCTCTACAATTACCTCAAAGGAGGTTGTAGGGAGGTGGGGGTCGGTCTCTTCTCCCAAGTAATAAACAATAGGACAAGTTGTGCCAGGGGAGGTTTAGATTGGATGTCAGGAAAAGTGTCTTCACCAAAAGTGTTACCAAGCACTGGAACAGACTGCCCAGGGAAGTGGTGGAATCACCATCTCTGGAGGTATTTAAAAGACGGGTAGATGTGGTGCTTATGGACATGGTTTAGTGGTGGAATTGGCAGTGTTAGGTTTACAGTTGAACTCAATCTTAATGGTCTTCTCCAACATAAATGATTCTAGAAGTCTATTCTATGAAAGGTATGAGGAGTTACAGCTAACATCAAACACATTCAAACACGTGTTGAACATTGTATTAGGAGCTGCACAGAAGAAATTGTATTCAAGGAGTTAGTGATCTTGAACAGGTCATGTCTGCTCTATTGTGCCTTGTACTCCGGGCTTGAAAAGTCCATATGTTACTAATACAATCTGTACTTTATAAGATCTTTGGGAAAGGTAAACTGTATGTGGATCAAAGTTATGTGATGACCCTGACTGGGAGACCACTGCACACCAAGGAGTCAGTGACCCACATAAAAATCCAGGCCTGTGCTATGCCAGACTGTGCTGCGTGTCCAGCCTGGTTTTCAGCCTGTGATGTGTGGCACAACCCCAGTGGCCGCAGGACAAGCTTAGCCAGCTGTGGCAGGAGCACACACCTCACCACCACCCCCACAGGTCTAATGGTGTGGTACAGGGGTGCGGTGGCTCATTTGGCAGAAAGCATGTGAGCTGCTCATCACCTATGCAAACAACGCCCATCCACATACCTCAGATACCTGAGCCCTAGAGGCCACCTCAGCCAATGAGCTCACCCCGGAGACATTTTGACAAATGAAAGCTACATGACCATGACCAATAGATGATCACAGTTCAGATTCTACCAGGCTAGAAAATGGGGTCCCCGCTGCAGAACCCCTTTTGAGTGGTTCTCCTCAGAGCAGCGGGTCTGTCATCGTAAGCCCTCACTTTGGGTCGAGATGTCACCTCAGAGTAACTTTCCCAGGGACTGGGTGTCCTCACTTTTTAGGTGAGTGTTTTGCACATTTTGTAGCATTGTACTCAGCTTAGAGTCAATACCCACAGTGTAGTAATAGCTCCCAACTGACATCCTGAAACTGTAAAAGTTATGTCTGCCTAAATGTTTGTAGTATAAGTTCCCTGTTAATTTTTAATGTTTTACTCTTTTTTGGTGATATCATTAAAACCTGATTTTTTTTTTAACATCTCTCATTGGTCTTACACTTCAGCGACACCAGCTCACTGTAACAGGGGAGCCTGCAGGCAGCGCACAATTGATACCAGAGATTACGCCTCCTGAATAGCCTTGCCTTTTCTAAAAGTGTGGAAAAAACTTCTCATATGAGTATTCTTTATTAAAAGAGTTGTTTTCCTGTAAGAAAATTATACAATAGCTCAAATAACCAAAAAAGGAGGAACTTCCTTCCATGGACTATATATGTGCAGCATGCCATGGGAAAATCCGCCTGGGCCTTACCCGATGCTGCACAAATGTGGAGTTCACAGCATCTGAAGGGACATAAGACTTACTTGTCACCCATGTAACCCTCCTTTTTCTGTTTTATTAAACCAGCTATCATACTAAATCATTTGCTGTTGAGCCTTTCTTACTGATATCCAGAAATAACCTTGCACCGTCTCCCTCTCTCTCATCTCAATCCCTCCTCCCGCCGGTGTAAAACAAACATACACGTATATGCAAGAGTTTCCAATTAAAATATTTTGTGCATAATAAAGCTGGCAAAGGCTTTACTTATTCCCTTGTGCTCTGTATGATAAAGGTGAGGCACATATGGTGAGGCTGTGCAATCTGAGTGCACAGCAGATCAGGACAGCATATTTTCTGAACATCCCCATATTAACTCTATTAAGTGAAGCCAATTTCATGGGCTTTGGGACAAAGGAAAATTATCCTTCCTGGTCTGCTAGAGTCAACTTTATGTTGGACCACAAGGTTCATACAGACCCAACGTGATATAGCCAGGCTGCTGTGGCTCTTAAGTCCAGCCAATAGTGGCACATATTCCTGGTAAGTGCCCATCCACCCATCCACACATGGTGCAAACATGGCCAGCCATAGAAACCAACATGAAGAGAAAACAGTGCCTTTACTGGCACCAAGTAAACATGGCTAACATAGGCAGCACAGACCCATTCCTCCTCTCCGGTGGATCAGGGTTTAGGTTCACTTAATGAAGAATACACAAACCCTAAATCTTTTGCTTCACAGACACAGCCACATTCACAGACAACTGGAATATTACCGCATATTCCAAGTCTTTTCATATCCCTGCACAGTTCTCCATCCCTTTACCCAGCCACTGACTCAGATCTGGGGCTTTTCTGAGTTCCTGCTCTGACCTGCTGGCTAGTCCAGCTAAAACTTTAATTGCAAAAAAAGACACATGCACGCATGTAAGTGCACATGCAGAACAGAGAGATACCACAGCAGTTCACACAGAAAATTGTGAGGAATGGATTTTAATAAGAAAACAAGACAGCCTGAAGTGGTCAGGTCCAAGGCTCAACCAGGGAAGTGAATTTATCCGCACCTTACTCTGGCTTAGCTGGCCCCTTTATCCTCCTTCCTCTCCACTTCCCATTCTTATTCTTCCTCCATCCACGTGATCCTTCCCTCACTTCATTCTTGTCTCCTCACAGGTAAAACTCCATCCCTAATTAGACAGTCACAGTTTTGCTGCACCCATACCCAAAATTGCTAATTCTGATATAGTTATCTATGGCATTCTAGCCTCATACAATATGAGTGATACAGTAACCTGGCCAATCAAGCCAACCTTGCAGGTTATGGTTACCAAGGCCACACTAGTGTTGAAGGATTTCACTCCCCTCCCGAAGAGGTTTCCAATTCTCTCAATTAACTGTGGGGTTTGGCTGTCTCTCACCTCACTCCTCCTCAACCATCTGTGAAATCCAGGCATTTCTCACAGTGAGACCCATAACCACTTGTCACAGTGAGACCCACAGCACCTTCTTACTCCAATGTCCAGCAGTTTCTCACCATCAGTTCACTTAGCTAAACCTCAGGCAACGGCTTAGTGATCTGCCTATGTACCTTAACAAATTGCATGTAGAGTCTGTAGTGCTCTGTTTAATTTTAACTCTCTGAAAAAAAGTTTTAGAAATTAATGAACTTACAAATTTGCATCTTTTGGTAAATAAACTGTCTTTTTACTTTTTCACCTTCACAGAATCAAATATGCATTTTTCTGACATGCTCTATTCAATCAAATATATTTTCATGGAAGAACTGCAGTATTAACACACTGTTAAGCAAAAGTGCAGAAAGTGCTATTATAGATGCACATAGAATTAATTTTCTACTGACATATAGAATTAATTTTCCACTGCCTTATAAATCAACTTTGATTAATGAATCTTCATCTTTGAATCTTTACCTTTAATCACTACAAATGAGTGTATATATACATATATACACCAAGAATGGAACAACATTCATTGGAATCAAATGATGTATGCCTATATTACCTCCTGGAGGTTGCTGTTTATGTGAAATTATAGTAGGCAAGTAAAGTTAGTTTCTGTTTGTGGTCAAGTAGAATGAGGCTTAAGACATTAAAAGTTCTGGGAAAGGCTGAGACAGAACTTTTAGACTGAGAATTATTTTAAGATTTTGAGGTTTACCATTTTGTAGATCATATTCCAGAAGTAAACATCAATTCCTTGCTTGTGCAAGTGAACAAATGGTCTACAGCCATTAAATCTTTGTTTTAATTTTCTAGAAAAATCATAGAATCATAGAACAGTTAGAGTTGGAAGGGACCTTGAGGATCATCTAGTTCCAACCCCCCTGCCATGGACCGGGACACCTTCCACTAGACCAAGTTGCTCAAAACCCCATCCAGCCTGGCGTTGAACACTTCCAGGGATAGCGCATCCACAATTTCCCTGGGTAACCTGTTCTGGTGCCCTACCACCCTCACAGGAAAGAATTTCTTCCTGATATCTAGTCTAAATATACCCTCTTTCAGTTTAAAAATGTTACTCCTTGCCCTATCACTACACTCCCTAATAAAGAGTCCCTCGCCATCTCTCCTGTAGGCCCCGTCCCCTTCAGACACTGGAAGGCTGCTATAAGGTCTATCCGGAGCCTTCTCTTCTCTAGGCTGAACAACCCCAACTCTCTCAGCCTGTCTTCCTTGGAAAGGTGCTCCAGCCCTCTGATCATCTTTACTCCCCTCCGCTGGAGCCATTCCAACAGGTCCATGTCCTCCTTGTGCTGGGGATTCCAGGGCTGGATGCAGTATCCAGGTGGGCTCTCACCAGAGTGGAGTGGAGGGGCAGAATCACCTCCCTTGACGTGCTGGCCACGCTTCTTTTGATAAATCCCAGGATGCGTTTGGCTTTCTGGGCCGTGAGCGCACATTGCTTCTCATCCACCAACACCCCCAAGTCCTTCTCTTCAGGGCTGCTCTCAATCCATTTTCCGCCAAGCCTGTATTTGTGCTTGGGATTGCCCTGACCCAGATGCAGGACCCTGAACTTGGCCTCGTTGATCTTTGTGAGGTTTGCATGGGCCCACCTCTCAAGCCTGTCCAGGTCCCTCTGGATGGCATCCCTTCCCTCCCATGTGTCAACCGCACTGCAAACCTTGGTGTCACCAGCAAACTTGCTGAGGGTGCACTCAATCCCACTGTTTCTGTCGCCAACAAAGATATTAAACAGCTCTGGTCCCAATACTGACCTTCGAGGAACTCCACTCCTCACTGGTCGCCACTTGGACATTGAGCCATTGACCATGACTCTTTGAGTGTGACCATTCAGCCAATTCCTTATTTGCCTTTGCCTTCGCCTTCTGCCACTTGGGCAGTGTAGCTAGAGCACTTGCTGGTGAAGACTGAGGTAAAAAAGTTGTTGAGTACCTCAGCCTTGTCCATATCCTGGGTGGACCAGATCTCCCGTTTTCTTCCGGAGAGGGACACGGTTTCCCTAGTCTTCCTTTTATCACCTACTTACCTATAGAAGTTTTTCTTGTTGTCCTTGATGTCCCTGGCCAGATTTAATTCTATCAGGACTTTAGCTTTCCTAACCTGATCCCTGGATGCACGGACAATTTTTCTATATTTCTCCCAGTCTACCTGTCCTTGCTTCCACCCTCTGTAGGCTTCCCTTTCGAGTTTGAGTTTGTCCAGCAGCTCCTTGTTCATCCACGCAGGCTTCCTGGTGTTTTTGCCTGACTTCCTCTTAGTTGGGATGCATCACTCCTGAGCTTGGAGAAGGTGATCCTTTAGTATTAACCAGTTTTCTTGGGCCCCTCTTCCCTCCAGGGCTTTTTTCCACATATCCCACAAACAGGTGATACAGATAAAATACATAGACTGACAAACAAACCAATAAATCAGACACTGCTAATGTATTAAGCTCTGCAGCCTAGATAATTTCATCAACAATTTTTTCTATATTCTATTACTACAGCTGACCTCAAGATTCATGCCTTTCTGAGAGTTTATCCAGAGGATAAAAACACATTTGGAGCGCTACTAATAATGCTGAAATAAAGTACTATCAACTGACATGGACTTTTGATGACTAAAATGTACAAGATCTGAAGAATAAATAAATCTTGAGGTTACTGGAAACAACTTGGTATTTTCCAAAACATCAAGATTAAAACGGCAGCATCAGGTGTAGAAAAGAAAGCCAATATATCAAAGGATGGTTTAGAGTCTTTTTTTTTTTTTTCAGAACAGAGTGATTTGGTAGTCTTTGGACAATGACTAATAGATAAACCTCTAAACCTAGACATTCTCTAAGTTTCCTTTCCTGTTGTTTTGACATCTGTTGCATTAAAAAAAAAAAACAAACAAAACACAATTTTTTTCCTANTGGTGCCCTACCACCCTCACAGGAAAGAATTTCTTCCTGATATCTAGTCTAAATATACCCTCTTTCAGTTTAAAAATGTTACTCCTTGCCCTATCACTACACTCCCTAATAAAGAGTCCCTCGCCATCTCTCCTGTAGGCCCCGTCCCCTTCAGACACTGGAAGGCTGCTATAAGGTCTATCCGGAGCCTTCTCTTCTCTAGGCTGAACAACCCCAACTCTCTCAGCCTGTCTTCCTTGGAAAGGTGCTCCAGCCCTCTGATCATCTTTA
>VWZL01005771.1:237295-437551 GCA_013396915.1 Stercorarius parasiticus
GAGGGGCAGAATCACCTCCCTTGACGTGCTGGCCACGCTTCTTTTGATAAATCCCAGGATGCGTTTGGCTTTCTGGGCCGTGAGCGCACATTGCTTCTCATCCACCAACACCCCCAAGTCCTTCTCTTCAGGGCTGCTCTCAATCCATTTTCCGCCAAGCCTGTATTTGTGCTTGGGATTGCCCTGACCCAGATGCAGGACCCTGAACTTGGCCTCGTTGATCTTTGTGAGGTTTGCATGGGCCCACCTCTCAAGCCTGTCCAGGTCCCTCTGGATGGCATCCCTTCCCTCCCATGTGTCAACCGCACTGCAAACCTTGGTGTCACCAGCAAACTTGCTGAGGGTGCACTCAATCCCACTGTTTCTGTCGCCAACAAAGATATTAAACAGCTCTGGTCCCAATACTGACCTTCGAGGAACTCCACTCCTCACTGGTCGCCACTTGGACATTGAGCCATTGACCATGACTCTTTGAGTGTGACCATTCAGCCAATTCCTTATTTGCCTTTGCCTTCGCCTTCTGCCACTTGGGCAGTGTAGCTAGAGCACTTGCTGGTGAAGACTGAGGTAAAAAAGTTGTTGAGTACCTCAGCCTTGTCCATATCCTGGGTGGACCAGATCTCCCGTTTTCTTCCGGAGAGGGACACGGTTTCCCTAGTCTTCCTTTTATCACCTACTTACCTATAGAAGTTTTTCTTGTTGTCCTTGATGTCCCTGGCCAGATTTAATTCTATCAGGACTTTAGCTTTCCTAACCTGATCCCTGGATGCACGGACAATTTTTCTATATTTCTCCCAGTCTACCTGTCCTTGCTTCCACCCTCTGTAGGCTTCCCTTTCGAGTTTGAGTTTGTCCAGCAGCTCCTTGTTCATCCACGCAGGCTTCCTGGTGTTTTTGCCTGACTTCCTCTTAGTTGGGATGCATCACTCCTGAGCTTGGAGAAGGTGATCCTTTAGTATTAACCAGTTTTCTTGGGCCCCTCTTCCCTCCAGGGCTTTTTTCCACATATCCCACAAACAGGTGATACAGATAAAATACATAGACTGACAAACAAACCAATAAATCAGACACTGCTAATGTATTAAGCTCTGCAGCCTAGATAATTTCATCAACAATTTTTTCTATATTCTATTACTACAGCTGACCTCAAGATTCATGCCTTTCTGAGAGTTTATCCAGAGGATAAAAACACATTTGGAGCGCTACTAATAATGCTGAAATAAAGTACTATCAACTGACATGGACTTTTGATGACTAAAATGTACAAGATCTGAAGAATAAATAAATCTTGAGGTTACTGGAAACAACTTGGTATTTTCCAAAACATCAAGATTAAAACGGCAGCATCGGGTGTAGAAAAGAAAGCCAATATATCAAAGGATGGTTTAGAGTCTTTTTTTTTTTTTTCAGAACAGAGTGATTTGGTAGTCTTTGGACAATGACTAATAGATAAACCTCTAAACCTAGACATTCTCTAAGTTTCCTTTCCTGTTGTTTTGACATCTGTTGCATTAAAAAAAAAAAACAAACAAAACACAATTTTTTTCCTAATGTCTAATCTAGTCTCTTTTTTCTGTGAGGTAAACTGTTCTATCCTTGTCCTTCCCTCAAAAGGTATATTAAATAACTTATCATAACCCCCTTTTTAACCACATTTTGTTTGCTAGAAGATGGCTATAACAACCCTTATTCCTTTGCCTTTTTTTTTCTTTTTTTCAAGCTAAATTATATTCCTTCAACCTTTCCAAGAGGTCTTACTTTTTGAACATTTTCTTCTGTGTTGTTCCTCTTTTGTGGACTTGCACTAGTTGTGTTTCTAAAAATGCTGTGATCTAAAGCAGATGCAATATGCCCCTAGAAGCCTTATTTGAGACAAGCAGAAAAACATTCGCTATGCTCTTCATTCAACAGTCCTATGGATTACACCCCAGATTAAGATTTGCCTTTCTGCATCATCTTGTTTTGCACACACTTGTCTCGAATACAGTTTGCAATCCATTCTAAATCCAACATAATCTTAGTTTACACTGGTTAGATCTACATTTTATGTGTCATTTTAACTATAAACTTCTACAGTTTAGTTCTTTGTACTGTTGCTTACTAAATTTCATATTGTTGATTTTGAACATTTTCTCCAGCTAGTTAAGGTGATTTTGGATTTGGATGCTGCCCTCCAGAATGTTTGTAATTCAATAACAACAGCAGATGCAATATATTTATTGTCTATTCAGTCAACCTGCTCAGCAACAAAAATATGTAGAGACTGACCCTTAAGTAAACCTTTCAAAATGTATTTTCTCCTGCTTGATTGCAAGCTACATGTAGATAGTGTTTGAGTAGGATTTTTCATATAATTACATATCTTCTCTGGCAATTTCAGCCATTTTTCCCTCTCTTTGTTCAAGAGATTGTCATATATTACAATGTCAACAGCCTTTCTGAAGTGCTGATATAACCCCTCTACTGATTATTCTTTATCCAATAGCATAGTTATTCTGTCAAATAAATAAATTAAATGGTTTTCTTTTATTTGGTCTAAATACACCAATTTGAGCTCTTTCCTCCACTGCCACCATTCTTTGTTCTCTATAAGCTTATAATTTATTTAGGTATTTTAGATATTAGGTGTTTTCACAATGCTCTATTTCAGCATTAATATTTATGTGATAACTGGATTAGATTATGATTATTCATAGCAGGACTTGAAAAATTATCTCAGTAAATATTTTGAAAGCCCATTAAGTAGCATGTCTTTTATCACTTTGGATTATCTATTAATTGAAAACTTCACCAAAAAACATCAGAAGATAAGGAATTGTTGGTTGTAGATATTCTTTGTTGGGGATAATAAATAAACTGGTAATATGGGGGGGAAGGGTTGTGCTTTGGGGTCCTGGGAGAAAGACTGGTGGTGCGCAGGACCAGGGTATGGAGACAAAATAATATGCTTGCAAAGAGAAAGTGGGAATACTTGGGAACACAGTGTAGATACTGAGTACCCCAGAAAGATGAACAAAGTGATGGAATGTCTTGTTTTGAACCGGGTCTTCACTAATACATAAAGTGCTTTGATTACCTCAGATAGGATTGCTCAGGTGACTTCAAGAAAATAAGCTCTCTGGTACATCTCCATTTACATATCTAAATCAAGGAAGTAAAGTCAAGTGAAGTATTTGGTGGACCAGAGAGGATGCTGTTTGTTTCACTTACCAAAGGACTTTTTCAGTTGTTCTCTCCAGCCTCAGTGTGAAGGTTCAGAAGAAGAAACATCCTTTCCCATTTCTGACAGAAATAGTTTTGTAAGCATTGGACAAAAACAGTGTATAGAGGAGTACTTTAGACATCCACTTTGAAGTGATAATGAGAGGGAAGCAATGGTACCTGCAGTGGCACCCCAACTGCCTCTACTGAATGGCATCTCTGCTCTATTTTTGCAGCCTTAAGGTCATAATGGTCCTTTGGTTCCTTCCTGTAAAATTAATTGGTATGTAAGTGACATTTTCTTTGTCTTTTCTAGGGAGCCATTGCCGTGAACTGAAGCTTTGAATGCTATGGCTTTAGTTTTCAGACTGTGTTCAGTTACTAAGGTTACCTTAATAACAAAGTGATGATATTGCTTTTAAATTTCAACAGTACCTTTAACAAAAAACATTAAACTTTTGCATTTTAAGCCAGTGAGGGACAGGATGTATGGCTGTATTTGTGCACTGGGATGAGGCTGACCATCAAGTTTAAGCATGGACTGAATACTGTAAATATTTTCAGTACATATATAGCTAAAAGAGGTCAGAGGATAAGAGGACTGGGCATTCTCTTTGGCATCTTAAGCTGTCATGTCGCTCATAATTATTTTGGCAGCATACAGAGCTGAGGGTCTGTGAATCCCTGCTTATCTACAAATGTTTCTCTATTGTCATTCAGTTGCCATTATCTCTATTAGCTGTTGCAGCTAGCACCTTAAAACAAGATACAAAATCTGAAAGAAAGATTCAGGAAACCATTTTGAACAGCTAAACTTTCTCATGGGCTTAATTGACTTAAAAGTGTTAAGGCTCCCAGGAAAACTCAATCAAAAGTAGTACTTCAAGAAATGTATTTTATCTTGTTTCTTTTTTTGATTTGGGACTATCTTTCTATAAAGCGTCAAACATTTATGGCATCTTAATGAATATATGTGGTGAAGTGCAGATCACTCTGCAGTACAAATATATATTATAATGATCAATTTAAGCGATTAATAATATTGTCATCTTGGCTTATTCAAGTGTAACCTAGGTTCTATTTGGTGAATGCCTCCTGGAAATTTTTCACAGTGTAATTAAGGTGGGGGAAAGAAAGAAATACCGAAGGTGGTAATAATGAGCTATCAGGAACATCTGGCAATTATTCTTAGCTTTAAAGATTTTTAGCACTTGGTGAGTGTATTACTTGCTGCTATAAAGCAAAATGAACAAGTAGGCTCTAAAGATATGCTGAAAAGTGAAGTAAAAATGCAGATTCTCTTTTCAGCAACTCATTAAAAAATACTGAAGTTGTTTTTAGATTTTTTGCTAGATACATATGAGGAAAAAGTAGACCTTGATGTAAATGAGATTCCCTAGAGTTATCATCATGAACAGAGCTAGAGACAGGTCCAGGTATTTCAGGTTATCAACATGCAGAGAAACTCATACATTCGTGAACGATGTGCTGAATCATGACTTTATGCTATGTAGTTTTCATCAGTTGCACAATAGGAAAGGCTACTGTCAGTAGGAAAGACTACAGTGACCAGTGGTAAGTTATGATGATTGTATCCTCCTTTGTTTTCTTAACCAGTTTGCTCTCATGATATTCTTTGATATTTTTAACAAAACAGTTCATAAAGCAAATATCACAATTTTTAATATAGATTATAATTTTTTAGTTCATTATTCTTATTTTCTTTCAACAATGGACCTTTGCAATGTCACTAAATGAGTTTTCCCAGTCCACCTCAGGTCAGAATTTGTCAAAGGAAAAAACTTCTCAGTTCACATAATTTAAACCAGATGGGGATTGAAACAGGGGGGGATTCTTGATGTATTAACAACATGCAGTTATCCAGCAATCAGTGAACTATACTTACAGGATCAATACTGGTAATGAAACAGAATAGCTGCGACACTAGAGGCAGGATGTTAAACACCAACAATTTTATAAACACCTTTATACTGTCCCAAATTTATCCTCAAAGATTCTAATCACACCAAAACACACGTGCGTGCATATACGGACACACACATAGTTACAAGCATGCCTCCTCCTTATCAGAACACAGGGACTGATAGTAAACCTCCTGGAAGTGGGGCTGCACTGCTTGTACACCCCTCCCTTGGGAGATGTGGGGGCCACAGCTCCTTGTGTCCACTTGCTGTCCCTACCCCGCAGGGAGAAGCCACTAGCCAGGGCAGGGCCCTCACGGCTTTGGGCAGGAGGGATGCTCCCTCTGGCCTGGGAAGGGGCTATGATGCTGCAGAGCAATTTCTGGCAGTGCCAAACCAGGTTTCACTCCTGTCCTTTCCACTCCAAGGTCTCTTTCTCCCATTATGAATTTTTATGCTGTTTTAATTCTTCTTATCAGGCTAATTCCTTCTTTGTATTGAAAGCCTTCTAATTCTCTGATTGCTTTCTAATCCTGCTGATGGTTGACTTCCTCCTTAAAATGATCAGTTTTAGGCAAATGGATTCAGACAGTTTTGAGTATTCAGTCCAGACATACATACCTTTTTTACTCAAATTATCATTTTACATTTGACAAGTCATTCACACCTGCGAAGGAAACAGACTTCATGGCTTATAGAAGAAGCTTTTTGTACTTCTGGAATCAAGGACTGGCTCTGGGATATTTAAGTGTTTTAAGCCTGAACCTTCTCCCCATCCAGAAGAGACTTCAGGTCTTGTCAGAAAGGACAGAAACTGTATCAGTGTCCCATTAAAGATTTAGGTAGACTTGGAAGGAGCTGGTTTTCCTTTCATCAATAGATTCATGCTAAACCTCTTTTACACTAATTTATTGTACAAAATATTTGACCAATAATTCTCCTTGGGAAACTAGATCTGCAAGACCGTGAGTGCTGGAGAACAGATGTTACTGGTGGATGCGAAACAGCCCATTGAAAGAGATTCCAAGGTAGAAACTGCCTAGGAAATGGGAAGAAACTGATTTTAACACTGATACTGCACCTGCACTATGGGATAGGTCGGCATCATGGAGCACCCTGACTTGTCCAGATCGGAGGAGCCAATAGGGGATCTTTTTCTGTTCCTCACAGGACATGTGAGGGATAGGGTGCTGTGAGACGCACTGCAGTACTCAAGAAGTGCTTAGTGCATATTGTCTGGACAGGACCAGGAGAGTGTGACAGCCTTAGAAACTTTAGTTCAACACACGGAAAGATTATTCCCTTAACAAAAGACCTATGAATTTTCTTAATATTTCTTTAATTCGTTACCATTTCACAATACTTTTTTCATCCTCTTTTGCTTTCTTTCAGACCCATATACATTAATTGCTAGTTGATGTGCTCACATTCAGGAGGCAGGCGGACTATCTGACTGCTGCTCCTTTTTAACTGCATTGCTCTCCATTGTCTCCATTGTTAACCAGTGTCAACCACTCTGACAGAGTTTGCTGAGATCACACAATCTAATTTGTCCCTTTTTTGTTCTATTATTATAGTCATTATTTCTCAGCTAGGCCACTGCACTTAAAATAACTAGTCAGCTGTGCTACTTTACAATTAAGTAAAAAACTAATGCTTCTACAACACTCATAGACAATAAAACAGCCTTGCATCAAGTTCACAATTTATTACTTGTTTATTCCCCTTTGTTTATGTGCACTTATTTATCTTACTGTAGTTTAAAATTCTTATTTTGCTGTTTACAAATTGTTTTGGTATTGAATCTTTTGACACCGAGACCCCTTTTCCTTTGAAAAGATTATTTTTAAACCATCAGAGTTTTTTCAAGACAACTGCATTCTGAGCCCAAATAATTATATAGCTGTCCTGATTAAAGTCAGTGGTTTCTCACAGGGAACATTTCTATTTATATGTATTACACATATAATACTGTAAACAAAAGTTGACAATTGCTGTGTTCTTTTCCTCTTTGTGGAAAAATTGCATGAGGAAAAAAGCACGCAATAAAGATTCAAAGTAAAAAATTGCTATTATCTCATATGAGCAGGTAAGCGAAAACTGCAGCATGACTTTGAATACTAGCATACCTGGGTCCACTCTTATGAGCCTGTGAGCATCTTCATTCATGCACCATTCTAACAGAAACAGGAAGACCTCATTATAGAAACCCTGAGAATCCAGCTGAAAACCAAAAAAAACCCACCCACAGAAATAAACTAGACTAAGAAGGTAACTATTTCAAGACACAGAGACAATGATAAATTAAAATATTTGGAAAGTGTTTCTGCTCTGTAGAGGAAGAACTTTGACTTACAGGCTTCATGCCTGAACTTTGGAGTAAGGATTTGGCCACAGTTTGTTTCCATCAGCATTGCGTGTCTTTGTACAGTGTTATTTCAACCAATTTTTGCATGGAGCTAAATGGTATTACACAACTGTTTCAATAAAGAATTTAACTTTTTACCACTGTAGAGAGAAAAAAAAAAAGAGCACTTAAACCAAATTGTGTTTTTCAGAGAAAATAAAGGAAAACAACATAATCTGTGTTGTACATGAGTTACTGAAGTTATTAAAGTCCAATCACAGTTTTGATACATTTTCTTATAAGTTGATGACTCTGTTTTTGAAATTATTTGACCAAATTTTTTTCTGAATAAAGCCCCAGCTAACTGTAAAGCCTTTAAGAAAGTGATGATTTAAAGAAGCATGTAAGGATCAGTACAGTTAAAAGCAAAAAATCCCATCTATTTTCTCAAAAAATACAGCACTATACTGAAAATTAGTGTCACAGAGAATGCCTTTCTTGATGGTGAACTCTGCAATGTAAAACCACTCAGAAAAACTTCTAAAATCCTGATTATTAAAAGGGATTACATATGAGATGTGACATGTACTCTTCACCATTCAGAAAGTTAGATTCACACAAAAATCAAATGTAGTAAACCAGTTTCTGTTTTTGAGGGTAGTAATAGAAACTAGCCTTTTATGTGGCGAATTAATAGACTAGGTTAATTCCCCTGTAATTTTACTCTGTTTGGTATGGGTATTTTAGTGACTTCTTACCACTGTCTTCCCAGTGGTATTCTTGTAGTGGATGCATTTCTTTATTAATAGAGAGCAAAAGATATTCAAAGAAACTATTACCTATATATGACCATACCTCTTATTTAAAAACTGGAACTTGGTTATCCCATTCATTTTAAATCACTGTCTTCCTGTGATGCAAGTTGTAAGCAAGCAAGCTGGAGACCTCATTTTACACATACACCTCAGGTGCATAAACTCAGACTGCAGGCGCCAATTGATCTTCAAGAAACTTTGTTCTGCAGGCACTAGTCTGCCAAAGCCCTTTGTTATGTGATGTAGCACACAAGAGAAGCTGCTTCTGAGAGGATGGAAAAGAAAGTAAGAATATATCTTGGCTTAGGTTAATCAAAACTCTTTCCCTTCATCTCTGACAGAAAATCATCTGAATGAAAGATGGTTTTGAAAGGTGGACAAATGTATTTTGAATGTTAGAGGCTTGCTGCCTGTGGTAAAAGCACAGTCATCTGCAAAGAACCCTGTGTGTAGAAATCACACTTAATTTTTTCCCCTTCTCTTTATTCTGTCCATTCTTCTGAATAAAGATGGAAGTGTAGAACTGTAGCCTAATATTTTTTTTGGCCTTTGCTGGCTAATTTACAGATGTTCTTTTAAAACAAAAAATAATTTAAAAAAAAAAGAAAATTTCAAAGCATGAAGAGGATTACTTTTTTTTTTTTATGAAGAGAACAATAAATGTCCTTGCTATTTATACATGATAACATCTGTTTCAGTTATAATTGCCACAAGCATAGTTGTGAAGAACAAAAAGAATAATAATTACTGTTGCTGTAATTGCAGTTTCTTCATGCTATTACAATACATATTTCTAGATGATATTTTGATAAGTCAACACTGCAAAAAGCCTGTGTTGAAAGATGGCTGTCTGTTTAAAACTGTGATTATTTCCTCCTGTATTCCCTTACTTTCACACCTTTCCCCATGGAGTTCATATCAAGTAATCTTTGTGAATTATAAACAGTGAAATGTTGTGTTGTTGTCAAAGGAAAACAAATAATGTAATGTTAGAGTGAACCAACTCACATCTGCAAGCACAGCCAAGAACACCCAGAAAAATGCCCTTTCCTTCCCAGTCTGTAGAAGACCCCATCTCACCTGCCTCACAGAATGAATTACAAGTAAAAAGACTGTGCCATTTAGAAATATAAAGAGAAGTTGGAACTATAAATAATCACACACATAATAATTATTAGCTAAGGAAAGACAAACTTGTGTTCTCAAAAGGCATTCATCAAGAGCAAGAAGAGTTGACCTGCTGTTCCTGTTTCAGTGATATCTATCATTATCAGTTGTTCTTGCAATAGACTAAAAAAGTGCATCCCATCAGAGCAGACAGAAGGTGCGAATTTTGATATACTCAAAGACAAAATTGTGTATTCTTTTGGAAAAATAAAAATACAAGCTATTTGTCCAACAAAAATTACACTACAGAGAACTGCTTATTTTAAAAACTGACTAAAGATTCACTAAGAACTGAAATAAAAATGAAGAAAATGTGAATATGTCAACAGACAAAATATGTACTGATTATTGCAATGCCTTGCTTAATCTTCTGTATCATACAGTCTTATTCATATATATTCCTGACAAGAACAGCATGCAGCAGTTGGAATTTTCATGATTTTTTATTGTGTCCTGAAGGAATACTTAAGTAGAGATCAGCATTGGCTATTATGGAAAGTGAGTAATATGTTACCTTGGATTTAATATTGTTAGCGACTCAATTGGAGACTGTGTCAGATTTACAGCATACTATCTGACTAATATTGACAGTAGCACAACCTTTTTCAAAGCTCTTGGGGCAACTGTCATAGATGTCAAATGTGTCATATTTTGTTCGGGGGGGTGGGTGTGTGGATTCTGTTACCTATCACCCTAAAGTTACCTCCAGGAAGATACCAGGCTTATTTTTATCCCTTGTGTAGTCTTTCATCACTTTCTTCCTCTTCTAGGCTTTTAAAATTTACATCTGTGAACAATATGCCACAGTTGAGTTGCATTTCATTTATACCTTCCAAGCAGCAAACTTTGCAAATGTGCTTGGTTTAGATCACAGTGTTGGTGTGATCTTACACTTACATCATGCAGGTAAGTATGCTTCTAACAGCTGAATATGAAGCATTTTTTCTAATTTCCAAGTAACAAAGGTATGGCTGAGGCAGATGGGTTAACCCGTTTACTTTAGTGTCACAAACTGATACTGAACGAAGAGCACAACACATCTTCCCTGACTGCAACCCTTGTCCCAGTTCACTGTATCTATGAATTCGGGGAATCAGTTGCAAATATTTCTTCCTATTGGGATATATCTGGTGAACAGCCCTACCAGAGGATAGCTGTTCTATAAGTGTGTTGCAAATATGTTGCTTACCAGTATATATGTAGGACTCTTCCATCTTTTCCTTAGCCATCACTCTTGCAGTTCAGGTTACCCTTCAGTGTCTTCACTATGTTTTGATTTAATTCAGCCCGTAACAGTTCACAAGCCTGTGTTTTCTTTCATGCAAACTAGAAACAGAGGGAACAGAGTTACCCTCTGGTAGCTATTAAGTGCCGAGGTCTCCTTTAGCTGTAGGCTCAGCATGCAGCAGGGGTACACATTCAGTTTCGGCCACTCTGACTTTCACCCAGGTTCACCTATGGACCTCATTATCCTTGCTGACCTTTTAGGTATATATTCCTCAAGTAAAAGACCTTTAGCCTTTAGTTATTCTATGACCGATCTCATTAATTTCTACCTCTATGCTGTATCTCAGGCAACAGGAACTTACTCACTCAACAACCTCACTCAGGAAGCTTACTAAAGCAAGATACATGCAGTTTTCTCCTGGGGAGCTGCAATGCACTGATTAGAGAAGCTTTTTCTTTTCTGCTTTGTATATTCATGATTCTTCATATTAAACCAAACTCAAAGTCTAAAACTGTAGCACAGTCAAGGTACATGATCTTTTTTTTTTTGGCTGCATATTGCAAGGCTAACTGCTTTTGACCTTTTTTATCCATTTCAATCCTTATCAATTATTTTTAGTCTTAGTAAAATATGGACTGAACAGAGCCTGCAAATATTAACTAGAAAGATGCTAACTTGAGTATTCTTCACATCCCAGCTTATTTAACTCGGATGTGTTACATAAAAGTATGTTATCTGGGCTCATTGTTACATTTCCTGCTTATTACTGACTGCCTTGCTATTATCTAAACATTTTTATGTGTATTATAGAGGTTTCAAAGCAATGACAGAATATACATTATCCAAGGACAATTGTAGCTCACGAATTATTATCAATGTTCCCCCTTTGCACTCACTGTTAATTATATATCCTCCGAGTGTCTTACCTTAATGGTAATTTCTTCTCGTTTCATTGTTTTCTTGCTTTGCCTGTAATAAATGCTTTGTGTAAGTAAAGGTGAAAGGTTCAGGAAGTAGCAAAAATTTAAGTGGACAATTAAATAGAATACAAAATAATTGTAAGCTGAAGAACCCTATGGGAATTTGTCACAACTGAGGATTCAGCTATGTTTCTTTTAAGATTAACAATTTCCTTCACAAAACAAATTACAGTTGATACAAACAGAAAATCAAAAGGCTTTATAAAACTAAGGTCAGCTATGTAAACAACAAATGAATCTAAGAACACACTACAATACAAAAACTGAAGTTGCATGAAGTTTTATGTTTCTTAGGCTATCTGTGTTTCACAATCAGAAATGTGTCAAGAATTTGCATATGCTACACTGACCAAAAGACTTTGTACGGTGTTACAGAAATTAAAATTTCTCATATATTTCTATATACCATTACATCACAGGAAGGTTTAGAGGTGACAATGCAAGTGGAAAGGCATTTCCTAATTTATCATAATGTTCTCTATCATGATGTATGTAATTTTGCCCTCTAGCACAAAACAGAGTGTGTCTGTAGTTAAGAAATCAGTGGACCTGGATAAATTCCACATACCTTACTCTTGGGAAAAGTCAGTTTCTCTTCTGGTTATGTCTCCTCATGGCTTATCTGCGTTCACAGAGCTTGAAAGATACCTAGTATGGGTCTATAATATGTCTGACCTGATTAGAATCAGAAATGGGTTGAAGTTGAGGTCACTCCAATAATCTGAATCTGCACATCCTTGCAAGGATCCTTTGCACTTTGCCTTAGTTTAGTTGTAGGTTTTTTTATTGTTGTTTGTCATTTAGGTTTTTTGTTGTTGTTGTTGTCATTTTTTTTACTCTGTCAGTAAAAAAAGAAAGAGTTTTCATTTAAGTCTTTTTAAAGTTTTCAGTGAAGATATCTTGTCAGAAGTAATAGCTAGCATATTTCAATATATGATGACAAAAATAAGCCATTCAGAAATGACAATGACACTAAGCATGAAGAAAATATAAGAATATATATAATAAAACTTACAGAAATAGGAGGGGTTTAAAGAACGTTTTGATGCAAAGTGGCAAACACAATAGCTTCAAAAAGAAAAAAAAACAGAAAGACTCTAAGTAATACCATATTCTCGTTTGGCTTGATGTCTCAGCTGATGTTAAACGGCATAATTTCAGCAAAATCAATGAAGCTGGGCTAATCTGCATCCTTTCAGTTGAATGGAACTATACCATTTCACACCAACTGGGAGACCAGGCTGCTTCAGCAATGGCTTGTCCTTGGTTTCAGTCATTTACGGTCAGCAAATCTGCTTCAAGTTATGATCATTCCAAGAAAGATGTTAATTCATTTATGAAGAGAAGCCCAAAACTGTTCAATATGTAGAGATGTATGAAAGTGCTTTGTGGCAGGTATCCATTACAAAAGGATTTGCATGCATAATTGAAAAGTAGGGATGTTAGCATGATGAAAATAACTTGAAGAACACATAGCAAAAGTGGAGTAATATGAAATGACGGTGAAAATATGGATGAAAGAGGCCAACTGAGTACCTGCCAGCAACCACTGATAATTCATTTTATAATTCCAGGATTTCTGGGAAGCAAATGCTGTTCAGTAGATATGCTCACAAATGGTTTGTAATTAGTCTTCAGTAAACAGAATGTAGGGAAAATGTCAGAAGACGCCATAGTGATGCATTCTCTTTCAGCATGAACTTTCATTTTTGTTTATTTATTAAAAATTCTTCATGTTATAGAGAATCCTATCATTTGACAGGAGCATTAGATTTAATTAATTAGGATTTGCACATGCCTGCTTACTATTTCAGCTGTTCTGGTACATTGAAGCCTAGGAACTGATTGTTTTTGCAACAGCACTGGGAATCCAACCTATCTCCTGGCTTGGCAAGGCCTTTCAATGTAGCTCTCAGCAGGGGAAGTCACGGGGGATGTTTTCATAGAAGCTGCTCCTATTATTGGGCCTTAAACTTCCCCTAGAGAATTATTCACAGCATAATTAGTTGCTGAAACACGAAATCTTTTCAGTTGCTTTCAGAACAAACTTCAGTCCGGTGATTGATAGGAATGACTGAGAATTTGGGGAAAGCTAATAATAATAAGCCCTTTTAATTAAGAGGGGAAAAAAACTAGAGAAGGCTTTGAGCCGTGTCTATGCTTACTCTGTTCTAAAACTTGTTTTAAATTTTGTTTGCGTAATTTGTTTCATTTGCTTTAGACTAGATATGTATTTAAACAAAGTACGTTTTTAAATACAATGACAAATATAAACAATTTATCCTTAGCATCAGACCTCTCTGGCCTGATTTTAAGCTAGATAACAGCATGGTTTTCTACATGTCTGCTCATCCTTGTCCACATTCAAGCATTCCTAACGAAGGGTCTCTGAAAGCAATCTTGTACTTGATTACAAATACTGGTTTATATGTTTGCAAAGAGACTCCCATATACACCTATTTTCTGTTTACAAATAGGGTTGGTTACACAATAAGGAAAAGATTTTAATTGGAATACTCTTCTAATTATTTGATGACTAAGTATAAATTTTGAACCTTTGAACCGTATGCTGAGAATAACACTAGGTTAAATGCAAAATACTATTCTGCTTGTCCTGATTGTACATTAGAGAATGGCTGGCTGAAATGTATTTTCTATTTCTTATACTGTTTTTTTTTGATTGCTAGGAGTTACAAAAATGTAATTCCTACATCTCTTCTTGAGAGACATAACACCCAAGGCTTCTTATAAATGGAACAATAGGACTTCAAGGACAGTGAAATATTTAGTTACTGTTTACTGTGGGAACTGTTACAGACTTTGAAGAAAGATTATTTGTTTTATAGCAACAAGCACCCTAAAGCTAACAGTGTTGTTTCTCTTCTTTTTTCCGTTTGAAATAACAGCCAAATATTAGCAGAGAAAATGTGCACTGAAATGCTAGCAAATCCAATCAAGCTGCCTGATCAGAGATGTATTTTGGTATGAACTGCTGGACTTTGCCCTTGTATTGCAAAGCCATACCAGGAGTCAGAATGGGACATTTATCGCCCTACTATTTGCTCAGGCAAACGTGGTCCCTGACCAGAGAGCAGGAGAGTATGCTCCATGTGCCATCTTCCAGGCATGCTTTTAGAAATGGACACGTGAGAAGTAGTCCTGGAACCTTACCATCTTTCGTAGCCATTGGGTGAGAAACACGACTCAGTCCTTCAAAATGGACTTACATAAAAGCCAATTTCTCCTCTGTAATGAAATGCGAAAGGTGTTGAGGGTGTTGCCACCCCAGGTAAACCCTTTTGTTTCTAACTGCTTTCTAATACAGTGATGCAGGTCAGTTATTATTCCTTTCTAATATACTTTCTCAGACATTGAGTGTTTCTGCTCATGAAGAATTTAATTGGCTTCTGATCACAATAGAAAGTGCTACAAGCCGCATACATAGGTCTTCGATTTTCTATGGCTAAGACTGCCTCAATTTTGTAGATCAGAACTGCCTTTAAATATGAGAAGTTATCAAATACTCAAAATACATTGCAACAAAAAGCAAATTTGTGTTGTGATCTGTAAGTGACTATGTTCTAGAATGTCAAACATGTTCTGTTAAATATTATTTTCTTAAAAAAACAGCTTTTGCTGTTTGATCTAAATAATTGGATTTTGACTTTGACTTGTGATAGGGTTGTTGTATGGAGCAATATATGTAGAAAGCTTTCTGCTTCTGAAGCTGAGCTTTACTCCCTGCCATAGCATCCTGGCTGTCCATAGGATAGACCAGGTGGTATAAAGACCCTTTGGCAGGAGTGATGGGTCTGTCAAGCTCTTAGGATTCCATCCCTGTCTTTAATCATTCTTCTGTTAATAAATATCAAAGATATAGGTCAAGTTTTTCTTCTTGTCCTGTTTTTGATCACATCAAACAAAACTCAATTAATTATGATCTGAAAAATTGTTTTAGGGTATCAGACCTCAGGACAGAACCTTGCTGAAGCTGTACCTGCCACCTCCTTCTCTTTTGTGAAACATGCCAAGCTAACATTTGGCCGGAGAGGCCAGGACAAAGCACTTTTGTGCAGCTGATGTCAATGCAATAGCAGAAATTGGCTGAGTCCCACATTAAAGTGGTTTCCCACTTTGAACCACATCAAAGGAAAAATGCTAATTCTGTAAGAGAAGGCAGGATGTCTAGGTGCTTTGTTGGTGGTGTTTTCAAATAAGGTAATTTAATGAAAGTAGACAGAAGGAAAATTGGCTTATGATTATGTCTTTGGAAAGGGATATAAAAAATGCTTTGTACCAAAATATCTGCCCTAAAGATGCAACACCGTATCTCAGTATCACAAAACAGCAGATTGAAATTCTAAACTGAATATGTTTGCACTAAAAAGCAATACGGTATTTCCTCTCCCTAGTGATGAGAAGTAATTATTTTAANGAGGAGAGGAGAGGAGAAGCTCACTATCTTCTAGCAGAATGTTTATAAATGTACCTTTTCTACATACACCTAGATGCAAATTAAATAATTAATTAAATAAACCCCTCCTAGCTGTACTCTGGAAGAGTTTTGAATTCCCCTGATATGTGCTTATCGGGAACTAAAGTAATGTAACTCCACCCAAACGATAAAAGAGAACCTAGAAAAGAAGGAATAAGAGATGGCCCCAAGCTGTCACTTGCTGCAGATGAATGGACCAAGTGTATGGCACAGCACAAGCACATCCATTGGTAGGGATTCCTGACTGATCAGTCTGTGTTTCCAGGACCCTCCAGGAGCTACCTTGCCAACCGATCAGATGCTCAGAGTGGCAGGTGACAGCCCACCAGGACTCTAGGTCTTTATTGGCTGCCTGTTGTTCAGCAAAAGTTGATGAATCTGAGATATTTAATTTTAAGCAAAATATTTAGGGCTTCAGAATTTTATGTTTTCCAATGAAACTTCATTTCTGCTAGAAAAATTTCAACTGGCTGCTGATTGTTGTTCAGTACTATTTCAAGCTGAGGAAGTCATACAATCTGAATTTAATTCAGTGTGATTTAAAGTCGCAGGGTTGGGTTTTTTTTTGGTTGTGTTTTTTTTTGGTTGTGGGTTTTTTTTTTTGTTTAAATCTACACCTTTTTACTGTATCTATCACTTTCATTGTTAATTACCTAAACTGGTATACATACACTAGAAAATGCTTTCATTTACTAGTAGAGTAGTGAAGACTCCCTGAAATCCATCCCTCTGCAACCACACTTTGTCATTGGAGACTTTATTTGTATCCCTCTACCATTTAAAGTAAAATAATTGAATTGTCACAAAAGAAAGTACACATTCTTCAAGGTTTCTGCAGATCTATTTGACAATTAACAAAAAGGGAATCCCTCTATTAGTGTACATTGCAAGAAAATATGTAAGAAGATTTTGAAACTCTTTGTGGTAGATTGATGAGGCAGTGTATTTTAACGTGAATAGAGTACTGATACACAGAGTAAAATAACCATTTCTGGAAGATACAAACTTTTCATCTTACATGAAATCTGAGAAATAACTCCATAATGTAAGTGAACTCATAATACCTGTCCAAATAAAAAGCATGCTATACCTCTCAAAGATTTAAATTCAGCGTAACTTAACATTGTGGTTCCATTTCTTAGTTGCGCCATGATGAAGATTTTCACAGATAAACCCCTACAGTTTCTGTTACAGATATTTCAGGTGGCACTTTGTTACACTTTCCCTGCAGCAGTCAATAAAAATGAACACAGATCCATCCTAGCTTCAGCTGCCGATGGAGAGTGTAAGTGATCTAACACACTAGACACGGGGACCAGATGACACTTGTTCCTTTCTTCTGACTGAACTGCAAGGGCACTGACCTCTGTCAGAAAGGCAGGACAAAAACTCAGTGTTCATAACATCTTAAACTGCTGCAATAAGATCTGACGGTGTTCATCTATCACAGCCAGAAGCTTTTTTTCACTTTCACAATAGCTCGGCTGTCCAACAATACCAAGGGACTGAGCTTAAAGCTGTCTGCCCCAGTCACTGGCACAGAAGACTAATCACAGGGCAACATCTTTTCTCCTCATCCTGGGACTAAAGAGCTAATTTTTTATCTTACTGAAGGAGCTTATATATTTGTAAAAATTAATACATCTGAGCAAAACAACATACCAACCATTTCAACTTGCTTTTATTCTCTTTTTAAGACAAATTGTCAATGAATTCTTGAAAAGTTCATGTGCCTCTGGATCAGCAGTTTCCATCAACAAATCTCACCCACCTCTCCTTGTGATTTCTCATCAATTTTCGTCAAGGTCAAATGGTTTGAGCCAGCTTCTCATCTCAGGACTAGGTGTCATCAGATTGTTCCTCTGAATTTATGATTTCTTATTTTGTTTCACATTAATTATTTTTCTGCTCAAATGGCTTTTATCACCTAGGTACAACATGAGTAAGAAAGTGGTTTCATTTACATCTCCAAGAATAAAGGTGATTTTCAAATCACCGTTACTGCAGTCATGATATGAATCCATGAAAATATCTTCTTGTTCTGCACCTTAAATAGAATACTTATTCTATTGCTTTCAGAATGCATTATCCAAAGGACTGGTCTTGGAGAACAAAAAAGCAGATTTAGTAAGCACAATTGCAATGCCATTGATTTAAAGAAGTTATTTTCTCATTCATCTTTGGGATATATTACTCTCCAAGAGGCAGCAATTAAAGCAAAATGTTTTGATTTTCTGGCAAATATAATTATGTATACATCTGTATTTTTTGGGACTGCTCACTAAATGAAAGTTCAATCTTCAAAAATTCTATGTTTTGAAATATAATCCAGTATTTAAAGATCCATTGACAAGAAGAAAAATTTAGATTGATCCTTCTCCCCGTCCTTCTCCTGAAAGCTTTTAGGGTCATACATAGTTCACAAACAGTGATCATGACACCAGTGTTTCTTTCGGATAATCAGGGTGGGAGTCAACCTCTTCAGCTTTATCAGATTTCCTGTATTATATTTAATGCTATACACAATTTCATAATTCCTTCTTTCATTAGAATGAAGACATGCATATATCCTAGCCTGGCTAAAAAGCTTGGATTGTCATTAAATATTCTTCTGTCGGGATTATTTTTCCTGCGTTATTTTATTACCTTGGTTCCTTTTGTCTTCATTATTTGCATTCAGCTTATGCAAAACCTTGTATAGCCAGCTGCATGTCACTGCTTCTAGTTCATATACTTGATTTCAAAGTTTTCTGCTTGATTTTAACTTCTCATTTAAAGAAATTCCTGATGATATATTTCCCCAGTTTAAGCTTATTATACATGTAATTTTTATGCACGTGAGCTGGGTCGTATAGTTCTCTGGTATACCCTACAAGCTCGAAGGTAAATATTTGCAAAAATGCTTTCAGCATCAAGGTTAATGTCTCTAAGCCCATTTGAAGTCAATCATGCTGATGTAAATACATGTGGTTCGGTTCCGGATAACTTCAAGTCCTTAGTGAGGTTTCTTGTAGTTACATTGACAACTGCGTGTTCTGCCTACTATCCAATGGGCCGACTGCCTTTAGTTAACCCAAATGTGGAGTGCCCACATGAAGATGCCGCAAAGACTCAGTTGCAAAGGATGGAGGAAGTAAAAAGAGGTATTTAAAAAATGTTATATCCAGGCAATAGAAATTACCCATGTGTCCTACAATGTCATTTATTTTGTTTTGTTGTTTTTGTTAGATGAGACGCATGAAGGAGACCTTGTTTTGAGACATGTTCTACTCCTAACAAACTTATAAATATGAATGCTCTGCTACTGAGCTCAATGGAAGTTTTCCCATTCACTTCAGTGAAAGGAGAATAAAACACGTTTATACATATATAATATACACATATTTGCCCTTAAGGATGAATCTTCACTGATCTGAAATTCTAATGTGATGAAGGACTTAAATGAATACGTATCAATGTCCTGGTAACTTCCTCTGTGCCTTAAAGACTGATGAAATTCATTATGCTGAAAATCAGGTTAGAAGTTCAAAGTATCGACTTCACCTTGAGGCTTTCACAGCAATTGTATTATAATTGTGCTAAGTCATAAGCAGCTGCGGCCTAGATATGATGGACCCACCTTGTCTTTCATAGGATTGCTTCTCAGATTGGTAGGAATGAGAGTCTTATTTTTTCCTATTGAAAGCTCTTCTCCAGTTGTAGTTTTCATATACCCTGAATGTTTTAACTGTTTGCAAACCTAACAATGAGGATATACGTCTAGAAAAACAAACAAACAAAAAAGCCTAAAACCCAGTGAGTTCAAGATTGTTGTAGCAGTATGTAAAAAAGCTACAAAAGATGGCAGAACACCTCCCTTAAAAAATTCCAAATTTCAAATATCCTGGAATCCGCAGCGCCTTTCATTCACTGTGAAGAAAAGAGTCTGGGAACTTTGGCTGTAATACAGCCGAACAGGTGCTTTGATTTTGTCTTGCCCATTGGCTGAACGGCATTTATAAAGGTAAAAATGATTGTTTGCAAATTTTGCACAATTTGGAAATACTTCAGATATAGCCGTTGATTTTAATTGAATGAGATTTTTTTAATCCTTAAAAGATAAACAAATAAACCCTCAAAACCGGACGCTTGAAGAAAAATTATTTTTTCTGGTCATCCCATTGGATAGAAAAGAAAACAGTATTTCTCCTTTCCGTTTCCACTATATCTTTACCGTGATCCTTGCAAACAAATGCAACAAGGGAATAAAGTATGTAATCATCTGAGGCCAGTTGTCCAGCAGATTATCATCCTATGTCCTAAACTTACCTATATGTGGTTTTGTTCAGAAAATATTTCAGTGATGGTATTTTTTTTTCCCTATCTTCGTGGCACTATAAGTAAGGGTGTCCTAATCAGAACTGAAGCTATTTCATGCCACAGCAACAATAAGTATCTAATAATAACTCAAAATACATGGAAGACTTTTCAGAGCTAAAAAGGGATATAAAAAACATCTGTAAGACCATACATGTATGTCAAAGTAATGCCTATGGAATGCTATTAATTTCAGACCATTTAAATTTTATACAATGCTGACATTAAATTAAGCTGGGGTTTTCATAGACTAGATCAACATATGAAATAATCAATATACCTAGCATGATAAAAGTCTTCTTATTTTCTTGAGCATTTCACTGTTTAATCCATATTAATTCTTTTTGAGTCTTTTTTTGTATTTTTAGACAAATTAAAACATAAAGTTTTATTGTATGGTCTTCAAGCCTACCTTCACACTCGATAGGACTTAATAACACAATGGTGCATCAATCTGATTCAGTGAAACGCTTGCTATCTATATTGGTTACAGGTTGGATGGGCCTTTGAGCAACCTGATTTAAAGAAAGATATCCCTGCGTCTATCAGGGAGGTTGAACTAGATAATCTTTGAAGGTCCCCTTCCAACCCAAACCATTCTATGATTCTACGATTTTATGATTTTATAAAGATGTGCCTTCAAACCATGTCAAACTCTGGAATCAACCATGCCAAATTTGCATTGAATCTTACATGTAATGACAGCTGAAGTTAAGCAAGTCTAAGAGGAGATATTCTTTTATTAAAAATCCATTTCCCATTCTACCTTGGTGCTTTGTAACAAAATCTCATTATCGTCTTTTAGCCACTAAGAGTATAAAAAAAACACAAATAATTTTTAAACAGTGAAGCTTTAGAAGAGTCTGAATCTGCAACCATCTCTGAATGATATCAACTCACTTGGTATGAAACTGGCCCAGAGCTGTGGGCGAGATGCAGTCCACAATTTACTTTGTAATCTGGTTTCCCCATTTACCCGGGATGGAAGATTACTGGGCTGTGATGCCTAGCAGTGGAAATCAGGACATTTGGTGGGGCAGGGACAAATCCTAAGCATTTGAGTTATGGCCCAAATGTCACCAGGGCAGTAACCATGTGAAGGAACTGGGAGAGTCTCCAACATCCCCCAGTTTAGATAAAGCCATAAGCGAAGAACTACACATAGTGTAATGTACACAGAGACATATATAAAAAATAAATTTAATTCTTAAAAGTTCTTAACTCTAGTAATCCTGAAAATTTAAGGAATCTAAGGAAAAAGACTACTGAAAATACCTAAAATGGAATTTACTCTTAATTTCGTGTTATCTTCAACACTGACATTTCAGGTCACAGCTCTGCTAAGCAAGATGCAGCAAAACAATGAGTTCGCTTAAGGTAGTGCTGGAAGCAAAATATACTTCACCTTGGTTGCCCCACTGTACTGATTCAACTTTACTGCTTGTGGACAAGGCATTTCTGCCTTGTCCTTGAGCACCAGTATGGCCAGGTTGCTGCCTGTTTGGACAGATGTACATCGTTCCCTGCTGTGCTATAGATATAACTTCAGGCTATAGTCTAAAAATTCTGAAATAGCAGGCTTAAACACTAAGACTTTGTTTAAATTAATTGTTCCTTGATTCATAATGGCCTTACTTAAGTCAACTCTCTCTTCTCTTAGTTTTCCTTGGTGTTCAGAAGAAGACAGTAATATTTAACCTGACGTGTTGCAAAAAATTAAAAAGCAGGTGCATGTTTTGAAAATGAAAGGATCAGCATGCAAGCTAAGCATTGGAATTATTTAAGATTCTGATACTAGTGTGTATATATGGGGGCAGTTCATGTAAATAGAAACCAAACTATTGTGTTATTTCAAGAATATGAATTACCAGGAATGAAAAAAACTATTTGAGATAACAGGTGATTAGTAATGTAACTATCTTTTTCTTCTCCGTGAAAGTCTGGTATATTACCTCAGAGCACTTACATAAAGAAAATAGCAGTTCAGTCCATCAATAAATTTTCTCAGTATTATGACTGCAAGGTCAGGTCCATTACCAGAAAAAGAAACATTTTGTTTGTAATAGAGTCTTCTACAAATCACCATATCCATCTCATATGTAATATAAATCTAGTTAATATTTCTGTTTGACGTCTGTTGCTTCGGGAAGAATATTTTTGTTTGACAATGCAATACATGTATAAGGTCATAGGACCTTTGCTGCCTTCTTTTCCCTAGAGTAGAAAACTTAAGAGACATCTCATGCCCTAAAATATTCCTGAATTATGTTTGTTTAGTGCTCATACTTTTCAGTCAAGATCAAACTGTCCTTTGATCACTGATCAGATTGAGCCATTGTGAATGATGTCAGTGTTAAATTTTGAAAACACAGTCAGGAAAATGTGTATTGAAGACTTTCACACCTGATACATGTGGCTTTCAAGATGTTTTTGCTTCTATGTCACTTAGTAATTTACTTGTTGATTCAGTTGTTAAAAATTGCTAGGCAGAATGCCATTCATCAATGGAATAAAATTGTCTCAAGAAGGATCTTGGGGAGTCTCCTGTAATCTATGCTTCCTGGCAAAAAATAAAATAAAAAAATGTTTGAGTGGATTGAATTAGAGTCATACCTAGAATTTTGTATATGTGTTCTGACAGTCTGCAAACTGGTGACATACAGCGCTAGGAGTATTGTGTAAGAAATCCTAATCCCTGGCCCATTTATAAGTTTTGCATGATCAAATAATTGGACAGCATCTGTTAACAGTCCTTAAGGCTAAAACAAAAAACTAAGATTCCAAATCTCACACCTGAATGCCTCCCCCAGGCAAGGGACACATTCTGATTTTCTTTTTCCTGCCTTTAGCCCCCCAAATTACTAACTTTTGTCTTTGATGAGCTGCTTGGGAACTCCAGTACACAAGGAGCTTAATCTTGCTTTTGGAAGTTGGAAAATGTAGGTCTGGAAGCCCTGAAACAGAGGGAGGAACTGAACCTTCTTCTGATTTTCTCAGGAATACTCTCACACCGATTGTTGTAGGAAGGAGAGGCAATTGTCATCAAAGCCAGCTGAGAGAGTTAGCGTTTAAAAAGAAACGTGGCCAACAGGTTGAGGGAGATGATCCTCCCCCTCTACTCTGCTCTCATGAGACTCCACCTGGAGTACTGTACCCAGTTCTGGGGTCCACAGTACAAGAACCATAGAACGGTTAGATTGGAGGGTATATCTCACACATGGAAAACATTGCTATTTCAGTTATGAATATTAGAGTTTTGCATTTAATGGTGGTGGATGAATGTATCATCAACATTTTTAGAGTGAATAAGTATACTTTTCTTTGAATCAATTACGTATGTAAACGTACGTTAATTTTTTTAAAAAATATTATATGTCTAGCTAATATTTTAAATCACTGCATACGTGATATGTAGAATCTTCTGCTCTTAGAAGCAAACAGATGAAGAGAGCCACTGGTGCCTTTACTTCTGTGGAATTTCACCAAAATCCCCAGAAGCCCATCACATGTAACAGATGATCCCATCAGAGTTCAGTGTGTTGGAGCCATGTAGTTGTGAGAACATGAGAACTTTTCCACCTGGTGGAAAAGGTGCATGCATGTACAGTATGAAGTTTGTGAGTGATTACAGTGTGACTGCATATGTTAAATGCCACATCATGTTATGGGGAAAAGGAAAAACATGATAAACATAAGGGAGCAAAGAATTTATTTTTAGTTTAATTGATGCTTTAGCAGTCTGATAGTCCAGATCACCCCATTAATATAAAAATAGCAGCTGAAATTGATACACAGGAAAAAAGTCTATTATCTGCACCTTCTCTCCAGTGTGTTCACGCTTCATGGGCTTCTCAGAGTCCAAAGGTGGGCCTTTATTCCCCAAAAATACAGGGGCACAGATGTTCCTAAGGAGTCATCAGCATCCATACTGAGGTCTCTGACAGGTGGCAGATGATGTTCATGGTGGGAGGTGTTCCTCCTTTTCCCCAGTCCAGAGTCCTCCTGGGTTTATTTTGAAATGCTTTCTTCTCACAGTCTCCCTCATTCTCAGCGGTTTCTAGCTAAAGCTTAAAAGTTACAGGGTCTCCCTCTGCATCTGCTAACTCAGTTTGTCACGTGTGATCACCAGAGTTTTTGAGACTTTTCTTGTATCTTGCAGTCACAGAGCTTAAACTAACCCAGGCTAGGCAACAGTCATCTGGTCACTAGATAATTGCTAAAACAAGTTAAAACCAGCTCAGGTGTAGTCAAACTCAGACAGGTCCTGAGACCCTGCATTGTCAGGTCAATGCAAAGCCTGTGGCCTTTTACTAGTAATAGCAAAGTTGTGTTTACTGGGCTGCACATACTATTGTTTATTGTAGCAAATGTTTGTTTTTATATAACTTTGAATTTTCAATTATAAAACATTAGGTAGTGGATAAATGTTTAAATAAATTGAAAAATACACACTAAAGGTGTTTGCATAATCTAAACCACTGTTTTAATGTTTATGTAAGAAGGTAAGGCAAGGAGGGAAATCTGATTTTTTAATATTTTTTTATTGTTAAAATAGCCACGATATTACTAATTTATACTCTTAGAAACTGGAGAACAGTTATTGCAGACTTCAGCACTGGAAAATCTTTACACAGGTTAAAAAAGTTAATCATTCTGTATAAAGCAGAAACTTTTTGAAGATGTGAACAGTGTGGTTGGCATAAAACTTTATTTTATATTTGCATGGAATATTTTGGTGGAGATTTACAGGCTAAGTATATTTTTAAAATGTTTTAGCTTTTTATTAATAAAACTATTTTTGTGCTTCTTACACACTCTTAAAGGCTTGTATAAATACAATGAAATTAAGGATTAAACTAAAGTATGCTTCGTTTTCTTTATGCTTCAAAATAACACAACAGATCCCTATAAATATTTTGAAAAAAAACCCTAAAATTCTGTGTAGGCAGATTCACCTACTTACAAAAGATGTTTGCCTTTTAAACATTTGCCTAGGTGTCACATTCGTTGGCATTGAGTTCAAGCAAAACCAAGGATAGTGTCAAAGACGACGTTACCAGCTCCACATAAATGCACTTGAATACTGCTTTTAAAAGGGCCAAAAATTGTTTCAGCTTTAATAAATTATAAATCTTACATTGACTCCTAAAATACATAAGTATTTGGAGGTTCATTTGCTCAATGAAACAAGTCAAATTAATAAAACCTTCAAAGTCCATAATATCTAAACAGTTTCAAGATTGTATCTTTTTTGAAAAAATCTTATAACATGATGTTCAAATGTTCATTAAAATGTAGCACTGAAATAACAGAATACATTTTGATCACCAAGAAAGTGACCTACTATTAAATTGCTTAAGAGAAGAAGGAATCTAGACTAGCTTCATCTGACTGGCCAGGCAAGTAACAACGTCAGGTTACCTTCAAAATGCCTGGAGGTAAAAAAAAACAAACAAAAAACAAACAAAAAAAACCCCTAGGGTTTTTGGAGTAGGAAAAATATGTTAGTTATAAATTCTATTAGATATATGAGAAAAGCTAGCTTAGCAAATGGGCAACAAATCAGACTTTGTAGCATAAAACTCTGGGTTAAATCAGAATAGTGTAATGACTTAGGGGAAAGTAAACATATTAAGTTATAGTAAACCATATTTTCGTATAATATCTATTATATAAACCAAAAGACAGTTGCATTGTATCTAAAAGAATGTAGCACTATTACCAGTCACACCTAATATTTTTCACAAATGGGTTATATGATTTATGGAAACCATCAAACAATGTATAAATCTGTAACATAGTTATAATTCATATTCATAATTTATAAATCAGTGAAATGACTTCTAGAAATACAGGATTTATAAACCTATCATATGATTTCATGTAGGTGTCAGTCCACTGTTAAAAAAATCTGAGATGTAATTATATCTGTTCTTAAGACCAGCTTTTGAAGTACTATTGTAAATGGCCACAAGCACATTATATGGAACGGCAGTATTAATATCCGTTCCCAACCTAGATTGTGGAGACTGTGCAAAACTCTCACCTACAGAAATAATTCCAGTTACTGTGAGAAAAAGCTAATTTGATAATGTGGAAGGTGAGGTTCACGTTACTTCTCTAAGTCAAAAGCATTCCTTTCTGCGAATTAGAATTAGGCAAAATCTGTTACAGTCAAGGGTAGGGTTGCCATCCCAAGGGACCCAAACAGGCTAGAAGAAAGGACCAACAGGAACCTCATGAAACACAGAAAGGAAAACTGCCAAGTGCTTCACTTGAACAGACTAACCCCCTGCAATGGTACAGGCTGGGGACTGGCTTCTAGGTAGCAACTCTGACGAAAAGGACTTGATAGTCCTGGTGGACAGGAGGTTACAAATAGGTCATTAGTCACCTTCTTTTGTAGTGACGAAGCCAAACAGCATACTGGGCTATATCAACGGGAGAGCAGCCAGTAGATTGAGGGAAGTGATTACTCCCCTTTACTTGGTGCTTCCTGTATCTGGAATACTGTGTCCGGTTTTGGGTCCTTCAGGAGTAATGTTGATGAATTTGAGTGATTTCAATGGAAATGAACCATCAACAAAGATAGTGAGGAATTGGAGCTCTTGCACTGTGAGGAGAGGCTAAGTGAGTGTGACTTGCACAGGCTGGAAAAGAGATGACTTCCGGGTTGCAAGAGGTAGGGGGGCTAACAGCCACCTGCTAGTGCCTGTGAGAGGGTTATCAAGAAGACCAAGGTAGGCTTTGTATTGAGGGGCACAGCAGGAAAATGAGACACAACAGTCACAAATTGAAACAGAGAAAGTTCTGACTAGATATAAGGGGGGATAAAACCCAATACTGAGAATAGTTAAGCATTGTTACAGGTTTCTTAGAGAAGCTGTGGAATCTTCATCCCTGCAAGTTTTCAAAAGCCAAATAACAGAGCCCTGAGCATCTTGGTGAGAATTCAGAGACATCTCTGCTTTGAGCACGAGATTGGACTAGAGAACTAGAGAAATGCCAAGGTCCCTTAAAACCTGTGTTTTGATGACCTATGATTCTATGTTTTTTCTCTGTTTTGAAATGTTTCAGTATTCAATATTAGTTTTGTTCTGCAGCAGGATAGAAATTAAAGTGTTATTCCATAAAGATGAATAGACCAATAGTTAAGTACCATACTGTCTCCAGGCTCTTTGGTGACCAACACCACTTTAGGTCTTGGCATCTGTTATGCCTGGGCTGAAACAAGGATTAGAGTTATAAATGGCAGTGACATTTTAGTAAAATTATGTAAGTGTACCAGTTAGATGTTCCAAAAGCAAGCAGTGAAAAATGTGTAAACTTTTCAGTCCAAACTAAAAGAGAAAATTCAGTACCTTATATATATTCTTCACTGCAACACTAAGGGTTAATCAAGTTTAAATGACTAGAGATTATTAAATAGAAGTTACAGAGTGTAGACTGAACCAGGCATAGGGCAGTAACAGGAATTAATTCTGCAGTTGACAGCTTTGGCTGGGATTGAGTTCAGACAAGTGGATGCCAATTAGTTATGTTTAGTTTCTGATTCAGCAGAGATCATCAAGGAAAATTAAAGAGTTATGAGCTCACAAACAAAGTGTATATTTGAGACAAAGGCCATAGGGGTTGTAGTAATTCTGAATATGCTTTGGGTCCATCAGTCTAGTTTAATTGAGGGTTGATGCAAATAAGGACTATAAGAGTAGTTTAAGGGTGTACTTCTGGTTTGAATGAAACTGGTGAAAAGTTCTATGATCCGGAAAAATATGGATATAGAGTTCAGTTTAGACTATGAGCCAACAGGAATAGATGAACTGGATTTATTGCCTTTTGAAGGCTAAATTAAATACTGACTCAAACAAAAATAATCCATGAATCCTCCATAATCTGGAGGGGGCAGAATTGTTCTTTATCAGATTTCTAAGTTGATATTAAGAACTGAAGCCAAGTAAATTTGACCTTTGTACCAGACAAATTGACAGGAAATATAATAAAGACTGTAAGTAATGAATATATGGATAAATACGATATATTGTGGATTTAGATGATACACAGTTCTTTTTCAACAAAGTCTTTTTTCTGAAGGCTCTTAAAGAAGCTAAACTGTCATGGTATAAAAGGGAAAGAGAACTATAAAAAGGAAAGTTACATGGGAATTTTATTTTTCAAAATCTGAAAGACAGACAGATAAAAGAGTGAAATCTCTACAGACACAATGAAGACTACTTGAAGACACTGTCCTGGATGTTCTGAAGAATGCATACCACCTATCAAACAAAGACTTGAGAAAGTCAAGAGGAATATGTCAAGGGTAAGGGAGGTCATTAGAAGCAAGAAAGCTTTCAGAAAACCTTCTTTCTATCCAAATCAGAAAAATGGAAAAATTAATAAACTTTAGTTGGAAAAAATAAGAACAATAAAAAAAGTGACAGGATTTATTCATGTTATACAGCAGTCACTCATACTAACATACGGCTTTCTACAGCTAAGGCATATGGTTAAACTTTGCCCAGATTCTGCTTAAAATCACTGTTTTCTCTTCACAGAGTCTTCTGAGGTCACGTACTACTGCTAGTAAGGCAAAAATGGTGTTTATAGTGCAATATGCTGAACTATTAATTACAGTGTGCAATCTCCCTCTTAATATTTCCTGCTCAATGGGGAGTAGAAAGTGTCTAGTGACTGGGTTTTCTTGTTTGGTTTGGGTCTGTTTTTTTTCAGAAGGAGTACAGGGAAGGTGCAAGGGACTACAAACCATGAAGTCAGATGTTTGTGCTGGAAGAACTGTAAGAAACTATTTTTTTAAAAAAGCATAAAATAGAAATCTTACTTATTTGGGAAGAAACAAGACAGCGCTTACAAAAGAAAAAAAATTGCTCCACGATTTATTGGAGTTCTTGAAAGAATGTTCTTAAATTCTTAGAGTCCTTTATGGATTAATAATCTATTAAATGGTAAGAGAGAGGAAGTAAGAATCGACAAGTAGCTTGCTCAAAGGAAGGGTTTTGCAGGAATCTATAAAATGAGGAGAGCTTTTTAACACATTGACTTGGAGAAGTTTGGAAAGTGAGATTAAAAATTTGCTGATGATAGGCAGTTATTCTGGAAAAGTTAAACCTGAAGAATAGGATTTTATAATGCAGCATATCTGAGAGAGAAAGTGCTAGGCAGAATTCAAAGTTGACACATGCAGAAGTAATACAATCTATTTGCTTTTCGAGTGCTAGTTAAGAAAAATGTTAAGTATTCAGAAAGAACGACAGGCTCTAAAGAAGTTATATGTACTCAGGAAAGGCATAAAAATGCAATTGCAGGTATTTTTTCTGAAAACAACATCTTCTTGATTAGAAGAGACCAAAATGGATAATAGAATTCTGAGAAAGATTATGGAAGAAAAAAAGAATAAAAAACATCAGTATGACATAATATTCCTGTATTTTGAATATGATATGCAGTTATAATTACACCATCAGAAGACCATATTCTAAGATTCAGACTAAAGAAATAGGATGATCAGAAGTATGCAACATCATCTTTACATGAAAAGAGCTCTTCAGCCTAGAAAAGATGTAATTGAATGGTGGCATGAAAAAGACACTATGATGTCAAATTTTACTAAGAAGGTAAAAGGAAGAAACTTCTCACTCTGTAAAAAAAAAGTTAGGACCTAATGAAATGATGTAGTAGCATATTTAGGACAAAACCCCCACATTTTGTTCCACACTATGCTAATTATACCTTGGAGCTCTTTGCTAATGTTTGCTTGCAAAGTCAAAGTATAAATAGGCATTCCCATCATGGTCTAGCAGCAACTTTTGGATAAGGCAGTTAATAATCTGTTATGTGACAGAAGGTATGAAAACATAGCAGAAGAAGGATCCATCTTAATGATCTATTAACAACCATGAACAGTGATAGGATTTTAGACTAGACAAAGGTTTGGCCTAGACAGACATTATTTCTTTAGCATAGATCTGTACTCCACACTTCATAGCACTTTCATGGGAAAAAAATGTCAAAATAAAGCTCTACAGAACAAGCACAGGATTTCAGATAAGCTAAATTTAATCATTTGAAAATTATAGCTTGTTTTAACCTAGGCACCTAGATTCTTTCTGGAATCATTTGGGAGAAAAATTACCTCCAGGCCAAAGGACGCCATGTCACTTTATCACTATGGGCACGTACCTTGGAAAGGAATTAATTCAGCTATCTACCTTTCTTTCAAATTTTTAAATGTGATGGGATGAATTTTTTTAATATCTCAAATATTTTTAAAGTCAACTGGCAGTTTTGCTTTACATTCTTTAATTGGGACCCTCGCAAAGAAAGTTCAATTGTTGATGTTATCCGAACAATACCAGCCTGGAATCCATACGCTTTCCAGGATTTTATCTAGTAACAGGATATTTTTATTTTCAATACAAACGCAACAAAAGCAAACAAGATTTGCCAAAGCTTGGGATTTCACTAACAGTTGCTACAGTGTTCTTCAAACAGTAGCTTTCCATTGTTCTGAAAAGTTGTTTTTAGCATAACAAACTGATCACTAAACTAAGTTACTTTCAAATGATTCACAGTAATTGATGTATACTGAAAAATGTTTGTTCACTGTTGTAGACAGTTGTTCAGAAGTTGAAGATGTTTCTCCTGTACTTCAGGAAGTGTTTTTGCATTTGCATTAGACAGTGATTGAATGGAAAACAAAGGCTTTTCCTAGCTTGTAACTATGAACATTAAATTTCCGTTAATGTCACCATCCAGATGAATATCTAGTTCCACCTAAATTCTTCTTTAGCATCCAAATTCTTTTTTGGTTCGTTTATTTTTAGTCTGATCCTGAAACAACTTGAAGGAATTTTGGTTCAAGTCCTTCAAAGCTCAATTATTTAGTTTTATTTTACGCACTTAATTTTAGCTTAAAATTATCATGAACCGAGAAATACCACCATCACTGTTTTACAGATAAACTGTTAGGAAAGTTTGTCTTTACTTGTGTAAAGATCCTCATGCAGCTATCTTTCTTGCACATTTGAGGGCAATGTTCGAAATAATCTACTATTAATTCTTTTTTGGTAAGTCTGTAAAAGCTTCGGTCCATCAAAACATGGGAATGAGTGTCCCTTTTCAACTATACTATCACCTGAAACTGTTTTAAAGGCCGGTTTTGATGAAGGAAGGGATGTATTTCTTCGAAGGCCTTTGGGGCCAGATTTTAGTATGACTGCAATACATAGTGGGTGAACAGGCTTATTTGATAGAACTAGTTATTTCAAGAATAAACCCTTACACTTTCATGTTATTATACCGCTGATATTCCTGATATTTTCAACTGTAATTCCTCACAGCTGTATGGTTGAAACCAAATGCTGTACTCTGTTCTGAGTCTGGCTTTGCTAAAGTGTATAACTGTTATATAACTGGTTTATGTTCCGAAAAAGTCTCCCAGAGTAAAAACTTTTTTAATTTTTTTCTTTTTAATTCAATTAATGTCTATGTAGTAGTTCTTTTAATTATTAATACTAGTTTGCCACTGGAATCAGTATGTCTTGGTTTATTTGGAATATTTTTAGGCAGTCCTTTAAAGTGTATTTTATAAAATTTAATGAATGACTTTTCTGAGGTTACCTTGCAAAAAAATAGAACTGTTGGGTTGCTTTTTTTAAGCTGTTGATCCTAGAACAATATGGAGAAATTACACAGTACAAACTTTATACTTCATCACCTCATCAGAATAATGAAATACTGCATTAGGCATTCAACCAGCATTGCAATCCAATGGCTACACCTTGGGTATGCTGACTCAATTTATATAGTGAAAGATGGAAGCAGAAGATGATAACTTATATATTAAAATCAGAACATGCTGCAACTAGTGGAGGATAGGCAAAATAAAAATTTTCTTTCCAGTTTAAAAAATGTACACAATTTCAAAAGAGAAAATGAAAGAGGATGCAATGAAATTGTTAAAAAACAATTAACCATGACATCAGCATTTCAGGTTAAACATGTTAAGAAACATGACTTAAAAAATAGGAACTGATTTCAAATTTTCTATTTAATACAGTCCAGATGTGAAAACACAGGAGAGTATGTAAATAAAGGGGAACATTCTGAGACAGATAAAGAAAGACAATCACTGGGTTCTTTCCTTACTGTAGTTAAGATGTTCTTTAGGCTTTACTTGGTTCTTTTGTTTGTTATATCTTAAGATTTCCTAGTCTACACTAGCAAAAGGCTTTTTAATTTGATTGTGTAAAGGCTTTACCTTTTCACTGTTAGACAGTTTAATGTGTGAATATGTTCCTAAGCATAGTTTCAATGAAGGATACTATCTCAGACAACTATCAAACTATGGGACTGTCAAGCTGGGAGTACATCCTAGGGTTTTCCCACTCTGTTGGCTTTGTTTGACTTCAATTGGTTAATGTCTTAGAAATTTTGGAAGTTAAAATGTTGGACCTGTAAGTAATATGTCACTGATTCCCAGCAGTAACTATGAATGGCAGTCTTACACTGTTCTTTATATACTGATTTTAGCTTGTATATTTTTTACAGTAAAGTTTTATATGGTTATGTTAATCAATGAATCAACTTCCCATGATACTTTGCTATTCAGGTTTAGGTTTGGTTAAACTTACGACCTCTTATCTAAGCTGATTCTTTTGGGAACTCATTAGCCTATGTATCTAGAAATGCCTTTTATAGCAAATGTGGCTGATTTGTACTTCCTGAAGTTTTTCATATTCTTCTTTTAAAGTACCAGAAGTTATTGGCAAAGCAGTTACCAGCAAAGACCCATGCAATTGATATTTTCAGTCATTGGTATTTCTATTTTCAAAGATAAGCAGATGGGAATTATGTAATTCTGTGGAAATTAGTGAACTATAGGCTTCAGACTATGAATTGTGCATTATGTCCTTACTGTATTTTTGCTGTCATAGTATAGGGGACTAGAGAGCCCAGGGACCAACTAACACATTTATCTACTGGTTAATTAGTGTCTTGAACAATAAAATGGTTGAGCTGAATGTGAATGGTTTCTTGAGACATTTGTAACCCTATAATACTTCACTGTCAAGATTAAAAAATCTGTTTGACAATCTTTCCTCATATTTAGACATAAAATCAAAATTTCAGGAAATTATGCAACACATGAAGGATACCAGAACAAATTCAATGATGCTGTATTTTACTCTGTTAAAATCAGTAAGATCTGGTAAATTCAGTAAGGTGAATGGACTTGAACTGAAGTTGGAAGAAAAGTAGAAAGAAATGTTTTACTTTATGATTAAAAAAATCATAAAACCACAGAAACTTGTCATAAAACCACCTCTGGTTTATCTTATTTCATAGGATAAAATGAAATATCATAATGAATTATGTGAGAAAGAAATTCTAGTTTATTGAAATCGAAGTAAGGTTTAGTTGCTCTCTATTGAGGACAAAATTTTATTCCTAAGTCATAGTTAACACTTGTGAACGTATTTATCTGCTCATAGGAGTAGATTTCTAAAAATTCTGTCCATTCTTTTGAGAGATCAGTGACGTAGTTCTCACAACGAATGAGTAGTCACCTTCCCTTACTTTCATTGTAACCCAAAAGCACAGATTTCTCTTTTTTTAACGATCTAATTCTAATGAATGTGAAAGGTAGATTGCTTTAGGTTCTGTTTTCTGGGTATAATGAGAAAGGATGGAAGTTCAATTAAGTTCCCAAATATGTGCCCTGCCTTCTTTGTTGTTTTTCAGTTTTTCAATAAATCAGATTTTTTTAGGACATTTTAGTATAAAACTACTACTGCTACTACTATATTACTACTAGAACTACCACTACCACCACCACCACCATTACTAAACAGTGAAAACAGCAAGTTTAAATTCAAGAGAACTCAAAACTGTAGAGAAGAAAAAGACCTACACCAATATATATTCTCTCAAAATATATTTTCTAGCTTTTGATGACTAGTTTTTTTAATTACTTTAGGACCCCAGACTTCCATTGGGGAACTTAGTGTTAGGCATGTTAAGTGTCTAATAGCTTTTTCAAGGTAAAAAATATCAGAGATACAATGTGTTCTTTTACTCCACACCTTGCTTTAGGAGTAGAAAAGACAGAATTTACAACACACTGATCTTCCATAGCCATAATTCATATAAAATACATATTTGTGATAAAAATACTCAAACTCAGAATCAGCACTAAGAACCGCCTGTTAATGATGATGCAGAGTATTACACATTCAAGGACAATATATGTGGCCAGCTGTCATTTATATGGCTGATAAACAGGAATGTGAGTATTTGGTACCCACTGTATGGGCCGAGAAGATGAAAAGTAGGGGAAATACTGTGTACAGCATTCACTGTTAAAAGCACTTTTGAGCCCAGGGTTGACAGTCTGTGTGTGCTGTTGGGGATTCCAGGATAATGACTCAGCAGCACTTGTACCAATTTGCTCTGAAAGTGCACGCAGTCTCACATAAACCAGAAACTTTTGACATTCTTTTGAACCCAGTACAACTTTAAAGGCCTCAGAAAAGATTTTATAAGTTTGAATCCACTTGCCAATATGTATTATGCTGGAGTTCTGGAGATCAGACAAAGGCTGCACTTCCAACTGAATTGGCAATAAATTCCCTTTCTCTTCTGTTCAGTCATGAATGGTTGATTATTTAAAGTAATAAACAATGGTGATAGAGTTGTGCTACCAAAACTTGAAAACACATGAAAAAAGTCATTTAACATTCTTGTGTTTTCTGCCCTATCCAAAATCAGGAAGTCTGATATAGAGTCAATCCATCTATTGGTAATAGAAGATATTAATACCGTCTTTTTTATGCCTAGCTATGAAAGAAATTGGCAAAATCGTATCAATCTGAGTGCTATGTTCTTGTGACATACATAGCATACACACACATAGCATGTGTGACTATTTTTACCTTTAGGGGAAAGCTTAAGCAATGAAGCTTACTTAATCAAAAGGAAGATAAATTTTGATATTAATACAAGAAGGGAGGTGGAAGGAAAAGTGTTCTTGTCTATATACTGTATGGATGGGAATAAAAAGACCTATTCATCACTTTCAAGTACTTGATGAGTAGAACCATTAATAGCAGTACTTGTGTTGACACTTATGATTTGTTGCAAGGGCTCAGTTTCTGCTGAGAAGATCAAGAACTTGAGTATCTTAATATGCATAGGCACTGATTTGAAACAGTTATATTGATGTACTGGAAGTGGAGAGCAATGCTTTTTTGTCTTGTAGAGAAAAACAGAAATCCCAGGATTTTTTCTAGTCTACTTTCTCTTAAAGCCTAGAAATGAAAATAAAAAATAAATAGTTCCATGTATAAAATTTGTTTATAAAGAACCATCTGTACAAAAAAAATAAATTACTTGACCCACAGTCTAAATGCCTGCAATAAATTCTGAGTGACCATTACAAATTAACTCTCACAGATAATTTAGGATGTTCAAAACAAGCAATAGCACTCAGAGTCCTGACAATAATGAAAACACTAATTGAAAGACCAAGTGTAATTATGTAACAATATATAACTGGTCTGTAAGTAGAGAGCTCAACATTTTCTTCTTCAATGATCTGTCAGCAGAAGATATCTTTTAAATTTGAAGTTGTCTTTGAGGAAAATCATTTTATCAGATAATCAGTCTAGCAGAAAGCAACCAGGAAGTTGAGAAATACTGGTTCTTAAAAGTGTTTTCTGTAACACCCTTTCCACTAAGCAGAAGAATAAATAAATTAAATATGCTTGAATTTGATCCTCATTGGGGATTGCTATTGTAATATGTACCTGGTAGGAAATAGAACGATATGATTGACTCTAAAAGTGTATGGTGAGCATCTTCACTTAGTGGAAAACTGTGCAATCATTGTCTACATATTGCTAGTATGCTTCAAACATGTTTTAGTACCTTCGTCTGTTTATTTCTGCTTTTTTTCCTCTAAATTCTCATTATGACTTTATCTGTGGTGACAAAAAAAATAATCTGAAAAAAAATTTCAGGTCTAGACAATGGTTTACTTAGAGTATGCTTTGTACATTCTTTTCTTTCAAAGCCAAGTTACACTAGTGCAGAAGAACCAGATTTTTGCCCAGTATGTCTTGAGGCGAATCAGTGTTCTGAATAAGAGAAATGGATGTTTTTGATGTAACAAAATAGAACTGTTTTTCAGTAGTGAGGATGAGTATCTCAATAACTGTGAAGGAATAACTGTAAAGCAAAGGGCAAGATCCTCTCATCATTTGCAGTCCTTGGGGAATATCAGTCTCATTTAGATGAGCTGTATGGATAAGATCTGTAGCAAATTTTGGAATAAAACAAAAGGGAAAATATTGTACTCCCAAGGAAAGGTCAAGACGTTTAATACAGTAGTAATAAAGGATGCATTTTACTTTGCAAAGAAGCACAATTATTTTTAGTTCAAGGTGTGATACCTTGATATGTCAGGCACCTATCTTTTCTCATTCTGACTATTATACTGTACCAGAAATGTTCAAGACAGCTCCACTGTTACCCTGATTGCTAACGAGTTTTATTTCTTTGTTTGACTTTACAGTGCTATTCACCATATTGTGTTTCTTTCGCGAGACCAAAGGTGCACATCCTAATAACAAGACTTTGGGAATTTTCCTAGAAATACAACCTCCCCTTGTTGTATTGTGTGTGTGAAGGGGAACCCTTCCAACTTATATGATATTTTCATGTATTTTGAATGTATCGCTTGGGTATAAAATTAAGTCATAAATGAAGACAAATTATATCATCCAAGCTACACCACTATGCTGTACATTATTTATACTGTAAGATTAAATATGTTCTTGAAACTTAACAGACTCATAATAGAATAGGGATTGCAATAGGTATGTATGTTCCACAAGAAAAAAAAATCTATTAATTTAGCTGGAATAACTTTTGAAAACATAAGGAAGTTGTGGGCTTTTTTTTAATTGAATGTATATATATTGCAGACTGATACATCTGAGAGTATAGGAGCTGCAGGTTTTCTTTCTAACTTCAAGAAAAACAACTTTTAAATTTAGAACTGGCCATGATCTTTTCATGGTTTTCATGGTTTTGACTGTTTTACCATAACAAATGATTTTAGGAAATTAAATGGAGCAGAGGGAAGGACTGCTATAGTTAATGTGGGGGCAATGCTTTGTTTCTGAGAAAATAAACTAGTGAAGCAGCTATTTTTAAATCTGAATCTAACAGAATTAATAGGGAAGAGCTGGCTGAGACAGGAGTGTGGAAGGCAGTTTGAGTGAAAGTCATCACAAAGTATCAGAGAAAACTCTTCTAAGAAGGGGAAAGTGTGAGAGAAGCATTGTGAGGAAACTGAGCTCCTGAAAAACAGGCTTAAACAAACTCAGGTAATCTAAGGAACATATTGCAGTATAATTAATATCAATTAATATCTAAACCAGACTGTTCAAAGCACACTAAACTAGCGAAGTGTCAGCAAAAGGCAGCAACACTGAGAGAGACTCCTACACCAGAAAGGAATTGCAGGAATACTGGAAACTGGCACATGTCTAAGAATAATTCTGCAAAAGAATAGAACAAATTTATAGAGATAAAATTAGAAAGAGTAGGGAGCAAAATTACTTAAAACTAGCAAGAGATATAAAAAGTACTTAGGAATAAGTTCTGTAAGTGCATCAGAAATAAGACAAATTCAGTGCTCATTTCTGAACAGAGTTTAGAAATGTCCTTTAAGGCTGTGTGAGCATGCATGGGTATATATATTAGTACGAGGGACAAATTTGTTCACTGGCAAATTGGAAGTCTTTCAGATGAACTACTTCTAAGAGGGGCTGAAGCTGTAGATTTCTTTCAATTTATCCCTATTTGAATTGTGAGGATCTTATGTAATGAGCTTTTAAAACTGAGGCAAATTAGAGAAGGGCCAAGGGAGGAGTGGCTTTTCCAAACGGTGAAATAACTCCTCTGACTATATGATCTTATAATTCATATACAACCAAGTGACATACAATATTACGGAGAAACATAAAAGTGTAAAAGGCAGTGGTGTAAATACAAACAGTTAAAAATATCTGCATCTACCACATCAGGATTGCAGTTTTTCAGGAAAATGGGTGCAGGACAAGACAAAAAACATCCTTCCCCCACAAAGAACCTTTTATCTTCTGCTTATCCACAATACTACGTCATAGAACATCTAGTCACGTAGCAAAATACCTTCTTCAAGCCTTGGCAGTTAATATCTGGCTCATGCCCCAAAGAATGAGATTTTAAGTGCCTTATAAATATTAAATCCCACCTAATGTAAGTATAGATACATTTAGTATCCATGTAACTTAAGATATATTTAATATCCAGTCTAATCTTATTTCGAATCTTGCTAGATCTTTTTGTTTATTCCATGCCTCTGGTTACTTTTATCTTTGGACCTTCTTGTTTCTAGTAAAGTCACTAGAAGTAAAGCACAGATCCAAATATGAACTGTTGAAACTCTGTGTTTGAACTTGCAGTGACCTGTTATGCGTTCGATATTAGGATTGAACTGCATAGTATACACTTGGAATTTCATATCATATTTCACTTCTAAAAAAACATTATAGACCTTGTTCCAATTCCTTTCAGAAAACAGAACTAGTTCTCACAGCTCACAGTTACTTATTTTTTTATGTAAGTTTTTTTCCTAGAGTTAGAGGTACACAATAGGAATAAAGATTCTTAAAGCTAGTTAATTGCTACCCAAAATATCTTGAATTTTTCTGATGACTCATATGACTGAGACAATCATTTGTTCTATGATCCTATGTAGCAAATTTTGTCTCTATGACCAGTATAACTGAATTAAAGATCATCAGCAATAAGTGAAACAGTCCCCTCAACACTGGTAAAAATTCATTCATTCTAGTGAATTCATATTCATTTTTTTCACTGTGTGATGGTACCTTGAAGATACTGTGACCTTTGTGGTCAATGTCTGTAGACAACTTCTTAAGCCGAGCACAGCGAAACTACCATCAAGGCTTCAAGGTCAAAAATGTTTTTATTTGAATTGACACAAGAGGGGCTTTTTAAAGGATTTTTTTTTTAAGAAGACCAGGAGAAATAAAAAGAAAAATTAGTAGATAAGATACAAGAGAAATGCTAACTCCATACAGTCTGTTCTGAGTTCTTGGCGGGAAGAAGTTGCCCAGAGGCCTGGTCGAGGTTGTTGGAAGATGTCCCTGCTCTCCAAAGTCTTTCCTCCTCATTTAGCTCCAGGTTCACTGCTAGCAACCAGTTGCATGTTCAGACACCTGCTCCTCTCTGCTTGTTCCATCTCTGCCCTCTCAAAGCTTTCAGGTCCAGCATACACTCAGCTTCCCCTCGGGGAAGGCTCATGTTGCTAGAAGGTCCCGCCACTTCCAGAGAGGAGTAGCCAGGATAGGGCAATCAGCAGCCTCATCCATTGCTGCTCAACCTCATACTCTCAAAAGAGCATACCACAGAAAAATGAGTCACCCACCAGAGTTTGCATTACTACCCCCTTAGACATTAGTGGTATTCCAGTTAAAAGGAGCCAGGGATTTCATGTGGTATAAAGAGGGCTTCCCTGTATAAGCAGAAGAAATGTTTTCAAACCAAAGTTAAATCCACTGAGCATTTCATAAGGCTTTCAGTATTGCTGTTCAGACTTTAAAATATATTCATAAACTGATTCACTTCACTTTGATCTCATTTGGATTATCTCTGTTACCTACAGCAAAGTTAGGTTAGCCTTTCAGTTGACAAAACTATTGTTTTCTCTTTCACAAACCAGCTTATCCATAAAGATATAATACCATTGCTTAACACATTTTACTAAGTGATTAAAGTTTTTCTCTGTGAGCTGAAATAAATGAAAATTTTCCTTTTATATAATAGCTGTAATAAGAATCCTGCTCTGCTGTATCACTATTTGGAGAGTGGTAATTACAAGATTTCTAACAACATCAGTGTTTGAGGCAAATCTCTTTCTAAAGAGGAAACAAGGTTAGATGGAGCTCTGCTGGAAGTGCTTTTATTTGCCGTGATGCTAAACATCAAACTACAAAATCATTTTACTCTCATTATTAACTTTTTCAAGCGATATACTGCTTTCCATTGAGTTGTTTTCAAGTCAGTGGGGAAAAGACAGATGACTTTATCAGCAGAGAAGGAGATGAAGAGAACTAAAGAAAATTTGATGAGATCTAAACAAAGCAGCAGCTTGAGCTGGAGGGTGAACTGTAAATTGCACCATGGTAGTGAGAAAAAGAACAATTTGTAAAAATAGCTTAAAAATTGTTAAACATCAAGGCAAACAACAGTACATTTTTAAAGCTTATTTAAGCAATAAATTACAATGGGACTTAAGCAAAGATAAGAAAGTAAAATGCTTCAACCTTAAAGCACAGTAGAGTTGCTTCCTTGCATTGCCCTCACACTGCTTCAGGGTTAACTCTATCATCGTGCCAGATTATGCAGTACTCTTTTTTTGAAAATTGTAAAAATGGAGCTTGTATATTTTAAGTGTCTTCATCTATATTTCGAGTTATTAAAACATGATTGGAAACAAATTGCTTGATGTGTTTTTAGTATGTTGTAAATTTTGTTATTTTTTGATGGAACGTCAATTGTGATAGCTTAAGTAGATGATTTCCCTTGGTATATGGAGGTATGCTATTCATTAGAACTGTAAAAGTAAAACAAAATTCCAGTTTGTCTAGACTGACAGAAAAGTGTAAGTACTTTTAAAGATGAAAACTATTTTATACCTCTGTATCAAAAAAAAATTGTTTCCAAGTAAGTCTAAGACTAGAAAAGCACATCATCCTGTAACTTAACTCTCATTTCTCTTTACTACAAAATGGCTGAAATCATTATATGTTATTATCTTTGTATTTATTTCAAAAATACAGCATACAAACATACTGATATTTATAGGTATTCTTATGTGCAACTTGTGTGGCTGGAGAAGCAAGGTAATATTTGCAAGTCTTGACCCAAAGATGGCCATATTTGAAATGAGCTACAGATTCAGCCCATGCTGACATTAGGATGATAACTCTTTTCCCGCTGGAGAGAAAAGTAACTCTGCAGGATCAAGGATCTCTTTTAAATGTGGTTGGTTTGAGTTTCTCTGTATGTTTAACTTGAAAATCTGGAACAATAACGTGCACTTGTACCAGTGTGAGGGAACCCTCTTCTGGAATGGAGTACTCGTGATTTCGGTGAAGAGCAGAAACCATGGAACTGTCACCTTTGTGAAGTGGTATTTCAACACACTAACATTCAAAGGATTTAGTATTATAACATTTTAAAAGGTTCATATGGATACAGAAAACTGTAGTTGAATGGACAATCCCATTTAGACATGAAAAATGGGCAATTTTTGTTCCAACGGAGTTGCTTTTGTACAGCTACCTGTTTCAGAGTCACGTTCCTCCTCTTTTTCCAACAAAAGCCTAGGCACTTGTCTGTTGTAAGTGGGCCATAATTTTTCTAATGTGTCCCAGCTCAAGAAACATCAGACGCAACTTTGAAAAAATATTCATATTCTTCTTTGACAAAACCTCTTAGCTGTAAACCACTATGTATTTTTTCTTTTTTTCTTATTTTTCCAGAACTCAAGAAGTGTGCCTACTTCCAGAAAGATATCGCACATGTTTAAAATGGGAATAGCAGAAACTACTGCTAAAGTACTGGCTTTAAACTGTATTTAGGCAATTAAATATCAATATCTAAAAAAATAAATATAGCATAAAGTAGACAAGAAAGTTAGAAATTCTACATTTGAGAATGAAAATAGTGTATAAGAAACTCCGTTAATTTCCATATCTGTTTTTTAATGTACTAGAATTTAGTAAAGAATTTTAGAATGTCCATGGGAGGAAAATATATACAAAAGATTGTAAAGCCCAGAGCTAAGTTAAGACTTCACAGCTCTTCTGAACCTTACTAAAAATTAATAATAATGTGGTATTATTTACATTCCTTTAGTACTTTAGCTTCACAAGATATGTTAAATATTTTCCAGTTATTGTCAATTATACTTTCTCTTTCATATATAGAATGTGCAGAACAATGGATGGAATCTTAAAGTTGCTTTGGATAGTAAGATACACTGGTGTATAAATCTCCACACAGCGCATGTGGAGTGAGGTACACTAACACCATCAAGGCAAAGTAATTTGAAAAGATAATATTTATTGTACCCAGTTTACAGCCCAAGGAATTTAGAGATGTCATCATTTTGCAGAATAGTTATTTACACAATAAATGAACAGTTGAATTAGAAATAATTTCTTTTTCTTGTGATTTTTCTTCCTGAGTTCAAGGATCTGGATAAGTCTGAAGTTTGTCTGGTGATAATTCATGAAAGTCCAGCTCAGAGAAGATGTCACTGTTTTCACAGAAGGGCAAGAATGAAAAAGCCAAAAGATCTTGTAAAAGATCTTCAACAGAGCAGTAGTGATGGTGCTCCTGCCCATCAGGCACAATAAGGGCCCAGGTTTTCAAATTCAGGACAGTCAGACCTAACCCTTAGTAACAACTGCAATGTAGCAGGAGTTACAGGTACATCCAACGGCAGTGGCAATTAATGAGAAAACTGAGAAGGCAGCAGGAGCTTTAACTCCATGCCAAGACACATGGAGGCACAGAAGAGGCTTATCTTTGTATCTTCCTCGAACTACATGGTCCAGTCCCCCAAACCGGGATCCGAAACTTGTGCTTTTCCCTGTCCTCAGCTTTCTACTGTACCACCACCTCAGCCTACCCTTCTAACTGCAAAACCTCTCCCAGCTCCTCAGCTTAATTTTTCAAGTCTCTGGCCATACTTGTTTGGATGGGATGCATAGTCAGGGTAGGGAAAAGAGAATTCAATTCCCCATGCTTCAGAGAACTCCCTCAAGAAGTGAGACACCTGTTTTCTTTCGTTGTTCAAGATCATGCTTCGCTTCTTGCCATATGCAAAAACCACCTTCGGCTACATATTAACCTGGTGGAATGCAGAGGGACACGTGTCCCCTGCTGATCTGATCCCACAACATTGTGCCAAAAATCATTCGAGATTTATTGAGAAAGAAAACACAGAAAAGAGCATGATTTCTTAGTCTAGCACTGAAGGTGATCAGCCATGAGGAGGCAATTGTAACTGTAGCTTCTGCTCACAGGGTTGCATTTTACACAGAGACTGAATAATTTAAATATAGATAGTGCTTTAGAAACAAGGACCAGAACTTCCTTCTCACAGAGAAGGCAGTGAAAAAGTCACACTTTACCTCTGTCTCTGCATAGTCTGTAACATCGGATTTGTCCTTGCACAGCAGCATAGCTTGGTGAACTTCAGTATAGTCTATACATTGATGACAGGGTGCTTTTGAGAGAGATGTGGGCTGGATCTCTGTTAGGTTTTTGATTGAACTGAACTCCTACTCCTAGACAAATTCTCTAAGGTATTACATAAAAGTTAGACAGTGGCACTATGAGACCCTTTTAGAAAAAATTAGCAACCACAGCTGCATTTGATAGGAGGCCTGAATGTGTTCGACAGTCTCACAGCTCACCAGGCTGGGCTTCTCAAGATGCTTCAGCAGAAGTATGCCAAACTTTCAAACTCACACCAGGCCTAAATAGGAAATATAGATTGGCATTTTCAGTAGTTATGCACAGGCACAGAGGCAGAACTCAAGATGAGGTCTACCAAATTTCATTTAATTCCTGGTTTACATAAATAAAAAGCAGCTGTGCAAAGGTATTTAGGATCCTAATATCTCTTTGGGAGTCTGATTTCCCTTTGATTTCAGTTAGAATTGTGGTACCTATAAGTAGGAATAGGGCACTCAAAAGTCTTTGTGGATTTGGTCCTTTTGTCCTTTGCAGTGTAATTTTTAAAGGGTAAGTAACAGTGTTTCTTTGTAATAAACTACTGAAACTTGAAACTGAAAAGTTTCAAGTTTAAATTCCCTCACTGATACAGGATATGATATTTTCAGATTACAGTGAAAAGGATGTTTTAATAGCTGCCAGCTTTGTTTATTCAGTCCTGGCTCTGTGAAGCAAATGAATCTTTCTGCACATTACTAGGAAGTTCAGCATTTGGAGACCTCACACCAAAGCCTGACTGCATTAACAAAAGAAAGCTTGGAGAGGAACATATTTTACCAAAAGGCTGAACACTATTGAAGCTGGCGGATCTTGTCTTCCAAATGACTTTTTGTAGTGTAACTCATGCTCCTTTCTGAGGTTTTTTTTTTTGTAATAACCAGCTACTTCAAATGGCTATCAGCATTTTGCCACTGCCTGCAGTCCTGCGGAGGTATGTGGACTTGAAAGCAACCAAGTGCTTTCTCCCTTCAGCACCTCAGTTGTGCACGTCAAACAAGACTGAAACTGCTATTTGGCAATGAATTGGAGATATGATTCAGAACAAAATGAGAAGCAGATGAGTAAACGCATGCCAATTTTTCATACCCCCTTTTCTGAGAACCACACTTTCAAGTGTCAAGTGGGTGAAATCACATAAAGGTGTTTTGCCTTTTACTCAAAGGGTCAAGTATTTTAATATGGGCTTGTCTTTAGAATTAATTTAGTGTAACACGTGCTCATTTTCCCTCCGCTTTTTCCAGCACTCCAGTTCCTGAAATATATATGATGATGCATGCAGCACAAATAACTGGTTACCATAGGAACAACTGTAATAGTGATCCCAAAGCAGGGCTGGGTTTTTTTCAGGATTTTTTTTTTTTTTTAATACCATACTTTGCACTTACATAAAGTGTCTAGTCTTCTTTCATTTGCAAATCATTCTGGAGAAATGCTCTTATTTAACATGATTTGATTATATATCCATCAAAATTTGCAGTGTGTTTGCACTAGCTTTCTGATCTTGTGCAATTTTGCTACTAAAAAGATGAACACTAAAAAAAATTTCAGGAAAGGAATTTGGAATCCATGGCATTGTAAATGACAGCCTTATGATAAGCATTACTGCTTTACACATTGCCAAGGTGGTATTACTGACCTAAGCAAAGTGCTTATTAGATTTTTCTCTTTTTCCCCATCATAATTTGCTTTCCTACCACATTCTGGCATACAAGTATAAGAAAATACAAATATATGTAAGTATGAGTAAAGCAAAATGGCAGGTAAATTTTGATTCTTCTAAATGTAAATGTTATTATCTAGGTCTGCATATGTCTTTTTCATCAGAGCCACAGACTCGGTTTCAGACACGCACTAACATATTACGACAACCCTATGCATAGGTTTATAGGGAAATAATCAAGGATAAGTCTTCCTTGGAGATGTTCCTCCCCTCAGTGTTCCCAGGCAATTTGAGAGAGAGCTGTTTTCCAACAACAGTCAAATTGCTTGAGTATTGGTGCGGACATTGTGAGAATGAGCTACTCCACTTGGCAGATGGAGACATGAAAGAAAGCCTGTTCTGAATTACATGGTCATCTTTGGACTGTTCTTAACTCCAAGTCATTTCACATTTTAGACAATAGAGCTACAACCTACATTGGTGTGGCTATCACGGAAGTTCTATATCAAATTTACTTAAAGGTTTGTGTCTTTACTCTGTCTTTAATTTAACCTTCATTTTAAGTAGCACAAATGAGTAGGAGAAACATAGGGTAATGCTGCATAGGGCTTCCTTGGAGAGCAAGAATTTCAGTTAAAAACAAAGAGCTTCTTTCTTTTGGTCATGCATATTACAGTGTGCACCTTAGAAAAATAAAAAAGGAATTAGGCTGTAAAATAGCCATTGATAGAGCATGTGAATTAGATGTGATTGGAGGGATTGGCCTGCATTGCTGTGTTTGAATAGTGAGTTCTACATGTCCCACGTCTTGCATGAGTGCTGCAATGTTACGGTACATCCATACTGCAGCCACAGGAGGTTATACTGTCTTTTAAGTTGATATGAGACTGCTGTTAGCAGTAGATGTGGATAGTTTAACATGAACTGTACACTATGCTGAAGTCACCAAAATACCTGAAACACTGACCTACAAGTTTTGAAAAGCTGTAATTTTCTGACCAAAACAACATTTTAAGGAAAATTCCTGCATCAAATCTATTCCAAAAATCTTCTCCCAACTAGCAAAAATTAGAGACATTATTTAGTCTACGTAGTTTAAGCAAATAGTTGCTGTTACAAGCTTCCACCTTGCAGAACTGAAGATGTTTCACAGTCAGTAGGGCTGTATCACTTTATATAAGTTGAGAAAATAAATCATAATAAAGGGGGTCTCTCTTCCATAGCTTGGCCTTTCTGAAGTGATACTTCATGTAATTTCAAGTAACTGTGAAGTTTACTGAGGCTCTCTCATCCACTTAAAGAGCTACACTGAGTTTCTAGTTACAGTGGTCTCTTAGTGTTTTTTTCCATCCAAACTATTCAGTTTAGTTGCAAAGCAGATTCACGTAATCTTTTTTTTTTCCATTCAACATATAGAATTTATAGTAGTTATAGTAAACATTTGACACTAATTAGATAGTAGCTTTAGACCTGATGTAATTTATTGGATTTGGATATTTATCTGCAGTGAAGTTAGTGTTTAGGGGTATAAATTCTATAAAACAGTAATTAATTTACAAATACTTGCTGCTTCATTAATCTATGTGTTTGGATACTTGAAAATGTAAGATTTAGTAATTATTTTATTAGGCAATGAAAAGGAACAAAGTTTTTAAATGTAAGAGAGAACAGAGCTTTTGCCAAGCAGTCAAAACACTATGACTTGAGCACCAAACCAGGCTGCCCAGAGAGGCTGTGGGATCTCCTTCTTCTGGAGACGTTCAAAACCTACCTGGATGCATTCCTGTGCAACCTGCTCTACGTGACCCTGCTTTGGCAGGGGTCTTGGACTAGATGATCTCCGAAGGTCCCTTCCAACCCCTATCATTCTGTGATTCTGTGACCTTCCAATGACAAAAAAGCCCACACAGATAGTCTTTCCATTCTTCCTTTAGGACTTAAAACATTCTCTCATTCCTTACTGGATGTGTCTGATGCCACAAGGGTAGCATATAAACTGCTAATTTATTGTTTAGGTGGTGATGACTGAAGACTATGAGGTTACTGCCATTGCCTCATGTCATCAGGTCTCTGTTTCTAGCTCAATCAGCACACTGCACATGCAGTTCTCCCAACCTAGTCTGCCAAAATGATACAGGCAAGGAAAGCATTTTAAGCTACCATTTCAGAAAAAACCTAGGGACATCTGTGCCTCAGTAGCAACCTCCAGCAGCAGGAGGGGAAATGACAAGCAGGGAGGTTGTGCAGAGCTGAAGCCCTGTGTGCAGAGTGGTAAGACAATGGAGAACTGCAGGACGTCATCAGTACCCAAATGAGCAACCTGGTTAACCCTGCTGACAAATTATCTCAGTGCAGCAAACTCACAATATTAAATATGTTAGCTTCTGTTTACTGCAGCAGCACTGTGTCTGCTGTCCCTTGGTAACACTGAATCACTTACATGAATAATAGCAAAAATGTAAATAGGACATTCTGGAGAACTCATATCTTTTTTTATTTGAGCTATGTTGCCAAAGATGTGCTAATTTTTGGAGTCAAACAGAAATTTTCCACAAAATATTCCTGTTGTTGGAAAATGAACATTACTTTTTGTATTTTCCAGGAAACAAACAAGTATTTTAATTTGTGGAGTGAAATATTTAATGAAAAAAATATTTCTGCTGCGATAAAATAAATATCTAATTGTGGAAAGTTTAATTTTTTTTTCATTTCAAAATGAAATTGTCATAACAAAATACAAGCCTCATGAAGTTCAGTAAGGCCAGGTGCAAGGTCCTGCACCTGATTTGGGGCAATCACAAACATGGATACAAGCTGGGTGATGAGTTGATTGAGAGCAGCCCTGAGGAGAAGGACTTGGGGGTAATGGTGGAGGAAAAGCTGGACATGACCCGGCAATGTGCTCTCACAGCCGAGAAAGCCAATATCACATCCTGGGCTGCACCAAAGGAAGTGTCCCCAGCAGGTCAAGGGAGGTGATTCTCCCCTTCTACTTGGCTCTGGTGAGACCCACACCTGGGTACTGCCTCCAGCTCTGGGGCCTCCAGCATAAGAAAGACGTGGACCTGCTCAAGCTATTCCAGCGGATGTCCATGAAGATGTTCATGGGGCTGCCCAGGGAAGTTGTGGATGCCTCACTCCTGGAAGTGTTCAAGGCCAGGCTGGATGGGGCTTTCAGCAACCTCGTCTAGTGGAAGGTGTCCCTGCTCATGGCAGGGGAGTTGGAACTAGATGATCTTTAAGGTCCCTTCCAACTCTAACCATTCTACGATTCTGTGAAAGTGTTTCTAATATATATTTTCTTCTTACTTAAGTTATTTTTATTTCAGAGGAAATAAGAAGGAGAATTTTGAACTGTGAATGTATGAACGTTGGTTTGTCCATATAATATTTTCAACTCACGGGGCACAGAACAGATTATCTTAATATTTAACTTTATCATATTTTTCCTCAAAAAATAAAATTTCCTGGCATCTGCTAAATTTTTTGCTCTTTTTATGGAAAAGTCAAACTAAGCAGCCAAATTTAAATCATATGTGACTGAGAACCTCCCTGAAATGTGCTTTTTTGATCCTGTGTAAAGCATCAAAAGGAAAACATCTCATACAACATTATTCAAGACTGATTAGATTTAAACTGGTCTCAGGATTCTTATTAAATACCAAATATTTTTTCTCAAACCTCCATTTTGTGATGTGCAAGTCAATCAGCACAAAGAAGCAGAGAAAGATATAAGTGTACACTATTCACATAGCAACAGAGATGGATTTTAATAGACATGATTATGAAGTAGATGGGGGTGTGTGTGCATATTGGGGGAGAACTGCAATTATTTTTAATTCAGAATGAAAAGCCAAGAATTTTCAAAATGAGGAAAAAATAGACAAGCAAGTTATAAAAAGAACTGAAAATGAGAGTAGTAGATGAAATAAAACTCCTTTGTCCCTTCTGTCCTATGCATACAGTTAACACAGATTTCTTCTCTCATGTAGATTTAATGAAGTGCTAATGGTTTCAGTATCCTGTTCTTAGATAGTCATACCTTTCATATCGCAGGTTCATAAAGAGGCCATAAGTTTTAGTAAGCGCCTAGAGAATAAAAAGGCTTTTTTGTGGATCTATCTGTGCTTAAAAATAAACTGTTGAACACAGTTATTCAGTAGTGCAGTCACTGGGACTGGGAAATAACCTAATTTCAATATACTTTGGAAATTATATTTGAGGATGCCAGTGCAGAGATTGAGCCTGTGGTCTGAACCCTCTGCACCTTCAACAAGAATGAGAAACTCAAGCCCTATGGTCTTAGTAACATGCATGATGCTGATTAGCACTTGATTTATGTGTGTTCTCTGTTTATTTGCTTATAAAAATGCCCTGCCTCTTCACCGTAATCCAAATTCTATGTTTTATCCGTTTCCATGGCAACTATGCATTTTTTATTGAATAAAGAAAGAATTATGTAAACCAAAACCATACATAAATTATCAATGTATAAATTATTGCTATCCTGGTTTCTCAGTCCAGTTTTCTGTAGTTTGCATATCAACAAATAAACAACATAGAAAATTGACCTTTCTTTACCCAGTCATACTACAACAATATAAGAAAATGAGCGTTTACTCAACCTTTTATTCAATAGGATTATTGAGCCAACTATCTGTCTAGATATTCCTATAATATCTAACTCAAAGCATTCAGAAGTCATGAGTCATTCCCTTAAAATCATAAGCCTGGTTTTTAAAATCTTTATATTAAAAAAACTCACCAAAACCCCCTCTACTTTTTATTTGGTTTGTACTGTGGAAGTATGTTATCAATTTTGAAGGGATTTTTTGTAGCCTAGTTGAGCTACAAAGAATATATTTTAAGGATGGAAAGTTAGATCTGCATTAATTTTTGTATTCCAATAACTTGTCCTACCTGCTGATATGCAACAGTTCCATTCTCAGTCCTCTTAAAAAATGAGAATTATATTTAAACCTGCAGACCTATAACTCTTCAATTAGCGCTCTCTGTTAACTTCCACTATTTCACTCTATTAGTGTAAAACAACAGCCAAAATCTCATTTGCAGCTAGGTATAGTTGAAATTAAGAAACTCTAGCTAAGATTTCAGCCTTTACTTTCTAGATGCCAACTGAAGAGTCAAAATCTTGGAATCTTTCATGACATTAAAAAAAAAAATAAAAAGAAAGAAAAAATCCTCCAAATCTGACTGCAATATTTCAATTTTGAGAGTGAAAATGTTGAACTAAAATGTTTTGACATTTGCTGGAATTTAATGTTTTGAGACTTCCTTTTGAAAATATTTGAAATGTTGCTCCTGTGAATCAGAAGAAAATTGTTCTGTAAGGGAAATTTTTGGCCAAAATTGCAAATCCATTCATAACAGCTGCCAGACTTTCTGAGGCAGACAGCAAGATCTGAGCTCAGGAATTCTCATACAAGTAGCTATGCTGAGCATAACTTATCAACAAAAACCACAATTTATTGCTCATCATTCCTGACTTCCCACATTCTTGCCTATTTCATCTTTGGTTTTGTCTGCGTAGTCTCAATCAAAAATAGATTTTTCTAAATAAGTAACAACATACTCAAAGTGCCTAAAATCTGTGCTATTATTTTTAATATGAAGCCAAAAGAATGTATATTGGAGAACAAGGTTGTGTCCATGAGAAATGAAGTGCATGTTGATTATCTACACGTGTATTTTTTCTTCTTGAAGTCATACAATTACCTTCACTTACAAAAGTAATATAGCATGCAAGACAGCATGACATATATTTATAATTGTTACCATTCAAGCCTTTGAGTAAGTGCCATGGTTTAACCCCATCTGGCAACTTAGCACCACACAGCTACTCACTCACTCTCCCCCATTGACTGGGGGAGAGAATCAGAAGGGTAAAAGTGAGAAAACTTGTGGGTTGAGATTAGGACAATTTAATAGGTAAAGCAAAAGCTGTGCAAGCAAACAAAGTAAAATAAGGAATTCATTCAGTACTTCCCACTGGCAGGCAGGTGTTCAGTCATTTCCAGAAAAGCAGGGCTCCATCACGCTTAATGGTCGCTTGGGAAGACAAACACCATAACTCCAAGAATCCCTCCCTTCTTTCGTCTTCCCCCAGCTTTGTATACTGAGCATGATGTCATATGGTATGGTATATCCCTTTGGTCTGTTGGGGTCAGCTGTCACAGCGGTGTCTCCTTCCAACTTCTTGTGCACCCCCAGCCTACTTGCTGGTGGGGCGGTGTGAGAAGCAGAAAAGGCCTTGACTCTGTGCAAGCACTGCTCAGCCATAGCTAAAACATACATGTGTTATCAACACCATTTTGGTTACAAATCCAAAATCAAGTGCACCTGTTCCAGTGTGGCCTTATCCATGGGCCACAATGCCTTCAGCGATATGTCTGCTCCAGCTTGGTCTTACCCACAGCCACAGTCCCTTCAGAAGTAAATCTGCTCTAACACGGCCTTACCCATAGCTGCAGACCCTGCAGAGGTGTACCTGCTCTGTCGTGGGTTTATACATGGCCACATGCTTTGAGGTGCTCCGGCATGACCTCATGCACAGCCACTGATGCTTCTCCAGCATGGACTTATCCTTGGGCCACAATGTCTTCAGAGGTATACCTGCTGTGGCACAGACATAACCACGGCCACAGATGCTTTGAGATGTACCTGCTCTGGTGTGAACTTATTCATGGCCACAGATGCTTCAGGGTGTCCTTCTCCCACATATATGCCATATTTAGAGTACAAGATGCAATTAGAAATTGTGCAGAGGAAAGACTGTATTATAATCTATTTCAAGATTTGTCTATTCTGTGATATATATTGTCTGTTCAAGAAGACGATGCAAAAAAAACCCCATTCAATACAACTCCAAAACTTCTTGGATTTTTTGAGGGTTTAAATTAATCTTCAGTGCATTATATATTTATATTTTTTAAATCTAATATGCAAATGTTATGCAAATACATACCTCTTTTGGGTGACTTTGCAGGTCTTTCCAAGTAGAGGTATTAGTAAAGTCTGAAGGAGAATTCCAAATATTTTATTCATATTATAATGTTAGAAAATAATAAATGCAATCAGTATTTCCAACAGATAAATAATTTCCATTCTACTTCCCTCCCCACAAGCACCCTGAAAACACTTTTTGTGCCAAGCACTAGGAAAAAAAAGCACTATTCCGTGTACCCCAGTGGAAGTGTTATTTTGGAAGTCCAAATGAAATGTGATACATCATAAAATGTCCCTTTCCTCTTAATCCTTAAGATACCATGAGATAACGATAAGAAATGTTCTAACTCTCTACAAAAGCAAAAGATATATTTAAGTAAAATGTGAGAAATTGTCTATTCCTAGGTTTTGATTCAAAAAGTATTATAACGCACTGTAGAATTTTTGTATAGGAAAAAGTCTTTAACACTATTGTGGACTCTGCTAAAAATACATACCTCACTGTTGAAAATACACAAAATAATTGTCTTTTATTTAAAAATTTTTGTAACGTCATTCATTTCCCCTTTACAGAACACCATATCCCCACGGACCACATAGACTCATTCAATACAATGCTATCCCTCAAATTTAGAGTATTTCCCTTCTATTTGCAAACTCAAAATAGTAGAATGGTATTTGTGTCATACACAAAAGAATTCCTTATCTCTTGTTCCTCTTTAAAGAGGAACATAAAGGCCTTACATTTTGCTTCTAAATTTCTCTTCTTTCTTTTTAACTGGTTAATGCTGAATGCCCTAATTATCTTGCAGTACTAATAATTTATATAATCCAAAAAGTAAGATGGGCAAGGGGTATCTAGTCATCTAGGCATTAGACAGAGCATTTAGCCAATCAGAAGTTCAAAGCAGCAGTGAAAATACAGCAACCCATCTCTCAGTTAACAACTTACCACGAGCACAGTCTATCCAATGTCTTTGAATAAGTGTGATTCCAGCATAAGGATACAAGATGGTTTCCTTACCTATTTTTTTCCAAACAGGTTCTGATCAGAGGGATGGAAATGAAGTCTGTGACTGATGAAGATCAAGAATGACATTCCACTGTCTCAGTTTTGGGTTCATGCATGCCACCTGTAGATGCATCAATGTCTCTAAAATGGATCTTCAGATCATGTTCCTTCTTTGACTTACTATCAACAGCGGAAACTGACAACATTTTCATGTAGCCAACTCAAAATGGACACAGCTTCAGAACCTAACCAAATTCACTATAAACCCTCTTTTCTTCCTCGAGTATTTCCTTTCCCACTAAATCAAGTCATGTGCTACGGATGACATGCGACTAAAAACAAAGACAAGTTGTTTTTACCTAAGTGCAAAGAACTTCGACTATACTGAAGATGGGAAGGAGGACAGATCAGGTAAACCACATACAAGAGAATTACAGAATCATAGAATGGTTTGGGTTGGAAGGGACCTTAAAGATCATCTAGTTCCAACTCCCCTGCCATGGGCAAGGGATCACTTCCACGAGGCTGCTGAAAAACCCATCCGACCTGGGCTTGAACACTTCAAGGGATGAGACATCCACAACTTCCCTGGGCAACCTGTTCCAGTGTCTCATCACCCTCACAGTAATAATTTCTTCCTAATATCCAATCTAAATCTACTCTCTTTCTGTTTAAAACTGTTACCTCTTGTCCTGTCACTACACTCCCTGATAGAGACCTTCCCCATCTTCCCTGTAGGGCCCCTATAAGTACTGGAAGTATACTATAAGTTCTTCCTGGAGCCTTCTCTTCTCCAGGCTAAACAACCTCAACTGTCTTAGGCTGTCCTCATAAGGAAGGTGCTCCAGCCCCATGAACATTTTCATGGACCTCCACTGGAACAGCTTGAGCAGGTCTGTGTCTTATGCTGGGGGTCCCAGAGCTGGATGCAGTACTCCAAGTGGGGTCTCACCAGAGCCAGGTAGAGGGGGAGAATCACCTCCCTTGACCTGCTGGGGACGCTTCTTTTGATGCAGCCCAGGATGCCATTGACCTTCTGGGCTGCGAGTGCTCATTGTTGGCTCATGTTGAGCTTATCCACCAACACTGTCAAGTCCTTCTCCTCAGGGCTGCTCTCAATCCATTCCCCACCCAGCCCATATTTGTACTTGGGATTGCTCCAACCCACATGCAGGACTTTGCATTTGGCTTTATTGAATTTCATGAGGTTCACACAGGGCCACCTCTCTAGCCTGTCAAGGTCTCTCTGGATGGCATCACTTCTCTCTATGATATCAACAGCACCATTCATCTTGGTGTCATCTGCAAACAACCACACCATTGAGCTTGGTGTCATCTGCAAACTTGTTGAGAGTGCACTCAGTCCCACTGCCCATGTCCCCAACAAAGATGTTGAATAATAATGATCCCAATACAGACCCCTGAGGGATACCACTCATCTCTGTTCTCCATCCGGACATAAAGCTGTTGACAGCAACGCTTTGAGTATGACCATCCAGCCAATTTGTTGTCCACCAAGCGGTCCGTCTGTCAAATCCATGTCTCTCCATTTTAGAGACAAGGATGTTGGGTGTGACAGTATCAAATGCTTTGTACAAGTCCAGGTAGATGATGTTAGTTGCTCTTCCCTTATCTACCGATGTTGTAACCCTGTCCTAGAAGGCCACCAAATTTGTCAGGCATGATTTTCCCTAAGTGAAGCCCTGTTAGCTCTCACCAATCACTTCTCTGTTTTCCATGTGCCTTAGCATATTTTCCTGGGGAAAACAGCCTGAAGAGGAGATTTCTTGTCATTACAGAATGACTTTTACTAAGAGGAAGGGTTCATGGTTTGAAGAGATTCTATTTAAACTATTCAACGTGGTCTCAAAAAGAGCAAACAACTGATTGTTTTCTGTGTTCACTTTTGTTTTTCACCTTGGAAGGAATGGAGAACCTGAATATATGGATATCATCTGGGACTAAAGCATTCAAATAACTCAGTGTTATGAAACAGTTTTTATTTTTTCTATGTGTTCACTGATTAGATTAAAGTCAATCTTTCTATTATATGAATGGTTCCCTGGATGACAGTACTGTAAGTTTCAATTTTATTAACAATGTCTGTTCATCTTGATAACAACTCCATAGCTTAAACCTGGGGGATTAATAGTAACAGGCATTTCAAGTACTGACTACTCTTATCAGCATTTGTAGTAGCAACTTCTATTTTTTTTTTCTTTTTAAGCTATAACTAGCCTCAAAGTGTTTTTGTGCAAACTCCTATCCAGCAATCATTTCCCTAACATGACTTAGTAGATTGAGGTGTGCAGAAGCTCAGAATGACCTTTAAGCGCAGTTTGACAAATATTTTCAGAATGCTTTCAAAACATCTTAGAGCTGATGTGAATTGGCAAAACGTCAGCTCTGTTTTAATTTTCCTTTTGTGAAAAGCAGGTAGAAAGAAACAAAAGTACGTAAAATTTAAATGAAGTGGCATATTCCAATGTTACCGTATTTTAAAAAACAGCAACAAAATAATCAGAACCTAACCTTCTCTATTTTAGTAGCTGGTCCTTACCTCAGGGAAGCCTCAGAGAAAATCTTTTCTACTTTAAATTAGAAACTTATTTTTTAGGCTGAAAAATGATGAGGTATTTGTGTCCATTTAGAACTGTCTTACAGACTCCTTAATGTCTCACTGAGCACATCCCGTGTTTTTCTTTGGTTCTCAAAAACAGAATGCACTTTGGATGTGCTTTCTAGACAAGTTGCATACTTTGTAGATCACTGTTACCTCAAATAGAAACTGTTGCTCTGTTCATATGAGATACCAGTTACCCTTTTTCATGACACGGATGCAGTAGGGGCTTGATTTTCCACTGATGTAACCAATGGGACATTTATTAATGATTTCAGAGTGAGTAGAATCAAGACCATTGGATGAACTTTAAGAAGTAACACCCAAGGAAAGTCTTTCAAAGGTATTTATACCATGTATCTTATGAAAATTGAATTTAGGTACCTAAGCACACTTGCTAACCCCAGAAGATCTTTTTCCTTAGGAGTCCAAAAACCTTTGCAAACCTGAAACACTAGTGGCTTCAGGTATGTTAATGCTTGGAACAACTGTTTGATTTATTCTCATATACTGGTGGCAACAGGTTACTCAACTGTGAGAAGTCCCTAGATCCAGTTTCCAAAAGTATACATAAACTTGTGGCAGAAAGTAGTCAAATGCTGTGCATCATGCACTGTGAATACTAGAAACAGAACTGTGTTTGAAGAATATGGATATTTTGGACAGCAAATGAACCTTATGGAAGAATCTGAGTTCAAGGATGACCTTACAGGACTCTGAAGTCATGGAGTTGACTGGAATTTTTCTGAGTCCCCCATAAGACCTAAGGGAAATTTCTGTACCTTTGTGTGCTGGATATAAATTGGCATTTCTCGTATTTTTTATGTGTTTTGCCATGGCCAGGGCTGTATCTTATGCAATAGCACAGTGGTGACAGTTTGGCCTGTAAGCAGTGCTGTAATATAAAATATGATGAAAATTCATATCAAAATAAATACTCGTGTTGAAAAAATGCATAGATGTCTGCAGTATAAAAAAGGACTTTACCGGCGTTCATACTTTTACTTTTAGCTGGATGAATTATTTTCTTTTAAAAAGGAAAAGTACCCAAAGAACATTTGTAAGTGTTCTGTCAGGTCAGATTGAAATCTATGACTGGTTAAATTTGCCTTTCAAGATTTTATTCTAGCTAGTATGGTAAGAAGTACAAATCACAAAGCATTTAATTGTATCTAGTTTATTTGCATATAGAGTCTGGACTTTAAGCATGCTACCTTAACATATTCCTTTGAGGCACGTTAATCAATGCAAAATTAAAGATAATTATGGTAATTAAATCTTCTCAAAGTAAAAGGTGACTGTGGTAGTACTTAGCTCTAGAATGAACCAAAAAATAAAAAGGGAACTTACCAACATCTTCTTTATTAGTTTGGTATTAATGCAGTGTCTTCCTAATGCCTCTGCTAAAATCTGCATTTTAAACGAAAGGCAGAATCTGCCTTTCATTGCCTGGTGCGTGACATTAGAGCTAAAGGAGAGACATGGTTGTATTTACACTGTCACTGTTGGTCTATCTCTTTTACTTGGCTATTATTCAATTTATGCAACTCTCACTCCATAAAACATTAAATAGCTACATTGTGAGGCTTCATGTATGGTGTCCTTCAGTTTAATCTTCAAGTAGTTTCAGCTGAATCAGGCATTAAGGAGATGGCCTTGTGCCAATAATGTTGTGCTCTGATCTTGTTATTGCAGTGACCAGGCTCTCAACAGGCCTTATTGCAACCATTCCTGGATGTCAGTTCTGTGTCATAAATTTGTAGTTACAAAAAACCTCCATTTAACTTTTCTCTGAGCAGATCTGGCTCTTCTGCTCTCTCCTGCTTCAATACAGAGAGAAACACTAATAAATCCACACTTCAGCACTCACTAAAACAGAGATCAATTTGGTAAGCACCAGCATGGAAACAAATAGGCCCTTTATAGCTGTTAATAAAGAAGGATAATTACTGGCATTAGTCACGGCATTTAATTTCACCAAACTAGTAGCTGGACAGTTTGCGTTTCTCAAGGTGATGATTTTCTGTAAGGCATTTTCAAGTGCCATGTCTCGTGTTTTATAAATAGGCAAACATTGCTTTCAAATGTTAAATAAATAAATAAATACCCCCTGTCCCACTCAATAATCCCCCGCTCCTTCCCCAACAACGTATTGAAAATGCTTCTGGTTTACAATAAGATATATACATATAAATGGAAGATCGGAACATAATAACGGCCAACAATTTCAAAGATGCACCACAATACTAGTCTTCACTCAACACAAGTGCTTTTCTTCCTCTGAGAAGCATATGTTTTTTTTGTTTTTTTTTTTCTTCAAAATATAGTTTGTTAATCTGCTCAGAACATAGTGATAATTGCAGGAGAACATAAAAATTAAAGCATGAGAATGTAACGAGGTAAAAGAAAAACAGCTTGACGAGTCAGTAGCCCATAGTGTATGTCAGGAAGATAGAAGAATATTTGCCTTTATTCTCACTTAAGTTCACTGCTGTCATCATGTTCCAGGCATTGCTCCATTTCCTTACCAAAGGCATAATCCTTGTTTTCCATGGCTGCAACACAAGGGAAGACCTGCTTTCTATACTGCTAACTATGTTATATCCAGCTGATCATGTGCAGTTAGGAAGCTACAGGTATAACCAATACATAATGGGAGACCATCAAGGAATTTTTGGGTGCTATACACAGAAACCAAGTAACCACAGCCAAACAAATGGTTATTATCATACCACCAAAATAGGAAGAATGGATGCGTTTTGGTCTTTTTTGATGCTGAGACTGAGTTGGTAGATTGGAATGAAAAGAAAACAGAATGGGCTCACACTTTAAAGGGTGTCAGGAGATAAAAAATACTATAACTTCTGTATGTATGATAAATTTCAAGACAGTGGAAGAATCTAACTTGGTGTTTCAGAGTGCCAGATTTAGGACATATATTACAGACATTGCCTAGGTTCAGATCCTTGCTCACCTCCCTACTCCATAGCCTGGCTTTATATGATACCTAATATCCTCTCACCCTATCTTTGAGTTGGAATGTTAAAGTTTATCTCCTTTTTTTCCCCAAATTCTTCTGTGTCAAGCACCCTCATTGACAAAGAAACAAGGACTTCCATTATCTTTTAATCTTCTAAATCATAAAGATATTGGAAATGAATGTTTCATGTACTTAATTTATCTGAAAGAATTGCACAGTAATAACAGGTCAGGTATATCAAAAGGTTATAGCAACATCTAGGCCAAGGTCTCAAAGGGTCATCAGGAGAAACGTACCTGTCGCAAACAATGATATTCGATTCTTAGACACTCTGACTTAAATTGTCTTCAATCTATCCTGTAAAGAAAACATATATATTGAGTTTCAGGTTTTTCTACCACTGTGCTTATCAAAGGGACCTTAATTCCTGTTTAATATTTGCTTTTGTTTTCCAAAAGGTATGGTTGCACATAGACTTCATTGAAGACTGGTCAGAATTGAACAGCGTTTGCTTTGATTTTCAAGACTTCTAGGGAAAAAAAACACAACAAGGTCAAATATGACTGCAAGTGAATGCCGATTCAGAGTATTCAGCTTACCTAGACGCTGCTGTCAATTCAGAAGATATTGGCAGCTCAGAGCATTTAAGAAAAGGTTTGGACATTGCAGATTTTTCTCTTGGCAAGAAATGCTATGGTACTACTAGCAAAATGACCATGTGTTTGAATTAATTAAAATGGCCATCACTTAAACAGAATCTGAAAGAGTATAAATTTGAACTACTTTGGTTTCTTGGACCACTGAATCCAGTTCCAAAGGGTTGATTTAGTATATATAAAAGTTACAAGTTCATTAATTTTAAAAATGCAATGATTTTTGTGGATAAATTTATTAAAGCAGAAATCCAGACTACTATGTGTGAAAATAACCATCCTCCCTTACAATAAAATAAAAAGTCTAATTGGACTTTTTATAAATGTGTGTGTTTGTTGGAATTCCTTATCTAAACTGTCATAGAAGGAACAAGAAGTTGGGAAGCAATACAATGTATTTACATCAAAAAATACTATGCTCTGTCAATTTTATATAGAAGAACTTCCCTTTATATCAGAAAGCACATGGTGCTCTATTTATGAATAAAACATTTCAATTACAGGAAAAAATGAGTCATAAGTCTTCACTGTTTGTTTAACTTGAATAATATGGTATTTCAGACGACCTGCAAAATCACAAGTACTTTGTGGAAAACCTGTTCCATTTATTTATTGGTTAAAAATAAATTTATTGGTCTGAATAGTACCCATAGAATCTCTTTCAAATTTTATGTCTATGACCAGTATTTGATAGTGACATAATAGATGTCTACCATATTATAGTAATTGGAGAGATTTCATGCCATGAGAAAACCATTATCATCACTTCTGTATTTTTGTGCAGCATAAATATATAAGACAGTGCTGGAGTGGTAGTGTGTCATGATTCGGCTGGCATACACTCACCTAATAGGAATGAAATAAATAAAGCTTTATACCTCTCTCTTTTATCTGAATACTAGGAATTACCACAAGGAGTATTGCACTGTTATAAGGTACACTGTTCCAAATATATTAATGAGATTGTTGTTGAATTACTCGGTAAAATGCCTACAGAAAAATAAGCACAGATTATTTTTATTGTGTCACTTCTTTTCAGCTCTGTTAGAGTGAACAGATCTTCCACAACTCCCTATGACAATGTAACATCCCTTTAACAGCTCTAGCAATAAATTGTATAGAAAAAAGGTACTGTTGGTGAATTTCCACTGAAATCCCTCTTCAGGGTGTCTGAGGCGGTAGGTCCTACCTGGGAAATAAGCAAGTCCTGGTACTGACTTGGCTTAGTTTGCAAAACAGGCTAGGCTCTACTTAGTGGGGGAAACTGGCTGTGCTGCTGTAGAGTGAAATTAAAAATTGCTGAGTGTGGTGTGGAAATTAGGAATTTAGTAAAGAGGAAACATGGTAGGCATTCTGATGTGTTTGAGGATTTTTTTTTACTTTACCAGTAAGAGCACTATCTGTATCAACAGCTTTATATCTCTTACAGAAATGGTAATATCAGCCAGGTGCAATGCCTTAAATCGAAGACAATAATTAGAAAATCAAAGCATTACCAAGCAATGAAGAAAGTTCACGTGAGATAAGCTTAAACTACTTTCTAGTGAAGCTGTTGTTTCATGTTGAATCCTAGCTTTTCTCCATGTAGCTAGCTTTTGGTGTTTGAGGCATGACTTTGTGTCTTCTAACACAGTGAATGGCTGGGTGCCATTACACATAGACATTTGCTGCACTACAGTCCTGCTTTGCTTCTTTTTAGTACTTTGGAGTACATTGGAAATACTGTAAAGCGTATAACAGCAGCAAGATGAAAGTTCTAAACTCTTTCTTGAGAAGTGATATAAAGATTGTCTGTTGCAAAGGGCGAGCATGTATGGATCTACCCTTTCTGTTAGGGAAGGTTATAGCTATTGAATTGCTCGCTGCTTTCTATTAGTGAATCCAGTAAAGACACTGTTTTCCAGCTTCTCCTATGGGGTCCTCTGTATATTTTTAGGTCTCTTCCTTGTGCACAAAATTCATGTGTTACTCTGAACAGCCTATTATTCTCCCTGGACTGGGAGAATGAGGAACCACCCACTGCAGTAGAAGACCATGTTCTTTAAATTGGAGAGACATGGATTTGATGGGTGGACGACTCAGTGGATAAGGGATTGTTTGGATGGTCACAATCAAAGAATTGCAGCCAATGGCTCAATGTCCAAGGTGGCGACCAGTGACGAGTAGCGTTCCTCAGGGGTCACTACTGGGACCAGCACTGTTTAGTATCTTTTCTGGGGACATGGATGGGGGGATTGAGTGCCCCCTCAGCAAGTTTGCCAATGACACCAAGCTGTGCGGTGCAGTTGACACACTGGAGGGAAGGAATGCCATCCAGAAGGACCTTGACAGGCTTGAGAGATGGGCCCGTGTGAAGCTCATGAAATTCAATAAAGCCAAATGCAAGGTCCTGCATGTGGGTTGGAGCAGTGAGCGCTCACACGCATCCTGGGCTGCATCAAAAGAATCGTGGCCAGCAGGCCAAGGGAGGTGATTCTCCCGCTCTACTTGGCTCTAGTGAGACCCCACCTGGAGTACTGCATCCAGCTCTGGGGCCCCCAGCATAAGAAAGACATAGACCTGCTCAAGCTGTTCCAGCGGAGGTCCATGAAATTGTTCAGAGGGCTGGAACAACTCTCCTATGAAGGCAGGTTGAGAGAGTTGGAGGTGTTCAGCCTGGAGAAGAGAAAGGGGAGACCTTATAGAAGCTTTCCAGTACCTACAGGGGGACTACAGAAAGGATGGGGAGAGACTCTTTGTCACGGAGTATAGTGATAGTACGTGGGGTAAAGTTTTTAAACTGGAAGAGGGTGGATTTAAATCAGGTGTTAGGAAGAAATTCAGAAATTTTTTACTCTGAAGATGGTGAGATACTGGAACAGGTTGCCCAGAGAAGTTGTGGATGCCTCATCCCTGGAAGAATTCAAGGCCAGGTTGGATGGGGCTTTCAACAATCTGGTCCAGTAGAAGATGTCCATGCCCATGTGAAGGGGATTGGAACTAGATGATCTTTAAGGTCCCTTCCAACTCTAACCATTCTATGATTCTATGGTTCTATGATTTTTTTCTTTTAATATATACTACATTAAAAATGTCACCCCCTATGCCAAATACCTGGAAGAGATTTAAATAATATAGACCTACATTGAGATGTCCCCTTTTGATCGAAGGCATAAAGTGTTTTTTTTCCCTGTCTTTTGTTTTCCTATGCAGGTACCTCCCCTGTAACTAATCAGAATGATGCCAGAGCACCCCCAGACCCAGAATCTCAGAACCCATATTCTGGTCACAGCCACTACACTTGCAGGATGTGAGTACTGTACCTGCACCGTCTTGGAGCCAGGTGAGCACTAGAGTTCTCTCTGGACTTCTGCTGCTGCCCTCTAAAAGGGATCCCCATCCTGTGGACATGGGGCAGGGACACAGCCCAAGGTGTCTTTGAAACATCTAGCAGAGGTTTGGGAATAGCAGTATCCAAGTTTGGAAATAGCTGTTTCTTAATAGAAAGTATAGCCAACAGTTGCCTCAGAGATCATGTATTTGTGATGAAGTTTTGAAATGTACGTTGCGCAGCCTGCTGTAATATTTTACTATGGAGTCAGAAATAAAACATTAAGTATACTCCTTATACTTCTAAGATAACACAATACTTACACCTGTCAAGAAAGGTGCAGTCATAATTCAAGCTACAGTAACTAACATTCACTCTTACTAACATAAATGCGCAGAAAATAGAAACTTATTTCAGAAAAATCTACAGGTTTACGTTTTTTGAAACTTCACTGATAAAGTAGGAAATGTCAATGTATGATGACTTCATAGAATCATGGAATTATAGAATAGTTTGGGTGGAAGGAACTTTTGAAGGTCATCCAGTCCAACTCCCCCTGCAACGAGCAGGGACATCTTCAACTCGATCAGGCTGCTCAGACACCTGTCCAACCTGACCTTGAAAGTTTCCAGGGATGGAGCATCTACCACCTCTCCAGGTAACCAGTTCCCATTTCTCAAGCTTGTCCAGGTCCCTCTGGATAGCATCCCGTCCCTCAGGTGTGTCAACCATACCACTCAGCTTGGTATCATCTGCACACTTGCTGAGCGTGCACTCGATCTCCCTGTCCATGTCATTGATGAAGATATTGAACATTACTGGTCCCAATACGGACCCCTGAGGGACACCACTTGTCACCCCTCTCCATCTGGACATCGAACCATTGACCGCTACCCTCTGGATGTGACCATCCAGCCAGTTCCTTATCCACCAAACAGTCCACCCATCAAATCCATATCTTTCCAATTTAGAGAGAAGGATGTTGTGGGAGACTGTGTCAAGGACCTTACAGAAGTCCAGATAGATGCCATCCGTAGCTCTTCCTTTGTCCACTAATGTAGTCACTCCACCATAGAAGGCCACTAGGTTGGTCAGGCAGGACTTGCCCTTGGTGAATCCCTGCTGGCTGTCTCAAATCACTTCGCTGTCCTCCATGTGCCTTAGCATAAGACTTCAATGTATAATAACTTAATTCAAAAAACAAAAGAATGTTCACTGTCTTGGATATTTTCACCACATTCCTCTTATCTAACAGATAAACAAGTAACATCCTCAGTCAACAAAAATGACTGTTCATGGCTTTCATGTAAATGATGAATTCCAATACCGGATTTTGAGTTACAGAGGGAAAAATTCAATCTTTGTAACGAGGCAAAGTTATTTAACTTGATTTGCAGGTGGAGAAATGGTTGAATGTACTGAGACAAATTAGAAAAAGTCTCTTCTGAAATCTGCTATAAACCGTTTACAGCTATTTTTCAAGCAAGAGGACTGAAAGAAAAACTGAAGAAGAACTAAAAGAAGTGTTTTAAAGTAGTATTAATAATTAAAATGAAGGGAAATAGTTTGAAGGAAACCATAAGTGGCAGAAGTAGGTAAAACATTTAGTGCGTCTCTTTCAATAGACAGGTATGAAATGAAAATACTTGGGTATTTGTTTTTTCCCTTATTTAATGTTTATGGCTGATTACCTGTTACGGTTTGAGAAAACCCATAACATTTTGTTGTCATTTAGACCATTATTCTGTCACCCGATGAACCCTCCCCACCCGGAAAGGGGAATCGGGGAAAGCAAGGAAACACAAGGGTTGAAATATAAATAGATTTAATAGGATAAGACTAAATAATTAACAATAATGCTAAAGAACCAGTATTAATATAAGTATTATATAATATAATATATCAACATTATATATTATATTAATATAATTATTAACAACAATACTAAAGAAACAATATTAATACAAGATATACAAGTATTATTCTCAGCCAATTATATCAGTAAGAAGCTGTGCACTCACAGCAGTGGACAGTAAATGTCGGACACTGCAAGCACTAGGGCTTTGGGAGGAGGGGAAGGCCTCAGGGGTCCAGCACCAGGCAAGGAGTTTCTCTGGACTGCCGCCATCAAGGGGGAGAGAAACTATGCAGCAAACTTCCTAATTTGTATAGAAAGTGACATCCATGGTATGAAATAATCCTGTTGGCCAGCCTCGGTCAAGTGCCCAGGCCTTGCTCCTCCTCATCACTGCACCTGGCAAGGCTTGAAAACACTGAGACCTTGAAACCCACATAGCCTAGCTGGATATAAAGTAAATATTTTTACAAATTCAGATACTGGAGTCTTCCAAATGTGGACTTTTCCCCAGCATTAGAAGAGAAATCAGTCCTGCGTCACTCAACCCAGGACAGTACCACATTTGAATTCTTATGATACATGAGCACTGGATGTAACTGGAAATATTTTAGTGGTAGAGAACTATCCTTCAGTAGTGTCTCCTTTTGTTTTATTAATTTTTCTCTTTTCTACTAAAATTATCATCATATACAGATTCAATAATTTGAACAACAACAAAATATTCAATATTTTTAGGACTTCAAAGATTCCTAAATTAAAGACTTCTATGAGTTAACCAACTGTTTGGCATAATCTTAGAATTTCAGCTAGTAGTTCTTCATCATGGAAGAAATTTTCCCTTTTTATACTCTTATATGATAAACAACTTGTGCTGGAACTAAAGGATGTCCTTTAGGAAAATATCTATTTATGATTTCAATACTTTACATTATGATGAACTTTCACAGCACTTGACTCAGTATTTTTGCAAGTAATCAACACTGTTCAAATCAAATATCAATCTGTCTTCCAACTAATTTTTTTCTTAGTTGGTGTTTCATCAATCTGAAGTTAGTTATTCATTTGCTCAATTAAAATCTTGCCTATTGATAGATGACCTGTCCCTCTATAGATGCCTAAAATTGTAATCAAATCCCCCTTTAACCTCCTATTTAAATTACATCATTTTAATCTTAAATCATTATTGTAGCTCTTCTCTGAACCCTCCACTGCATTTCAGCATCTTTCAGAAGGGTATAAATGAAATTATATTTCAGTAGGCATGTTACTGAAATCACTTCTATGTTCGCATTCATTATTGCAATCAGCAAAATGCAGTATGAGTGGGACCACATACCTAGTTGAATACAGAGATTTGTAACCACCTTTCATTACAATTATTTTCCAAATCAATAAAGATTATGGATATATTCTACATTCCCTGTCTGCATCTGTAAGGCCCTGCATTTGGGTGAACTAAAGCTTAGCCTTCAGTCAGTCAAATATTAGCAAGTCAGGACAGAGCTGTATCGCTGGTCTACTCTTCACCTCTGTTGCTTTTATGTCTTGAATATTCTGGGTGAAAGCAACACATATTCAAGTAAAACTAACATTTCTACAGGAAAAATCAAGACCTCAGCTAAATAATAATGCAGTTATCAAATTGACTTATAACTTCTAGATGAAATGTAAAAAAATGTTTCTTTATAATGTCAACATAGTTAGGATGGGAAAACATTTCTTATTTCAGAATAAAGCAAAATCTATGTTTTCATTTGACTCCTGTATAACACCTGTGAAATCGGAGTATTTCTTGATAGCCTTAGATTTCTATATTTGTTATATTAGCATACTCAAATAGTAAACATGTCTGTATAGTTTTAAACAATCAAACACTACTAGAAGTATTCCTGTATCATGTTTCTAGGCATCGTCAATTCAGATACCTTTGAAATCTCACAACATTAATTTCAAAAGCTGTCTCATATATGATTGGGAAACAATAGAATTCATTCTGTGTTTGTATCACATGCATTTCAGAGATTCTAGTATTGCTTTATACTTTGAAAGAATAAGTCTATTTTTTACTCATGTCCCAGTTACAACCTTTATTTAAATGCTATTCTAAAAATGTCTTTTAAAAGAGAGATGAAAAAAAAAATCAGTGAGTAACTAAAGGCTGGTTTGATTATTAGTCTGTGTAAGCAGAAAGGAGCTCTTTAATAATTCTGACGTGAATCTGATAAATATATCATCTTCTGATAAATAAGAGCACAGGAATGAACAGAGATATCCAAAAAGGCTTAAAGAGGCTAATCTACTTTAGAAAAGAGGAGGAAAGTTAGGTTACTCTAGAAGACAATTCACAGCAGCTCAGTCAGGTACTTGCTCTGAACAGTCATCCAGTGGATCCTCTCTTTCTCTCCATTGATAATAAAGAATATTCTTTGCACAGAAAAGAACAGTTGCAGTTCTTCTATTTACCTTTCAGTACATTTTTCGGTACAGTGACGCATGAAATTGGAGATATTGTTAAATAAAAGTACTACAAAATTGTGAGAAACTGGGTAAAAAGCTTATAGCTTAGGAAAGGAAAGCACTAAGTTTATGGAAAGCTACTTTTAAATTTTCTTAAAGGTCAATTTCAGAGGTGATTTTGTCCAATATTCTTATTTTGGCAAAAAAAAAAGTGTGAATATGCTAAAATGAAAAGGTTTTGGAACTGGTATTGAAAGGGATTAATCATGCTTCTTCATTATATCCTTTATTTAGAAAAATTAAATTCAAATCGCATATGTGTGCTGAGAAGGGCCACTGTAGTGATGAGAAGAAAGAAGAAACTACATAAACTTAGGTCTTGGAATCCAACAAAGTGAAAACTTAGATGTGTCACTGTCTGAGATGTAGCACATCTGAAGTGTATGACTGTCCTGGTTTGAGGACATCAATGGGGGAGAAATATTTGAAATGAAGAAAAGTTGGCCAAAGAACAAAGATTTATTAACTACTCATGAACAAACTTACATGAAGTTAGAAGATGGCTCCTAATTATTACTAATGGAAAGTTGAAAAATCAATCAAAGAAGTGAGGAAGAGACCTAAATAGTTTGAAGTAAGATCTGGATGCATTAAAGGAGAAAATTACTTTAGTGTTGCATATGAGAGTAGCATGCTGATTTAATGATTCAGATGGATACTTCTAGTTCTCTTGAATCGGATGCTATTCTTTTTAGGAGATAAGCAAACTTTTTCCTATGGATTTCCCAGTTCAGGTATAAAGAACTGTTCAAAGGAAATTGAATTTGCCAAAAACAAAAGGAAGGAGTCCTTACTGTCCTGATGACTTGAGCAGAGTGTTTTAGGTCTTTCAGAAGATTCAGAAAATATTTGATCTGTCTTTAAAGTAAAAGGTTCCTCCTGTCAGTCTGCCATTACCACATGTGGAGCAAGTATAATGCACTATATTCTGTTAGAAGTCCTTCATCAGTGTTTATTTAAAACACACAATTTTCTTAAATCTGCTGCATTGGTTCACCAGGACTGAGCCTCAGTTCATCTGAACACAATCCAGAATGTGATTGATTGATCCTGCTTTTATCTTCACATAGATAGTCAGAATCATTCATAGTATTTAGAGAAAGCCTAATGGAAAAGATTTTAAAAAATGAGTAACACACCTCTGCTTTGAAATGCATAAAGTTTGCTATACAGCTATGGGTCTCATATGATGTCAGTTGATGGTGGTATTCCTGCCAGATAAACGTACACCATACCACTTTTTTGTATACTGGCCTCCTGAAGGGTTCATTTGTAAAAAGGATTTCATGTAAATGCTACCACACAAAGTACAAACTTTTTAAAAATCTGTTTAACTGGACTACACAATGAAGAAAAATAACAGGTAATTCAAAATTCTGTTGATTTAACCAAATGAGGCCTCCTTGACACCCATTTAATTGAAGAAGTGAAAAACCTCAAGGTTTCCTTTCTGCTTCATTTCCTTCTAATTTTTTTTGCACAGGGGGAAAAAAAAAAGAAAGAGAACATGCTTAGTATAGCCCAGCATAAATATTATAGAGTACATAAAAAAGACACTCAAGGGCAGGTTGTTTGCCAAACAGCACCCTTTGCAAAACCAACAGTATTTTATCTTTTCTGAACTTACAATGCTAATTTGGCCCCAAACTTCCCTCTCAAACTCTTTCAAACAGAATTTTTTAACCACAAAAGATAGCAAGAAGAGTCACAGGGCTTTTAGTGCTGTGACAGAAAATGTAGATAGGTAATGAGAAACACAAATGAATTAATTTTAAGAGTGGGACAATTAATATTCACAGTAGAAAGAACTCTTCCATTTTTCTGAGGCAAAGACAATTAAAGTCCCTGGCATTTATCTCTTCATTTGAATTTAATGACAATGCAGTTGGTTTAAACCTTTCTGGAGGACATATGTTAGGTGTAAATGGTGTCCCGAGTCCTGGAATTTAAATCCAGTTCAATACAGAATGTTTGAGAAAACTTAATTTTGCTGATGGGAGCCCTGTAAGACAGAGGCCAAAATATATGAGGGTGGCTGAACACAAAAAAGGAATTTTCCTGCAAGTGAAAAATAACCTTGAGAATAGGTGGAATACAATTAGTAAACCATCAGAATACGGTGCATATCTCTGTGTGCTGTAGAATAAGCCCAACTGCATACACATTCTTTTGGAACACAAAGTTCTAAAATGAAGTAGGCTGTCCAAAATATTGATGCAGTACCAAAGGCTTCCTTTTGACATTTAGGTGAGTCTGGTCTCATCCATTCTACACTGCTGTTGTCTTTACCTAATCCAGAATATTAATAAAAATATTAGACCATAAAAAACAGTAAAAAGGTTTGAATGGGTCACAAATGATGCAAGCATTCAAAAGGAAGTATTAACTTTATGAGAATAATCTACCAAGGGTTTGGGGCTTTTTGTTTGTTTGCTTAAAAAAGTAGGAAATTATGGTCATCCTTCTTAAATAATCCTTCTATTACAGCCTTTCCAACTCAACCCACACAAATAAACACTTATTCCCTATTTTTCATAACGTGTTGCTACAAGAAGAATCCTCGTATACTACTGGATGTAATACCAGGAGGAGTTAATAACTATAAGATAGTTCTTTCTTTACTCATTTTCTGAATAAAGGGTATCTAGTGAATGCTTTATTAAGTTAAAACAGTATAATTCAAAAAATGTTTCCTTTACACAGAAGTATTAATCATGCGTCTAACCCAATACCAATGAGAAGACTCTCAACATGGATGGATGAGGTCTTAGCAGGATTCATTGCATTTAACAAGTGTAAACTTACATTAGCCATCACATAAACAGTGAGATGTACATATATACGCAACCTTCAGAACACTGAAAACAATTTTATAAATTATATGCAATATGTGACTTGCACATAATGGAAATTAAGTTAACTAGCAATTTCATGAATGCTCGAAAATAAGCCTGTGGAATCGCAAGGAAGACAAAAGAGGTGCTGTACTCCTAGGGACCGCAGTGCCTGTAGGTCTAATAATGGAAGACATGTCTTTGACTATTTTCATGAGTTTGAAACTTTTTATTTCCAAAGCTTCCTGGGAAAAATAATTAATAGATTACATGAAGGATTTATGAATAATTTTGTTTCTATGAAACATTCTTTCTTTCCTCTTTAAGAATAAAGTTCATATTAGGTGTCTGAAATTTTCCTGTCATATATAATACTCATGGTGAAAAAACCTCGAAGGTAGCTTAGATAGACCACCATGATCAAGAATTTAATAATCTTAACTAGTATAAATCAACATAACTCTCATGGGAGGAACATTGCAAGGTCTGATTCATGCTGAAGGTCAATCTACATAGGTTAATCCTGTTTCTAGAAAAATTGCTTGCTTTACTGAAGCGATTTGTTTCTCCACTTTATATAAATTGAGTTACAGTAGAACACAGATTAGCTCTAAAAGTGGAATGACATTTCTAAAATTGGAGCTAATATTTTTTAACATTGTCTCATTATATTTTGATTTTATGTTTGTAAACTCGTCACCCATCCTATAAGCACTAATTGCTTGAACAATGATTGTTTCCTTCCCGCTTCTGCTTACTTAAGAAATGCTGCTGACATTAGTTCTGAGGTGTTGTGGTTTAACCCCGGTGAGCAGCTCAGATCCACACAGCCAGTCACTCACTCACCTACAGTGAGTTGGGGAGGGAATTAGAAGGGTAAAAGTAAGAGAATTTGTGGGTTGAGATAAAGACAGTTTAAAAGGTAAAGCAAAAGCCATGCACACAAGCAAAACAAATCAAGGAATTCATTCACTACTTCCCATCAGAAGGCAGGTTTTCAGCCATTCCTGGGAAAGCAGGGCTCCATCACTTGTAGCAGTGACTTGGGAAGCCAAACACCACCTCTTTGAAGGTCACCCCTTCCTCCTCCTTTCCTCAGCTTTTATTGCTGAGCATGAGATCATATGGTATGGAATATGCCTTTGGTCAGTTGTGTTCAGCTGTTCCAGCTGTGTCCCCTCCCAGCTTCTTGTGTACCTCCAGCCTACTTGCTGGTGGGGCAGTCTGTGAAACAGAGAATGCCTTGACGCTTTGCAAGCACTGCTCAGCAATAGCTAAAACATCCCTGTGTTATCAACACAGTTTTCGTCACAAATCCAAAACTTAGCACCATACAGGCTGCTGTAAAGAAAATTAACTCTATCCCAGACAAAATCATTGCATAAGGAAAAATAACAGTTTCTGCGTGGGGTAGCAAGCACTGGAATAGAGGCACCCCTGACGGAATTGTTTAGGTTACATTTGTGTATAGGGGCTAAAACATTTAATGGTTTAGTGAGAGATCATGAAGTAATAGATATAGTCTTTTAATTAGCAGTTTTGCCAGTGTGGAAGAGTCTTAGTCAATGCAAAATGAAGATAGACCTGGTTTTGCATGAGAGTTTAAAAATATAAATTGCCAGGAATATTTTTTTTTCTCTAATAGTGAAATATGCATAATTCTATAACAAGGCATTATTTTCTAGGAAATATATTGGATATATTCAGAAACTACAGGAAAAGAGTTTTCCATTCCCGGTATATTTGTAAGTATAAATATCTGAAAACTAGCTGCCGCTTCAGGGTTAATAAATCTGAGAGTACGTTTGTAAGTACATTTCCATTAAGTATTTAATATACTTGTTTGTAACAACTTTATAGAGTAAGTTGCTTACATTCCCATCTATTTCATGAAGACATATATATCTATATTTCAGTAGATAAAGCTTTTTTTAAAGACAATGCTCATTTTCAACTGAAATTAAGTGGGAATTATATGAGAATTGGCGTCCTTGTCACTTAGAACCAGGAGGGCTTTATAGTGTCTCTAATAAAACACCTAGATTTAAACTGAGGAGACAAAGAAAGGACATTTTATTAGGAAAGTAAAAGATAGAAAACGAGGGTAAAACATTTTGTAAATACATAATGGAATACATATGTTGTGAAGCTATGAAGTGGCGGAGCTTCCACCCTACTTTTCACTATTATGTATTGTAGTTTTGGTTATTTACTGTTGAAGTTTTCCCTTCAGAATATCCATTTCCTTGATTTAATTCGTTATTTCTAGCAATGTGACTGTAAGACGAGCAGTTAGAGTTGCTAAACACTTCACGAGCTGCTTGTGCAAAAGTAATAGTTTTTGAGATATGGCCATTGTTTTATGTTAGTGATCAAGGTATTCAAAAGCAAATGACCAGTCTTTTCCCACAATTTCTAAAAATCAAAATCTAATTAAATCACCATATTGCAGTCCTAATTATAGAAAAACTTAACTGTGCACGTATTTTTATAACTCTTAAACACATGCTTAAAATTATATTAATTCTTAAATTCAGCTGGTTTCAGTAGGGCAAAGCAGATGTTTGAAGTTATTAAGGCAGTAGAAATTCTCTGTAGAACAGGTTTTCTAAGTTGATTTATGGTTGATTCCAACCCGAATCATTCTGTGATTCTGTGTGTGTGATTCCTTGTACTCTCTTTCCAGTGTTAGTGTGATTTCTATTACAATTTCACTCTGCAACATCTGCATTAAATTAAGGTATATTTAGAAAATTACTAAAATTAATATAATGTCTATTATTATTATGTTTTTATTGTTGTTATTATCAAAACCAATAATGCCTCCATCTGATGGTATGCTTATATTTTTTGAGAGCCATTCATTTTTTCAGTCTTAAACTGTTCTGAAATCCAAAAGGACTGCTACAATTAGTCTCAGATATAGATTATTACATCCAGTTCTGTTACAGAATTTTCTTGCATACCCAGAAATATGACAGACGATAGCTTTAATATCATATGAAGAGCTATAACATTCCTTCTTTAGTTATTTATTGCATGGATTTGTAAGAGATGCAACAAGCTTTGCCAAAGTGTGTTTCCATTTGCATTGTAATGAACAATTCTCTTCTAAGAGATAGCAGAAGCAAAGCTGTTAATGAGCTTTTTGCTTGTGTTTTATTGGAGAAAATGAATTGGCAGAAATCAGCAGCTCATTTTCTTAAACACAAAGATAAAGCATGCATTTATTTCAAGCTTAAAATTATGCCATGTATCAGGAGAAAAATTAAGACTATAACACTTCCATGAGTAGTAGAGCAGGTGATTCACTATCTAATATTCTGCTTTGGAGTAAGACTTCCATTTAAACGATTTAATAGTTTCAAATGATTTTTCAGTTCAGGTTTCTTACAGTATGAATTGCACATACGTACACACATAATTATAGTGTGTGTCTGAAATACAAAACATATATTAATATACAAATTAATATATATATTATATTAATATAGAGATAGNNAGATAGTCTATAATATGCATGGCATATGTAGGAATTATATCTGATAATATGCATATGCAATTGTCAAAATTGCTATCCAGTGTAAAGTGACTGAAAATTTAGGTGGTTGACCTAAATATGTTAGTTCCTGGCACTAAACATTATCTAAAGATGGTAAAGCAAACAAAAGAATTACAAATAATATGGATTTTATTTTGCTCAAAATAAGTCTTTAACTACTACATTAAAGCAGAAAAATCCATATTTGCCAATAGGAGAAACCCCAGTTACCCACATACTCTATTAGCCCTTCTAGAAAGGTCCATAGAACACAATTGTTGGAGATTATTACTATTTTTTTAATATCTTGAAAGTTGTTGTAAACCCACACTGGGTGTAGCATCACATGGAAAAGAAGCCATCCTGACTTTGCATCAGTAGGAAGCTGAACATACTTGTGCCAAATTTGCCAGAGGGTAACTAGAAAGTGACTGATCTGAGTCAGTTATTGTCTTTGATTTATCTCACTGAAGCTAGGTTGGTATAGACAGCACCTGCTCCATTGTAATGCTGTAACTACATGAAAGCGTCAGCTCTTCTTATACTAAACGTATTCTGAAATATTTCCCTTGATAAACTCCTAATAATATGGAAAGACCTGGTCATCTACTTTTGATAGTTTCGTGGTTACTTTCATACAGTCATTCCCTGCTAATAAAAAAATAAAACAAACTGATTGCTTGCAACTTATTTCAGTCTTAATTAATCTTTTAACCTTGAAGACTTAACCTTACCAAGCATTCAAAATTATTCACTCTTCTTAATTTGTCACCTCTTTATTGACTAGCTTTTCATTCACATGGTGGATCCCTGATACACACTGAAGTGTAAAGAAAAATATCATTTTGGATAGAGAATATACTGTTAACTTTGTCACAACAGTGATTAACCTATCACGGGAAAGAAACCATGCCTCAGAGACATGCAGATAAGTCAATTAAAGGAATTTATATATCAGTCAATCTAACAGATATTCAATAAATAAATGCATTTTCTTTTTGATGAATTGCAAGTGCTTCAGCCTGAAGGAATACTAATAATTTAAGGATAGTGTAGTTGCACGAAATTCTGAATAAAAAACATCATAGACTTAAATTTATTAACAGTTATATTCCTGTGAAAAAGTTGTACATGAAGTAGAAATACTGGTGACATTTTCTCACAAAAGACTCTGTAAAAAAGCCAGATTTGTCAGCATTTTCTTTAATTTTTGCTTGATGTTAATATCTAATATGCAGTTCAGAGAGGAGCTACAGAGCTGAAATTAGCTTACTACACCCATTGGGCCCAGTATGCTTTCACTAAATGCAATTATTCTTCAGTGTTCATTTACCTAAGTGGTTGAACATGCCCGCAGCAAGGAAGGAAGGAATACAAGACCTCAAGCAACCATACAAACTGATTTTAAAATTAGTAGTCAAAGTTAGTGCTCTTTGGTGAGTAGACAAACTAAGACTCTAAATGAAAACTTACAAGAAGGGAATAAAAAGCTTCATCAATATGCACTAAAAATCACTAATTCCTAAACATCTAAACCCATTTTTGACAGTGAATACACAGGTGTTTTGGACAAATCACTTGAGTTAATTAAACCCTCTGGAAAAGAAGGGATAATATTTTATCCTGTTCTCTGAAAGCGTTATGACTAAGCTATTTAAGTTACTGCTGATAATGTTCTTTGAAGGCCAAATGACTATAACTGTAATTAAATAAAATATAATAATAAATAAATCCATGAATATACTTTCTGCTAACACAGAAATATTAACTCCCTATCTTTCAAATTTTACACACATAAAAGTTGAACTTACACATCCTTGAATTTGTTTGCTTTTCCCTATACAGCATCACCCTTTCTCTCACTAGCACTGATACTTCATCTTCCAAAAGAATGTTTGCATGTTTTATATGCAAAATTCCTGCTTCTGCTCCTGTTAAGATATGATGATTGACTTAGGCTTTATGTAACTAATTACCTCTAATAGGAAGGCTTCTTGGATGGAGGTTTAAAAAATATTTGAATTTAGTTTGTCTACATGCAAGACAGTTCCTACTTTCTATCTGGCACTTTCCTACTCTAATATGCATTACTCTTAGCCCTACCCACCTGCTCTGAAGTCCCACAAACACCTTAAAAATTTTCAGAATAAAACATAGAAAAGTTTGGGGTGCTGGATTTTTTTTTCCCCCTAGAATAAACCTTTCAATTTCAAAATATATTTTTGTTCCAGTTTGGACCAAAAGTCAGAATATCACCATTTCTCACAAAGCCAAATTATTCTATAAAAGCTACTCGAAATTATCTAAATATTATCTGTTGATACTGAATAATTTCAATTTTATATCGAGACATCAGCTTGAAAACCAGGATAAATATAAGTATAGCTGAAACAAATTGTTAGAGTATTTTCCCATGAAAAATGTAGCTGAACTCAAAACATTCAGATTAAAAGTTTAGATGTGAGAAAAATTAGGTTTTTCTAAGGTAAATATATTCCATCAGCTATTCTTTGATAAATTCTGCTTGTAACAAACTCACTTTTAGGCGATTTAACATTCTGATTTTATATGGTAGATAGTTTAAGCTGCCTTTTCAGATGTTTTTTTAATAGCAATGGGCAAACAGCCTTTGTAGTATTCTGCCTCTCTTCCCCCTCTTCCCCCACCCCCCCCACACCCCGTTAGGTATCAGTGGCAAGGAAAGGGCTAATTGAAATTACAAAAATCAACATTTGTCCCTAAATTCTCTCTCTGGCCCTTTTCCACACATTATCTTTCCCTGTAAGTGCCACAGTTGCTTTCACTAATTTTTCTTTTCTATTCTTTTATCTTTCCCCAATTTAATGTTTCCTACCTTCTTTATCACATTTTTTTTAAAGAAATATCAGAAAACTCACACCTATCTTCTTGAGATGCTCATTACATCATTTTGCAAGTTAAACAAAGTACTTCTGAGCAAAGAAAGCAAAGGTGAAGAGAGGGGCTCCTCGCCACATCTTGTTTCTTGCTGTTATCTTGTTTGCTTCTGTGCTCTCGCAAAAGCGTTTGAACAAGGTACTGCAATACTGGGGAAAAGCCTTCTCACAGGACAGTCTAGTTTCCTAGGCTGAATGCCAGTTTCCTCTGGCATCCTTGGGCTTTCCTGTTTCATGCATGATGTGCAGGTTTTCTGCTCATTCAGTATAACCTCAGGCATACTCTGAAAATGAGCTTCCGGCAGAAGCTGTGCTGCTTAGTCAAATTTAGGAAGCTTCAAACTGTGAATATTCTGGCCCTCTGTTGCCTGCCATGGTTTTCATCCTCAAATCCCCTCCTCAGCTAACAGTTTTCCTGAGTAATACTCATTCATACAGCAGTTATTTTTCTCCTCTTTTATGTAGCAGAATAAAGGTGCCTTTGTTTGCATGCACAGAAGCAACACTCTCTCCTCTGCCTGAGCATTTAATGAATGACCATTCTGTCATCTACTCTGCTCTATTTCTAATTACTGATACACAAATCATAACACATCCATTTTGCAGCTTTCTAGCTGAGCTTTCCACATTTCCTTTTTGCTTGTTTCTCTTGGAATGACACCAGTGAACTGGCAGGAGCCTCTGTGTGTAACCAAAAGTGTGAGGACTTGTCCATTCTTTCTTTCTTTGTTTTGCCGAGGCATGCAGAAAACAGGTTTGAGAGCAGTTGTCTAAAAAAAGGGGAACACCAATTTTAAGTCTTTGGTTGCCCTCATTCAAAGTGATAGATACATTTGGGATGAAGATATTTGCAATGATACAAGAAGAGAGATGATACAAACTTCCCTCCCCTTCTCATCCCCGTTATTTCACAGGAAAAAAGGTGCCTCAACACATTAGCATGACTGTCAAAAAAGCCCTAGTCACAAAATTATGAAGAGCGTTTAGCTGTCCCTGACTTCAAAAGAAAATCAGCAGAGTTTTAGGCTCTGAGGGCTCTAGCTGGGCTGGTTTCAACACAGGTTCCCCTTGGGCTTCCCCTGGGACTACCCCCACCCATCCCACCACCCAGGACACCATGTCAGTACCCCAGGGACATCAGCACCTGCCACAGTGATGCCGCAACAGGGACAGTCTCCAGTCCTGACCCTGAGATGCTGCTTGGATCCTCTGGACTGAGTGACCCAGCTGCTGCCTAATGCTCACTGATGGTCTCCTGGGTACAGGTGATGCCTGGCTGACACGGGAGCCACCCACAGCTCTTGCCACTCCCTGACAATTAGTTCACTGTGACTTCACTTCCCTCCTTTTCCTTTTTTTTTCCCCCAAAGAGAACTTAATGAAGATTTCTTTAGTGAACAGTTGATAAATCATATGTAATCAAAGGTTCTAAACAGATGTATTTATGACAATAATACTTTAATATTTTCAATTTGCCTCAATACAAAAGTTACAGAAGGGGATTTAAATAATTTTTAATACCCCTGATGAGTACAACAGAGGTTTTACAACAGCTGTAAAATAAGTGGCACAGGTAAACAAAATAAATATTTGTTTTGACCCTGTGTCACGTATGATGAAAGGTTGATGCCAGACCAGCTGAAGCAAGATTCTGCCTTGAGCCATACACACTTTTTCTTCAATTGAAGCTGATGCCCTTGTGGTAGAAAGGATCGAATAATCATGAAATAATTCCTGAATCCCTGAAATATTCAGTTCAGCATATGAAGGCCAAACAAGCTTGATTTTCAACTTAGTTTTATACAGCAGGTGGAAAACTGATTGTTAGGATCTTCTGCAGGTACTCTTTAGGGATGCAACCCTGTGAAAAGCAAGAGCCATCAGTGGAGCAGTGTGCATGGGTAAAAGCAAAAACAGCTTCAGCCATTAGATTCTAATTCACAATTCTAGGTGAACCAGAGCCCTGGAAGAGAGTTATACTGAGTCAATATATTTAGAATGAGTAAGTCTAATACTTATCTTAAAGGTGAAGTGCAAGCATCACCTAACGTTTTTGTCATACTTGTATTGCTATCATTCTCTTAAACTGTCCAGGGAATAATCAAGCAGGTGTTTTCTTCAGTAATATCCTGTCCAGACTTTTAGGGGTTTTATAGAATGTAACTTCACTTTTTATCATCTTGGACAATGACTGAAATGCTTTCTAATGGAAGAAGAACTCTTACATCTCTAATTCCTCTCTCCAATACTGTGTTTGTGTTATGTGTGCATCTATGCATAAAGGAAAGTTTATGCATAAATTTACATCTGTGAGCAAGACTTCTAGCTTGTGTAATTATGGATGAATCCACAGGGCTCAAACCTGACAAAAAAAAGGAAAACAGAAGAATAGAAGAAAGGGGAGACTGAGGGGTCAAAACTGGAGTAGGAGTTCCTGAGCTGGAGTTCAAATTCCTATCATATCATTTCTGTTACAAGTATTGGATTTTTTGTTAAGTGTAAAAGCATTTTGAAGGAGAGGAGAGATTAACAGCTCACATGACAAGAATGAACAACAGAGGATGGGCAAAGGGGGAAATATCCTAAAAATCAAATGTAAAAATGGTAGTTCAGATAGCAACAGAACCATAAATACATTTTTTTATTTGTCTGATTGCATTAATTGCTGCATATTAACTACTACACGATTACTGATTAATGCAATGCCTAAGCCTCAAATCTCTACAACCATAAAGCCTCTTTAAATATGTGACTCCGGGTTTTACATACAACGATGCTTAAACTTGAGTTGTCCAAACTAACAACAGGATTATCCACAGTCTCTCTGTTGGACAATGAGGACACTGGAATTTGTGCCTACTTTGGAGTTCACCATAATGGTAAGCCACGTGGCATTGTTGTTAGGTGTCAAGAAATGTCTCATGTTTATATTATTCGGTTCCTTCTTCTCCAAAACAGGGGGTGCACATCCTATCTGTCCACTGGGAATTGGTCCTGGCCTGTGCTGCTGCCAACATCGTGCCCTGGAATTGTTTGGGGCAGTGATAGTTGTCTCTGCAGTAAATTATTTCAAGGATCTTTCTTAAAATTTTCAGAAGTAATAGACTGTTAAGAAGTTCTAGTTCCTGGAAATATTCCCTGATGCTCATTAATTTGCTAGTGTAGAAGTACATGTGTTACTTCCTGCTCACAAGAACTGTTGTGTCTTTTTAAATGGAACCTTCACACAATGTTTCACTGCTTGTAGCATGTAATATCAGTTTCAGTTTAGACTAAAACACCATATTGTTTGTGAAATAAAGGACCATATAGGAGATGGGAAAACAAATTATACATCCGGTATACGAAAGAAAGTACTTTGAGATTGAATAATGTATAGCCCGATTCTGAAATCTTCGCACATAATGAATAAGACCTAATTCTTTTGCTCACCAAGTATTGTAACTAAATTAATGAAGCTGTTTTGATACATGATACTAAAAGTAAATGGAAGGTGAAGATTTGTATCATAAATACATATAAAAACATAAGTTTAGCAGCTTCTACCTTCAAAATTTGATGAATAAGTTTCAGGTAACTAATATTTAGAGAAAAATAAAATTTAAAGGCAGTAGAAGTATGTGTGACTTTACAATGATATTGGTAAATTTTAAACCAAACTCTTTTGTACATATATATTGTATAGCGTGCATCCGCAGCAAGTTTGCAGATGATACAGAATTAGGATTAGTTGATACACCAGATGGTTGTGTTGCCATTCAGATCCTGCAGATCATTCAGAACCTTGACAGGCTGGAAAAATGGGCCAGGAGGAACCTCACAAAGTTCAACAAAGGCAAATACCAAGTCCTGCACCTGGGAAGGAATAAACCCACTACTACATGCTGGCTGAAGACCATCTTTGCAGAGAAGGACCTGGAGGTCCTGGTGGACACCATGTTGACCATGAGCCAGCACTGTGCCCTTGCAGCAACAAAGGCCAACACCATCTTGTGCTGCATTAAGCAGAGTGTTACTGTCAGGTTGAGAGAGATGATCCTCCTTCTCTATTCAGCCCTGGTAAGCCATATCTGGTTCCAGTTCCGGCTCCTCAGGACAAGACAGACAGGGACATAGTGAAGTAAATCCAGAGAATGGCCATGAAAGTGATTGTAGCAAGATACATATTACCTTTCTTTTTAAACTTCCTGTCTGTTACATTTAGTTAAAGGTATAATTTGCTATTCAAAAAAAAAGCTTTTTTTGATTTTATTCAGGCTAACATAATTAATTATAAACAATGTATGCATTTTTGTATATATATACACATATATATGTCTCTGTGTGTGTATAAATTTACATCATGCCCTGGAACATACAAAATATGGTCACCACAATGTTTGTGATACAGTATGCCTTTTAGCATTGTAATGAAGATACTTATGAAGGACCATAGTAATTTCCTTCTAACACTGAACGAAGAACTTTGGAGGCCAATAGAATTATTCTTAAATCTACTCCTTACCACATACTTGGAGTAGTTAATTTCTTTAACCAGCATTGTTCAATAATAAGCCTTACGTATATTCTCAATAAGAGAGCTACATTTATTGTTCGGAGGTGATTTATGTGAAAACTGAGTCCAGTTAGACTGCTCTTGTTCCATCTAGAAATGACCTAAGTAGCTGTATTCTGCGAGGTTAAAAGTACGCGTTGATTATGCTGTATCTTTCAGACCTTTTCTGATAATAGAAAGAATGTATATAGCCTGAACAGTATGTATAAAAGTAAAAAGCTACTTTCATAGCTACACATTCATGGTTGTATAACAAACTGCACAGTACTTGGATGCAAGACTGATCAATCACATTTTCCCCTTACTGTGATGCACCCAAGCGTTATCTTAAGAAGGAAAATGAGCAATTCCCCTAAGAAAAATACATACAGATTACCCTCTGGCCTCTGCAATTCTCTGAGGAATTTTTAAAAATGCAAATAAGTGCTAGTTATCCAGCTTTATCAATAGACTTCTAAAATCACATGAAATCTGTCCTCACCTCCTGCAAGGTACTATTGAGCAATGAATACACCTGTTTCATTTTGCTGAAGTCCTGTAACCCAATTTCTTCGGTGCAACTCTCCAAAGAAATTTGATAATCACATTTTTTTCCACAGCAAAAATAAGAATTGACAGTAAATTTCTCAGGCTTATATCATCCCTTTAAATAGTTGCACTTAAAAATTTCACAAACCATCCATAACTACTAAAACTCCCTTCACTGCTCCACTGTAAATCTAATAATAAGAGAATCAGAGGTTAAGTATTCTTCCATACACTACCGCAAGAATGGAAAGAACATCCATTATCCAGGAGGACAGCAAAATATGATATACTCCTGAAACACAGCAAGCAAAATAATCATTTCATTGATTATTGTAAATGGTGTCTTAAAAAAACATGTGTTCAGTTCTGCTGGTAATGTATTATCTGACTTCCTCAGATCTCTAGGTGAAGGGTATATCGAACATTTCTGGTTGGAGATATTCACCCTGTAGTGACAAAAGTCTATGGCAGCAATTGAATACAGATAGTAGCTTTAGGGCCTATGCAAACAGGTGAAATTTATTGAACTTGACATATCTAATAACAGGAACCATAGACTGTGTTTGCTGGCCTTACAGTTATTGAAATCTTTAATTGGCTGTTCTTATTTTATCTCTATAGTTTTAAATGCAAGTTGTTGAAACTGGGAAAACCTGCAAGGAGTCTTATTAAAGAAGCTAAATGAATCAAGTCAAGAGAGCATGGGGAAAAAGGAATGTCCTCTGCATTAGGGTTTGTCTACAAGAGACTCTAAGAGCACAAGAAGGATATTAACTTACAATGCATGTATATGCTTCTGGTGCATGCTAAGGCAGAGAAAGCCTACTGAAGAAAAAAACAGGTGTCTAAAGATCTGTTCTTTCTAACTCTGTAATTTATTCTGTATTCAAATATAGTGTGTTTTATATCTTTCTAGGCGTCTCCCCAGCACCACTACCTTTGAACATATGACTTAAAAACCCCAGACCTGTGGAGATCAGGACATGGTCCAGAACTTGTTTTCACGCTCTCCCATTCCGTTGACTGACTTTTCTCCCTGTAATAGCAACCCTCTTTTGAATCATTTAATACATACATCTCCCCAAATTTGTAATGAGTACGTGGCTCTCTTCAAACCCCACTCTTGCAAACATTAACTCAGGCTTAGATTTATCCATTTTTTCTCCTCAGCCTCTTTGGCTAAAACCTATAAGACAGGATTTTCAGGTGTTATCCACACCATACTTCTTACTTTAGTCCTTTCTTCAACATGATTCAATTCTGCTACACACAAAAATATGGATATGTTGTATCTATGTTAATGTTTGTTGGTATTTTTCTCATGAGTAAGTGCACAAGTGGATTCAAGAGCAGGCCCTTATTTTGCAGCTACAGTCCATCAAGTTTTCCTATGATGCTTCATTTGTATAACAAGGAAAAAAAAGGTCTAGCAACTGTGTTTCCTTCTCCGTGGTCCAAGTTCGCTTTTGCTCTGTTTTGCTTTGGTTCTTTTTTCTGTGGTATTAGGCAACCCTCTGCATGCTTAGAAGAGTTTCAGAGTTTAAAACAAATTATAACTTTGCAGGTATTGGAAAAAGAGAGAAGGGATGGCAACCACAATGATTTCTTCCTTTCCAGGGACTTTTGCACAGTCAGTGGCATTACCATAGTACCCCAGTGCTGAACTCCAGCTTTGAGACAACACAAAATAATTTAAATAAAAATCTCAACAGAACATGTTTGTATCATCTCAGTGAAGACATAATTGCAACTGATCATCATGCCAGGTGGGCAGGGGTTAATTAAAAAATTCAGAATGTATACTGGGTGAATTGAATCTTCTCAAGTCAATGTAGCAATCACCTCTTCTGGAAAGCCAGAAGGGAATCCTCTGGAAGGACATTGGTAAGAAAAAATAAATTGAATTAAATTATGCTGCTAAAATATTTAATGAGGCATACTCATGATTCATGAAATGTTGAATGTTTATGTTGCCATATCTATGGTTAAACTCAGGAAATAATTTCTAGAATTACGTTCATCTTGCAGTGGGAAGAAGGAGAAAATTATGTATCATGAGAAAAAAACAAAACCAGGTATTTTTTTTCAAGCAGAGAACTGTATGTGGTTCATCAAAGGTCATAGCGATGTGGCTAGAAGTAATGCAGTTTTGTTAGCACTTTGTTTTAAGAAGTACCCTCTCCATTTGATATGGTGTGTACCTCACTGGTGACCAAAGGAGCTAGACTAACACTGAGTTCTTTGGAATTTCCAACCCATGGGACTACCAATGTTTTAAACACAGGTGGAAGTGATTCAACACATGATATATTACATTTCGGTACAGTCAGAAGGATTCATTGAATCATAGAATCGTCTAAGTTGGAAGGGACCTTTAAGAACATCGAGTCCAACCATCAACCTAACACTGACAAAAATCACCACTAAACCATGTCCCTGAGCACCACATCTACATGTCTTTTAAATACCTCCAGGGATGGCTATTCCACCACTTCCCTGGGCAGCCTGTTCCAATGTTTGATAACCCTTTCGGTGTAGAAATTTTTCCTAATATCCAATCTAAACCTCCCCTAGCACAACTTGAGGCCATTTCCTCTTGTCCTATTGCTTGTTACTTAGGAGAAGAGACCGACCCCCACCTTGCTACAACCTCCTTTCAGGTGGTTGTAGAGAGTGATAAGGATTCATTTTCACTATAAAACTATTGTTGTACCAGCAAGTTTCAGACACAGTTCATACTTATATTACTTGAAAATAACAAATAATTATACTTTGACTGACATATTGAACAGAGCCCTGAAAATGAAGCTGATCGTATCTAGAAATACCTGCTTCTTGACTTAATGAATATTTTAGTCTGTTGTGGCAATTTCTTTTTTCATTTCTTGTCTAACAATAATGGATTACTTAGGTCCTATTAGTCTTGCTTGCATATTTTCTTCATTTTTTTTTTAATACTGTATGCCTTCCCACCATTTGATTCCTTTAGCATCTTGTTTTTCTTATGCCAACAAAGCAAGTTCCAATGATTTCTTCATTACTGCAATCAGTGAGCATTAGTTATTTTTTTGTTACAAGGTTGCAGGACATTTCTTTGTGTCCAATGCCTAAGATGTTGTTCCTTCGTGGGATAATGTAATAACCTCAGTAATAAACCAATTATTACAACAGCAGCACACACACAAACATACACACACAAAATTTAATTAGAACAGAAAGATGGTGGTTTCATACATTAATAATTGAAAATAGACTAAGATTCTCCATATTATCTCTGCCTAAATGCAATTTGCAAAGAACTCATGAGATTATGTTATAGGGTGGTTTATTAGCAGCTTTCAAGACCATCAAAATGGTGGTAGCATTTCTTTTAGCGAAGCTGATACAGAAGAAAAGAACAGCAGTTCATCCTATCACATCCACATTATCATTCTGAAAGCAGCTGCTATACTGATGACACATCTATAATTCTCCAGAAGAGAGATAATGAAAACATAAACTTCAAAGGCTCTCTTATAAAAATGTTTTTACATCTTTGTGATACATTCACTGAGATAAGCTATGGAAACATTGTGGGTTTGTTTGATTTTTTAGTTATTTTTTTTTAACCATCATGATAAAATGGATCTTGGCAACTTAGGTTTATTTTTAGTGTCGTGGAATTTGCTTGTTTGTTTCTAAGAAAGGTCTTCAGGACAAAATCTTTTAAGTTATTCTGAAGTGAAAATGGTCTAATAAAGGCTGATAAGGAATTTTGGCCTGCTTTCAGAGGTACGGGTGATATGTATGCTTGGTTTTTTTTGTTTTTATACTGAATTATAAAAGTACCCTAAATAAAGCAATATTTTGTAACTATGACTTCAGTAAATTGTCCAACATTATAGATGGTTAGTGTATTCCTTATTTTTGCCTTTTTAAATCCCCTATGCTTAGATATAGTTGTCATCTCAGATATTTAAAACAGAATGGACAGATGAAGTATACAGATCAAGTCTTCTATCTCTTTATCTTGAACACGTAGAAAAATGTGTTACATTTCCAAATTCTAGTCCTCATGAATTTCATAACTGAGATAAATTTGAACCCGAAACCACTCTAATTCCTTGTTTTAAATTATTTTTCTGTTATACATGCTCATTTTACAGATAAGTCTGCTGGAAAGGAGTCTACAGGAATTCAGGGGGAGAGTTCTATCTCATTGTAGCCTACACAATCTGGTTGAGTACCGTGAGTGACCCGTGTTTAGAATTTGACAAACACTGTTACCATAGTGCCTCATATTTAGTACTGGTCTGCCTACTTTAAATTTGGAAAGTCTTGGTTTATAAACAGTGAGCTATAAAAAACAGTTGCAAAATTTCCTAGTGTGTAGAAGATTCATCACATATTGTTATAGGTGATGATTATTATTGTTATCATATATGTCATCATTATATGACATATATCATATAATCACCTGCTTATAGTAGTAAAGTTTGGTATTCAAGAAGAATAAGAAAGAGAAGATGGGGTGGGGGAAGAGAGAGAGGAGGAGGAAGAGATAAAGGGAATAATAAAAGGAAAAATAAAAAAAGAAAATTAAATATTAAAAAAATGAAGAAAAAGAAATAGAAAAAGATGAAGAAAAAAGATAAAAAAAGAAGATGAAGACAAAAAAGAAATCAAAAAAGAAAAGGAAAAAAGGAAAAAGGGAAAGGGAGAAGGAAAGGGAAAGCGAAAAGGAAAGGAGGAAAAAAAGAAAAAAGGAGAAGGAGAAGGAGAAAAAAAAGGAGAAGGAAAAGGGAAAGGAGAAGGAAAAGGAAAAGGGGATAAAGAAGAAGAAAATGTGAAGAAAAAAGGAAAAGAAAAAAAGAAAACCAAAAGGAATTATGTAGAATGTCAAATGCACTTATCCTTCTACTCACTATTAATTTTTTTAGAAAAGGTAAAGCTCCTTATTATCCTTTACTTTGGCTTTTCTTTACTGATATTTCCCAGACCATATTCTGTTGTCTCATCAGACCACTAAAATCTTTCGCAATTTTTCAGCATATAGCTCAGAAACCATTCTTTCCATCTGTGTCTGCATCCTATGTGCCCTGTCTGAATAAAAAGAGATCACCTAAACCTGCCAGCAGACAACTTGAGAGAAGATCTGACAGAAATACATATTTTGAAGGCAATAATTTGAAAAATTGTTAGTAGAGCTCTATCTGGGAGCATCTTGACAATTAGAACTTCGGAAAGTTATAGCTTACAGCAACACAGGTATCATTTATGAACAGTTCTATTCAATGTTTCAGCAGTTCAGATTTTCACTATATTATCACAAAAATTGAATGAGTCCTTCGAGAATAGTTGCCTTGTTCAGCATCAAGCATCACTTTTTTTTTTGTTTTTCATCAACTCAAACAATAGCAGCCTTGAAGCACCAGGTCTATCAATCAAACTCAGCTGACCTGCAATATTAGGTAGGCAAAAATGTAAAGAGAAAAAGAGACAGCAAAAGTTTGCTTAGAAAGCAGCAAGTAGAATTGCAAAACTGTGATTGACATTTTTCGTGTTTCAACACTCAGCTGTCCAAATTGTTCATTGTAACTGAATTGTCCCAATATTAAAAATTATCTAACTCCCCAAAAAATTTGTTTACCCGTGCAACTTGATTTAAGCAAAATTATTCATTACTTCCTAGTCCTTCAAGGTTTGTTTGGGTTTTTTAATGTAAATAAGATTTAAAGTATAGGTTGTTTTTTATTAATTCTCCTTTACTGTACCATTGGTATTACTTACTACTTGCAGCACTTGCAGTATCTGATTGGCCAGATATAACAATTGGTCTTAATCCAACTCTGTTTTTTTACTGAGAGAATAATAACAATGTGGAAGGAATAACTTAAGCACACTGGTGAATTATGAGAAGAAGGATTGTCTTTGTGAATATTCTGTTTCATAAATATTTTCATTGACAAACAAACAATAATCTAAAATCTGAATAAAGTTACTTCACTTCTCTAGGTTTATAACCTAGAATGGTTTTGGTAGAAACCCCTGGGGAACACCGCTAGTTTTAGGCCTCCAACTGCACCCTGCACTGCTCATCACAACCCTCTGAGGTCTGCCATTCAGCAAGTTCTCAATACACCTCACTGCCCACTCATCTAACCCACACTTCCCAAGCTTACCTATGAGGATGTTATGGGACACAGTGTCAAAAGCCTTGCTGAAATCAAGGTGGACAACATTCACTGCTCTCCCCTCATCTACCTAGCCAGTCATGCCATCATAGGAGGTTATCATATTGGTCAAGCATGACTTCCCCTGGGTGGATACATGTTGACCACTCCCAACAACCTTTTCCTCTACATGCTTAGAGATGACATCCAGAATGAGCTGTTCCATCACCTTTCCAGGGATGGAGGTCAGGCTGACTGGCCTGTAGTTTCCCGGGTCCTCCTTCTTGCCCTTTTTGAAAACTGGCATGACATTGGCTTTCCTCCAGTCCTCAGGCATCTCTCCTGTTCTTCAGGACCTTTCAAAGATGATGGAGAGTGGCCTCGCAATAACATCTGACAGCTCCCTCAGCACTTGGGTGCATCCCATCAGGGCCCATGGATCTGTGGGTGTCAGTTTTGTCTGAATGATTTCTAACCCGATCCTCCTCGACAAAGGGAAAATCTTCCTTTCTCCAGACTTTCTCTTTTACCTCCAGGGTCTGGGATTCCTGTGGGCCAGCTTTAGTAGCAAAGACTGAAGCAAAGAAGGAATTCAGTAACTCCGCCTTATCTGCATCCTCCATCACAAGGGCATGCACCTCATTCAGCAGCGGGCCCACGTTTTCCCTAGTTTTCCTTTTTCTACTGATCTACTTGAAGAAGCCCTTCTTATTGTCCTTGATATCCCTTGACAGATTTAATTGCAAGTGGGCTTTGGCCTTCCTCCCTCTTTCATCCCTGCATACTTTAACAACGTTCCTATATTCCTCCCAACTGGCCAGTCCCTTTTACCACATTCTGTAAACTTCCTTCTTCCATTTGAGTTTTTCCAGAAGCTCCTTCCTCGTCCATGCAGGTCTCCTGTCTCCATTGCCTGATTTCTTACTTATAGAGATGCGCTGATCTTGAGCTTGGAGGAAGTGTTGCTTGAATATTAACCAACTCTCTTGCAGACGCCTATGTTCTAGAGCCTTAACCCATGGGATTCCTCCAAGTAGGTCTTTGAAAAAGCCAAAGTCAGCTCTCCTGAAGTCCAGAGTTGTAATTCTACTTTTTGCACTGCTTATTCCACACAGGATCTTGAACTCCATCATCTCATGGTCACTGCAGGCAAGGCTACCCCCAACCTTTTTTGTTTGTTAGCACAAGGTCCAGCAGTGTACTTAACCTTATTGGCCCCTCCGCTGCCTGTGTCAAAACGTTATCATCAAGGCTCTGCAGAAACTACCTGGACAGTGTGTACCTGGCCATGTTGCCTTTCCAGCAAATATCAAGGTGGTTGAAGTCCCCCGTGAGAATCAGTACCTGTGATCATGAGGCTACTTTCAGCTGACTGTAGAAGGCCTCATTGACTTCCTCTTCCTGATCCGGTGGTCTGTAGTAAACACCCACAACAGTGTCACCGGTATTAGCCTGCTCCTTAATTCTTATCCATAAACTCTCAACATGTTCTTCATCCACCCGTAAGCAGAGCTCGATGCATTCCAGCTGCTCTCTTACGTAGAGAGCAACTCCACCACCATGCCCCGCCAGTACATAGCCATCCATGACAGCATTCCAGTCATGTGAGCTATCCCACCATGTCTCTGTAACTGCAGTGAGATCACAGCCCTGCGACTGCACACAGATATCTAGTTCTTCTTGCTTATTCTGCATGTGGTGTGTGTTAGTCTACAGGCATTTTCATAGTGCTATTCTGGCCCATTTAGGAGTGCTATTAAGGCCTATTAGTTGTTTTATGCTTCCTCCTCTATCAAAGTACTTCCATCAGCATTTTTCATCAATTAAATCAGAGATGCATGAAACCTAATAATTATTATGTGAGACTTCTGTGTCTGCCAAACAATGTTCATTGTATTATATAAAATGGGACAACTACAGTGGGAAAAACTGAGTCCCATCACAGAAAGTGTAATGCAGAGAGTTTGCCTATTAGGCAATAAGAGTTCAAATTCCCTCCATCACAGGAGAGAATGTAACCTTATCTCCTACATCCCAGTTGGATCACTAAAATCCTTACTAAGAGTAATAGGTGTTTTTTCTGATAGTTTGGTCGTGGGGTTTGTTTTTTTCCTTGGCTGTCTTTTTCTAAATTATATTTTTAACTCCCAAGCTTAATTTTGTAATTCATATGGTAAAGTAATGCCAGACTGGGATCAGAGGTAAGCTGGGAAATGCCTACCTTGTAGATCTTAATGAAATCATGTGCTAAATGATAAGCAGCCCATAGGCAGCTGTAATCATGCCAAAGTACAAATCTTCAGGTGCCTAGAAAACCTTTATGAGTTAAAAGTCAATTGCCTACATAGTGTTTCCTGAAACACCAGATGGCACTTGACTGTGGTTTTTGATCATCTAAATATTGAGGAAGCTAGGAAAAATGAAGGGACATAAATCCTTTTACGGATTTAGCAATGGTCTTTCATAGAATGTGCACATTTGGATTCTGATATTGTGTTTGACCAAAATAAAACAAAGAAGGAAAGAAAACATAGTTTTTCTGTTCCTGTTAGATTTTCAGTCTGAAATTCAGATCAAAGTATGTTAGTGTGCAGCAGCTTTTTTCTTGTGTCTGCAAGTTATCCAAAGGAAAAAAAAAGCTCCCAAGCCTATTCAGAGTTGCCCTTTGATATCTTGGAGCCTGTTTTCTTTCATAGGATCTGAGAACAGAAGATATTTTTAAGAGCTGCTGTAGAGAAAGAAAATAGCTTACAATGATAATAGACATTGAAGCATAGTTTAAAATATGCATGACTACCATTCATGCAGATGCATATTCTTTTTCACAAATGCCAGCCTATATAAATGGCATTGCATTATATCAGTTTTCTACGGCTGAATGTTTTCTGTACAAGTTTTGGTAACTGCCTTACTTGAGAGGTGGACCCTTCCAAAGTAGCACAATCCCTTCAGCTAACCACATGCATGTATACTTAAATGTTCTCCATCCACTCTGAATACCTACATAAGCCGCTCATTGCAACAAAGGCATGTGTTATAAAAATATGATATGTATGACTTGCTTTATATATTTTCTTAATTGACTAGACACAGGACTGGATAGCAAAAGCGAGGTGTCTGAAGAATATTCAGGCCTATAAAGAAAAATAAGCTATACCTTTAACAAAGTATACATACCAAGGTATATATAACTTTAGTCTATTTATGACTATCAATCACAATGGAATAAAAATTTAACCCTTCAAAATTTAGCATCTAAGCTATCATAGTGCCAGGGTGAATTTTTTCTAACAAAATCCTGGTTAGCAAGAATGGAGTGTCACAATGTAGAGAACTAGTGGAGTAACTGCAAGTCAAATCCGCTGTTTCTCTGAGTTATTGCAAGTATATTTTAGTGCTTATAAAATTTTAATTGCATGTCAACTGCGTTTGAATTCTCCTTTCCAGCTAAGAGTGTTTGCCTTGATTGTAGGCAGCACATTATATCTTTTATTCCAGAAAACCTGATCTCTTAAACAAATGTCATCATTTGATTCCTAGCTGACATTCCTTTCTCATGTCTCACTTGTATGAAGTTAATTTTACACACTGAATTGAGCAAGTGTCATATTTAATTTCTATTTTTATTGCACACAGTTTTCACGTATGAAAAAGAAAATAATCCACACACAGAAAAGGAAAATTAATTTCATCATATTCTGGTTGAAGCAGAGAGCTACTCCTTGACAGACACCTTGATCTAAGGGTAACACGTGGTGTGTTCCAAACTTGAAATATGTGAGTCATTTCCACTGATAAATTTCATATTTGCTAAAATGCAGTGTTGATTCAGAACCACTACTTTCAAGACCATAATCCTTTAAGGCACAATGAGCATCCAATGTTGCCTGCACTTCTGGGTGTGGAGTAAATATAGATTGGCTCATAAAGCTGGAACTGTATTATACATGTCCTTTTAGTATAGTAGACATATAACTCATAAGTGAACAAATTAAGTAGGACAACATCACCACACTCTTGGACAGGGTGATTTTAAGTATCCTTTGGTGACTCATTCTATCCTATTTTATAATAAACTTCTTTTATATAATCCTTTCCTTGAATGTGCCATTAAAGGAGGATGACAGAAGGTAGGAGGTGAGAATGACTAGATGAGTATTCAACACCAGACTGGTATTCCATTAATATGAACTACCATTTCCTTATCATCAAAGACAGACATTTGCTTGGATATCCATAACCATAAAGTTTTATTTTTACTAGAGTCTCACATTAAAATAACTCTACATCCTAGTATTTTATTTCTTTAAACCGATACATTATTTATTTATTTAGTGTTGGCAGGGAATCAAACAGAAACATTATGTTTTCTCATCAAAGGTGCTGTAAAAAGTATATTCCTGTGTCCTGTAAAAAGTATATTCCTGTGTCCTGCTCAGGACAGAGAATATCCTGCTTTCTCTTTGCTCCAAACACCCAACCAGGAAAAAAAAAACAAACAAACCCAAAACCCAGTCTTGTATTAGTTACATTAAATTTTATTACATGTGTAGAAGTGATGTTTGTAGCTACAACTACGTAGTCAGGAAAAAACAGCCAGAATTGCCAGTAATTATAAATCCATAATGAAAATATGCTGCTAATGTTTTTCTCCCTGTAGTCTGTTTCTGTAAAAACAAGTGACCTTTTATCTGGCCATGCAATCACACTAAAAAAACTTAAAATCTTGTTTTTCAATACAAACTTAGTGAGTATACTGGCTATAGTGAGAATAGGATTTCACACAGAGGGTTTTTTTTTTTCCATATTAAATTGCATAGATTGAAGTAACAAGGTTTCCTCTTTTTAAAACTTTGCCTAGTGAGGTTTTAATGCGTTTTCCAGGAAAACTTCTAGAATTACGTATAGATATTATTTTTCTCAGCAATAAAATATTGCTGAGTTTTAACGGATTTACCATTATTTTGTTCAAGACAGGTAATATGTTCTTACATTTTGGTTCTAATATTTAAGATATAATTGTAAATTGATTAAAAGATTAATTAGTTGCACCAGACTCCCCTACCTGCAAGGTGGACACCAATCTCCAACATTTCAGTTTTCCAAGATTCATATCTATACTATAACAACCATTCTATCGCTCTCCTTTATCCTCTCCCCTGTTCCCTACTTCCGTAATCCTTTGAAGGGAGTAGGTGGGTAACTTTCATTCTAGTTCTTCATATTTATTTAGTATACTTTCAGCACATTTTATGTGTGGCATATCCAGACCGCAATCCAATTGCTATTTCCAAGGCAACTGGGCAGTAGCCTGGTGGTATTCATGTTCCTGGAATGGAGAACAAAAGAATACAGAATAATGTTTTATGGTGTTTCTCCTGTTTCGTATGGCACAGAAGTATGGAGAGGGGGAGAAGAAGAGAGGAAGGGAGGAAGAGAGTGTCATGGTTTTGGTTCTTCAAACCAGGACAGAGAGGAAGGTGAGCAAGGGAGAGAGGGAAGGAGGAATGAAGGGTGGGAGGGAGGGAAACAAGGAAGGAAGGAGAGAAGGAGGGAGACAAAGTGTTTTTCTGTGATATTCTGAAAAACAGCATGCATATTGTTCACGAAAAAATAATTTTGAATTTGGAGAGATTTATGAATTGAAATATCTTTGAAAATCTTGTTGTTCAAAAAATAAGTTTTCACTGAGTTATGCTATTCCAACTAACACTTTTATTAATAACGCTAATTTAAATTTTGACAGGTGAATGTAGAAAAATAATCTTACAAATGCTTAGCTATTATTCAGGAGAAGCAGTTGAGCAGTACTTCTGTTTCTTCAAGAATTAAATTGACTGGGAGAACTTGGAATGTGTTTGTAGCAACAGAAGCTCAGTTCTTACCCTTATTGTGCAAGCAACGTTGCAACCAAATGGGAGTTTATATTCTCCTTTGGGATATATTGAATTATGCCAGTTCCAGGGGTAAAGGGATCTATTTCTGCATGGCTAACTCCTCCTCACATGAGAGGGGTCTGCTGGATGAAGCTTGTGCAATTGCTTACATTTTCAAATCCATCACCATGTGGTCATGATCCTATGCACATCTACATCCAGACTAAGGTGTTGATCAGGGAGCAAATATGTACTTCACAGTGGGCTATCCTGCATACTGCAGTAAGAAATTCCTTACATACTGATTCTTTGAATTCAACCTATTACAGTAAGAAGGACAGAAAGAAAAGATCCGATGTACACCAAAAAAGGTGAAAAAACTGGCGGACCTGAGATATTCTAAGGGAGAAGATATATCCTGCTGTGAATAGACTCAAATATTTAAAACACCAAACTTCACTCCATGGGATGGGGTGACATTTTAGCAAGGCAGAATTCATAGAGGATCCATCGCTTGTCTCTTTAAATAGAAGAAGCCTATATATTCCTATTTATAGTCAGTCACTGTCAACTATCATATTAAAATTAATGGAAATAGAAATTGTGCTTTCCCCATTTTCTTTCTCAGGTCCTGTGTACTGTATACTTTCCCTTTAATAGTTGGACTCCTTAAAAAGAAAAATAATCTTCAGTTCTTTTCTTTTACCTCTTTATTTTCCAGCTTTTACATGTCTTACCCTCAACCCTACTCTAAATATAAAGGCCAAAACTTGAGGGACTTTAATTATCTCTTTCAGTTTTAATGTAAACAGACACAATTATCATAGCAGCAGCTCAGGCTTTAGGAAACTGAAATATCCCAAGACTCAATAAAAATTAGAGGAAAGTTTAAAATGCGAGCATTTGCTTTGCTCTCAGTGGATTCACTTGCTCAGCCATCTTCTGTACTAATGGTAGTAACAGTGACATGGAAATTAAAGTGGCATCAAGTTTTGTTTGCTTGCTTAATCTATAGAAGGTTCATCAGTTGTGAGTACAGACCAGACTTTTACAATGAAACTAAGTGAAACCCCACCTCATTGAGGCTTAAACTTTGTACAAAAATGAGTCTCATATTCCCTTTATTAACATTCTGTGCACAGCTTTTTGTGATAGGTGGAACGCAGGTCAAATGCAAGGTCTCATTACCAAGGAGATAACACCTATGGTTTTATGATAGCCTTTATTCTGTGTTTGATGCAAACTTGCTGAGCACATAATGGTTCCAAATTGTCTAGGCTTATCTGCATTCCATTTTTTTTTAATTCGATGGTGACATTAAACTTCAAGAAGCTATCACCTGAAAGCTGACAGTTGCATTTGCAAAGAAGTGTATCAAGTGTTGAAGAGCTGATGCAGCATCTTTCACTGTAAGCTTTGCAACTCAGATTATGAAATAATTTAAAAAGTAAACTTTCATTAAAGTGTAATGTGGTAGTATAAAAGCAAAATTACTATATAAACATTTGGGAATGTACATACATAGAAAATACCATTTACAATGGGTTTCATAGCAATTTTAGAAGTGCAGGAGTGGCAAAGAAGATCTAGAAGCAGTGCTTAGACAGGATTTCCACCTGAAATCAATGAAAATTTCCCCACATATGCCAATTAATTTTTTCTATAATACATACTTCATGTAACTCTAATACTGTCATTTTATTGTAAAAAAGTAAGTGAAATGCCGGATTTTGTCATCAGTCTCATGCTGACACCTGCCTTATGATCCAAGAAGAGAAAATTATTTTGGTTTTAAATTCCTTGTTCACAGTAAAATAACTCTTTTATTTTCCAAGTAAATTGGAAAAAAGATTATGTAATGTTTTTTTTTTAACAATCTGATTTGCAGTACATGGCATTCACAACATTTCCAATTGCTTATTGATTAAGACAATTCACTGAATATGACTTCATCAGTAGATTAATCACTATGATAATCTAGTTTAATGTATACTTAATTTCCCCAGTGCAATCAACAACAGAAAGACAAGACTTTCCCACACATTTTAAGACTAAATGATTTAGTGCAAGGAAAGAATGATTACTTTATCATTATAATCATTATAATAGGCAGAGTTCAGTACCAGTGAATTTGCCTAACAGGGCCATTATTGTCATATATCTTTATAACTAGTGGCACAGGGTTGCACATGGAATCTCAGTTCTTCTATTTTTCCTACTTTTAATGGAGGATTTGACATAAATATATAATTTTAACATATTTGAGTGTATGTTGTTATTGGTGAAATTCTGACTCATTGAAATCAGTAGCAAAATACACATGGATTTAAATGAAGCTAGTATTTCAGGCTTTTAAAATAAATAAATAAAAAAAGATGTGGACTTTTGCAGATCAATTGCATAGACACAATAGAAAGCAGTCCAGGTGGAGCTACCATTCTGTCAACTTACTTTCATGTACCACAGATACGTACAGCACAGTTGTGCAGCCAGGGGTACACAGATGTACTGCTGAAAGGAAAAAGTACTTGATATCGTTAACTACTGTGGATTTCATGAAACCATAAGGTATTGACAATTTTTGAAGTTATTAAATTATTCTGAAGCATGTGCAAGACCTTATTCTATTAATTTATTTTCAAATGTCTGACGCTAAACTTATACATAAGTTAAAGTTGACCCTTTGAAATCATACAAAATCAAGAAACATCCAAATTTATACTAAAACACACAGCCTACAAACTTGTAAGGGGTGGTATATAGAAAGAAGAAGAGCAGAGAGGAGATACTAATACTTTGTGTATCCATTTTCTCATCCATTCTTTGGATCAAGACACTCCAGTAAAACATTCAATTTTTTTGCAGTGTATGCTCAAATTATCTTACATGTCTTGGACTCAGATATATTATTATGTGGGCTGATTTAAGCATCATTCATTGTTTGTATTTGTATGGTGCATGAGTTTTAGAAGTTAACAGTTGTTGTTGATCAATGCAGAATTTATTATTAGATGTTTTTATTTACTTTAGCTTTATAAAACCACTATATTTATCCCTGTGACTGGGTGATTAAACTAGGCTAGGTTAGAAAATTTATTTGTGGCTTATAAGATTTCCTTCACCTGTAACAACTTAAAAGGATGATTTCTGTGCTTCAGATTTCCCTTCCTATCCTTGCTTCTGAAGAACGTCACTGAAGCAGACCTATTGGTGTGCCTTGGAGTGGGATCCCCATCTTCTAATGTGATTTTATTCTACTAAAGGTAAAATGAATGAAAGCAAGGCTGAAATCCGATCAGATAGATAAATGGTGCAGCTTTTCACAGCAACATAGTCTTATCCAAAAGCTCAGTTAGTACCTTGTTCATCATTACCAACTTTTCTTATTCCATCGAGCTGTAGTGAGCTGCATTACTTTCAGTAAGTATCACTTCACTTGCTATTCACTTCAAGTTTCTACAAAAAAGCAAGATAATGAATTATTCTGAGCAAGTAAATCTATTCTATGGAGTGACTTGTGATGAGCTGTGGAGTAGTTGTGGCAGTACTGAAGCTTAACATCCAGGATCTTAAACAGTTATCTTGAAAACAGGGTTGAGTGGCAGGGAAGGAAGGTGAAGGGAGATAATTTAGACACACTGTGACAAATTAACTAAAAAATACCCTTGTACTTAATCTGAAGTGCTCACTTTTGGTTTACTCTATAGCCCATGTGACCTGATTTGTAGGTCAGGCTTGGACTGATAGTACTGTATCTTCCTGCTCAGTTCTGGCAGCAAGTAGAGGAACAAACAGAGACAGATAGAAACACTAAGGATGAAAGTCCATTGTAATTACTTTGTACAACATGACTACCAAGGATACAGTTTAAAAATAATTCTCTCCTGCAACAGTATTAGAGTTCTATGTCTCTGTTCATGTCTTCTATCTCTTTTCCCTGTAAAATATGAAGTTACATTAGGTTTTGAATTTTGCTAGTAATAAAGTATTGTACAAATGTACACACAATTAAGTTGCATTAAGATGTATAAAACTAATTTGTATAGAATATATGAGTCAAGCAAATACAGAAAATTATTGCCTATCATTTTTGCAGAGATTCTGAAAAAACTTGTACAGGATAGGTCATAAATTGCCTTCTGTAAAGCATGAGTACGAATATTAGATTTGCAGCCAAAAAAAAATCAGATTACATACCATGTAAGAGATAAGACACACTGAAGGTCTCTTAGTGTATTTTTCTCCAAAATATTCCTATGATTTCAATATTTTTAAACCAGTCATCCCCCAGTAATACACCATAATAAATTTCAAACTTGCAAAGTTATTTGAAACATTGAGGGAAAATACTGGAAACTAAAAGTCCCATTCATCTGAAAGTTTACTGTTCTGCTTTTTACCATGGACATTCTGCAAATGTTTTTAGATACATGAACAAATTCTGATCCAGACTCAGTACACAAAAATCCCTGAAAGGAACATCTTTCCTTCTGCTCTCAACCTTTCAGTGTCCCTGATGCCTTTAGACAGTGCAGTATATAAAAAGCTGTTCTGGAAATATGTCATCTGACCAGTAATCTAGATTTTCACCAGAAATTTACCAGCATAATTTAATGAAACTCAGAACTGAATGATCAGAAGCTGATTAATAATAAGACCTGCTGGCTGGATTACTTGAAGACCTATGGTACTGCTAATCAGTACTACCAATCAGTGTGCTATGCCAACTCACTTATATTTGCAGTCAGTGGAGTAAGGTACTTCTGAATAAGAATTACCATTGATTTTGATACAAAGGAGGATTATTTTTAATGTCACTTATCTTACATGTAGTCAGGCACTTGGAATATGGATAATCACTGTCATTATACGCCAACAGATGCTGTTGCTTACTGTTTAGAGCCCATCCTTTGTCATGGAAACTTCCTCTGCCTTTCATATTACAGTTCTCTGCCTTAATGACGTATCACATATCTGTTAAAGGTCTGAGGATGTTTCACTTCACACTGCTGATTCATTCACACAGTAGGTCTCTACTGAAATTTGTGTTACTCTGCTTGGTACTACTCTAACCTTTTTTATTATTACAGGCAAGAAAGCTTCCAGAAAACCTTTTTTAGATGTTAATGGTGACTGCTTTTGCAGGAGTGACTCACAGAGCAGAGCTCTCAAACATTTATTCCCACATTAAATGAAGTCCGCTAATCATAACCCTTCAAATGCTAAACTGGAGTGCAGTAACACAGTTAGTACAAGCAGATCTAAGACCTACCTGTGACTGAAAGGGGCACTTCCATCCTTTCATCCCTGTCACATGTTTTTAGTCTCTGAGTGTTCTCCAAAGCAGGGCTCGAGATGTAGGATCAGCTCCATGAAGTTGCTGGGGGGAAAAAAAAAGGAGGAAAAAGATTTGTTTTCAAATTTGCGGTCCATCAGATTAGTGGACTCAGCTGATCGCTGGCTGAATACTTATATTGGTGCTGTATTGGGACAGTCCAGTGCTTTTGGTCAGGGTTTGCAGCAAATTCAAGAGCAATGCAAGCCAGAGAAAACTATACTCACATTGTCCCAAAAAGACAATGTCAGGGATTTTTGTGTACTGAGTCTGGATCAGAATTTGTTCATGTATCTAAAAACATTTGCAGAATGTCCATGGTAAAAAGCAGAACAGTAAAAGTCCTGCTCAGTCCACAAACCATTGCACCTACACAAGGGGGTGATGTAGGCCACTGCCAGGTGAGGATTCCATGCTCAGGGTGGGGGACTTCCTAAGCCAAGTGTGACATGGAGGAAGGCTGTGTGGCACCATCCCTTACTTCTGCCACTTTCTGTATACCCTGGGAAGACATCCTACTGCAGTCACAGTCCTGCAGCAGAGAGATATCCCCCTCCATCTGCAGCATGGGGGCTGAAGGGTTGCTTTCTGGCACCCCCCAGGTCTGGCACCCTCCTCTGGGGTCAGTGCCCTTTCTGCATTTCTTACTCTGCCTCTGCCCAGATGAAGGTGCTTAAAGAAATGTTCAAACACCCCCCACCTAATTTTGGTGGAAAGGGAGCAGGGGTTGTTCACGGGCACAGCTCATCTGGCAGATGGGAAGGGAAGGGGTGGTTATTTCCACCAGGGAGGTGGGAAAGATTAGCTGGGAGTGAGGTGGCATCACTCCACTTCAGTCAGCACAGCTGCAGCCAGAAGAGGATGTGTTTCTACACCCATTGTACTTCAAATCAGAGGTAGACTAATTTCAAATCTAATAAGTAGCTTCAGTAGTCTCACAGGATGAATTTAGGGCTTGATGAAGCATGAGTCATATCCCATGAAGGAGGTCAAAAATACAGCTATTGATGCTTACTTCATGGAAATTATATGGCAGAGACAAGTTCAGGAGCCTTGGTTAAAAAGCTTTTGCATATCAGTATTTTTCTTGTGGCATACCTCGGTTGAGTGCAGAAGGCAAGTCCATTACTTCGTGCGGACTTCTGCAGTGCCAAAAATAATGAATAATTTCTGACAGGAAATCAAAATTGTACAGTATGTTCTCTTGCTTGTTTTATCCTCTATTACTGACAAATGATTTTGTACAAAGATAGAGGAAATATATACAGAAGACCCTGATTATAACTCAAATATTCTCTATGTTCCTCTTATTTTCTCTCCAATACAGGAAGGTTAGTGTTTGAAATTATCTCTGCTTTAGCTTTAAACATCAGCTACTTGAATTTAAAATGGAATCATTTCATATTCCATTCAGTGTTAAGTTAAAGAGAACAATTACAGTTATGATTCCAAATAAGTCTAAGAAAGCATTTGTAACGATTTTTTGTAATGCAGTGTGCAGTTCTAAATAAATGTTTCTGGATTATATTTAACTCCATGAACCTCTAGCAAAATATGATTTATTTTCCTTTTTGCTTTTACTCACTCCTTTTCCTGTCATCATTAAATGCTGTGTTGCTCTTAATGCTGGCATCATGAAGGCATAAGATTGGAAGGAACAACACTTAATCCAGATAAGGTACAGGCAGCATAATATACCTGACCATGCCTTTAGCATTTGTGGTATTCAGTATTCTTAGCTGGTCAGCCATCTGAGTATTTACAAAATATCAGCTTTCACCATCAGACAAGAGTGGGTATAGTCTGTCTGGCACAGCCTTAGGCAAAAGTCTAGCTATCAGGGCGAGGGGATGGGAATCATTCCTCTCCTCGTCATATTGATCACAAATATTTTGAAATATTTTTGAAAGGCTTAGCAATGCCTTGTTATGTTTAGTGCTGAATTTTACTCAGGTGCCGGTTGTTCTTCTCTTTCACAAGGTAAATCCACATGCATCATCCTCTAACATGAAAAGAAGAACAAAAGGAAAGTAAGGAAAACTAATCTGTGATAGCATATTTCATACTGTCATGACACAAAGAACTTGAATGACAAGAAATTTATCTTGCCTTAAATGTATTAGCCGTAAATCACTATCAGGCTTTCAGAAAATCTGATGTACTACAAAGATTAAAAAAAACCTTAACTCTTCTTCAGTCCTCCTTCTGTTTATTATACCATTTTTCCCTAATTACAACATTTTTTTCAATAACAATAATCACACTGTTAGGAAATATACAGTAAAGAAAAACAAAAGACAGAGAGATTACAGATATTTTACTCTGCCATTGTCATAACAGAAGTAAATGTTTATGTGCAAAGAATTGCCACCATAGGCAATTTAGGGAGAGGGGGAGGGTCAAAGAGTAAGGAACAATCTATAAATAGAACACAGATACAAAATCTAGGGGTGTAGAGTGGGTTGGGGATCCTTTTCTGATAGGTGCACTGATAATGCATCTAACTACATACTAAAAACATACAGAAACAATGAGTTAACAAGGTATTTTGATACGATTTTATACTAGAAGTTATAAATGCAATTCATATTAGACCAATCATTAGGTAATCATGCCAAAGGACAAGAAGAAAACCTTTAAAAATAATAAAACTTTCCATGTGTTGGCCCAGCAAAACATTTAGATAACCCTGGGTATCTTATAACACAACTCTTCTGATTACTCTTTCTTCAGGTTTGGCCTCATTTTTCACCTGGAGCTGTGCAGCAAAGGATCCAGAGGCAGCAACACTCACATTGTGTTTTGTAGTGTGGTCATCTGAAATCCATTTTCTTGGAAATGGCACACCGTCCAAGTGTCTCAATTAGCAATTTTGGACACGTATGGGTTGAGGACTTTTCATCCCTCCCATAAAATGTTCTTTGGAGACTGGTTTTCTAAAGGAGTTTTGGAGGTTTTTAATTAACTCAAGTCCTAAACTTTCTGGACTCTGCTGCCTTGGAAATCATATTTTTCAATAGAACTTCACTCTCTTATGCTTTCACAGATCTACTCTTACTAGATGTGTTTTTGGAGAAGGGAGTGTTTATTTTTACCATGTGTTGGTTTTGATCTAACAATATGTTGAGTAATATGTTAAACAATATTTAACGACAGTATTTTTCTTAACTCCTCCTGGCTCATTCTACAAATGCCAGGTAATCTGAAAGTCCTAGTAAAAGTTTGCCACTGGCATCTGCCCATTTTGCACATGCCCATATGGAGATTATTCCTGTGGGATACATCTCCTTTTTCAGACTGTGACTTGGCATTTACAAGTGAAGCCAGTACTACACATCTCCACTGCCAGTACTACACGTCTCCACTCATCAGTTTATCAGTCCCTGGGCACTGAGTGCGACAATACTGCGTTTAGACAAAGTTCACTGTTACCTGACTGCTTGTTAAACGTGAAATAAATTTTTCCCAAGGTTTTTCAGCTTTCCTTTATGAACTTGGTCAAACCTAAATAGCCCATCAAGCTAAGGATTTATCCTGCTTTTACAGATGGACGCCACTGAAAAATAAGTCTTTTTTTTAAATACACATGATCTAAGCCTAACTTAATCATAAGTTTTTCCTTTATCTTGACAGAACTGAAATTATAATATACATTATCTCAACAGTTTTATTCCCTTAGCTACTGGGAATCAGCACATCTTCTAAAAAACATGATAATTTGTACTTTCAGAAAATAATTTCAGTAAAGAGTTTTTCAGCTAAGGATATGATTTTCAGTCCTTTGTAATTGCTCATTATTCCTTTTAATCACTGAAATATTCTTCATTATGCACTGAAAAAGCAAGTTAGTCTAGAATAACAACAAAAATAGATATTTTAAATACAGTTTGAACTAGTAATTTTTTTTCTTCTATTGACATAAAAATGCTCAGAAAGTGGTTCTAAGAAGAAAGGAAAAAAAAAGAAACCAACCTGTTTCTGAGATTTATTCTTGTCCTCCAATATGTTCCCAAATCAAAAAGAATTGCTGATGTCAGGTGGGTCAAGTCTCCTGTGAATTAATTGGATTTTCTGCTAAGGAATTCATCTCACAAGAGATTTCTGTCCATCATTGTCATGTAAAAATCTTATGCTACCCTACTTACGTGAACCTTTCAAGAGCATACATAAGAGAGAGGGGAGAGGAAAGGGAAAAACAGTATGGAAAAGGAGTAGATAACTCACTGCCCTTTGGAGATTATTGTAGGACAGAAGTGTCACAATGCAAACCCAGGGTGTACTGTGGTGTTCACAAGAAGTGAAAACTCTCAGTCCAGAGTCCTGGATGTACAAGGCTTTGTCTTCTCTTCCTGAATTTCAGCTCAGTTATGTTTCTAAAATAGATCTGTGGTGTGGAACAAATACATTCAACTGAATTCCTGTGATTCAGTTAGTATGAATTGCGGCAGAAATACTTTTGGTACACTGTGCAGCAATTAGGGTGCAAATGTATTTTTTTTTAGCACCCCAAGATACACAGCATACTTCAGCTTATGAAACAATCAGAAATATTCTTAATTTTAACTATTTCAAACCTTGTTTTGTGCATATGGTCTTATTCTACATTGCAGGGTTTGCTTGTGGTTGTTTTTTCTTTTTTTTTTTTTTTTAATAAAAGGAACTGCAAATTAAACTCTTAATAATTATAATGACAGTAACAGCAGCTAGTCTTATATTGCTTCTCACCAGGCTCATGAGGTACATTAAGAGCAGCTGTACCAAAAAAATAATTACCATCCATGAATGTGAGGGGAACACACTGCTATCACATTCATCAAACATAATTTTGTTCTCAAACAGCAAATGCAGAACCACAGCAACAGAAGGAGAAAGCACTGAGGATACTGTGGGCATCAGCTGAGAAAGCAACCTGACGGGGGAATAGTCCTGAAGAAGAAATCTCTGTGGTGTTCGCAAAGACAACCTGTCTTTAAGCATACAGTTATGTCTCTGCTGCAAGTACAGAGGGGCAATGACATTGTTATTGGATGTGAAATTGCTCTTGAACCCATGGGCCCCGGCATATGAATGCAGAGTGGAAGTAACTGGGCAAGTTACCTCTTCTCTTTCCACCTTCATACATGCATGCTATGCTACACTTTGAACCAAGGAAAAGAAGGGGGAAAAATATCCAGTAGTTGCAGGGGCAAGAGAAACAATAGGTGATTATTAGAGCTGCTATTTATCATAAGAAGTAGTTTAGAACCAAAGCTTCATCCTGATTACTCTGGTTTCTTCAATTTGCACTTAAGTGAGTGATATCTGGGTCTTTACCATGAAAACATGTCTTCATTAGAAAGAGACTGTAATTCACTATCATTTTACTAATTACCTCACTTGTGGCTTTCAGTGTTCTTCAAGTCCCGGTTTTAATCTTCTAACTAATTGTTGGCTGCAAGCACAATAAAGTTGTACAGCTTGCATAGGGATTCCCAGAGAGCAGCAACTTTGCTTTCTGCCATAGATCCAGACTAGAATTTCCTGTTTTCCTGTGCCTTTATTTGTCTTAAAGCGTAAGAAAGAATGGAATGGAATATCTGAATGCAGCAATGATTCTACTTCTACAATCTATGTAATAAGGTTATATTTTCACTTCCCTAGTATTTTCTGTGAAAATATCTTCAAATGCTTAAGATTTTTAAATTTTTTTAACACTAGGGTAAAATTATCTTCTTGGAGACAGTTGCTTGCAACTAATTCCATTCAAGTTCTGATTTTCTATATTAGAAATGTCTTCATTTTTTGATACTGCGAATTTCTTTTTTATTTTTTTCAAGCATCTGCCGCTCAAAACAGCTGCATTGGAAAATTCTTCCAGTATTTGAAACAACACTTGTTTTCTTGATAATGCCTGGAAAACATAACAGGGTTGGAAGTGTTATTTGTTCAGCATTATGTGTAGGCAGAGTTGGAGAACCCTGAGTCACAGTCTGGGTAGAGCTCCTTAATATGACCTCACTACACTGCTGTATATATGTCTCCCCATATCCATGTCTCTGAAAGCTTTTCTAGGGCTGAATAAAGACACAGCACTTTCTCATTTTTCATCTGTCATTTTTTCCTGGGCATATCGTCACTACTTATAATCTCATCAGGGAAATGGTCTTTATTGCCCCATCTTAAAGCTTCATAACTAGCACAGGTCGCACACACATACAGACAGGCACACAGACACACACACACACTGTGAACACAGGTGAAAATTTTTATGGTCTCTTCCTAATGACAAATCCGAATTTGTAGTTTGTCTTTTCAGGATATATGGCAGTTGAAACAAATGGATATATTTACTTCACAAAGATGCTAACGTGAGTGTTTCTGAAGATGATAAAAGAAATAGAATAAAAAAATAAAACAGAACAGAATAAAACAAGTATTTTCATTTGTTTCCCCGTCCCAGTATATCTCCCCCTTTGGAGTAATATTTGAGTCAAGAGACTCCTGCCAAGTGCTCTCCTCTTTCTCATTGGTTTCTATCTTCTGTGGTTCACCAGACTCCTAATCTAACAATGAAAACATGAACCGCTATTTTTCTTCCTTTCTCAGCTCTCTCCAACTTTCCTTTTTTACTCAAAGTCTCAAAGTTCTGTCTCTTTTGAAAAATACAGACTTATTCCACTTGTTCATATTCTGGAAAATTCCAGCTCCCTCTTAGCCAGCACACTTATCTGGACAGTCTTTAAAGACTCAACAACATCATGATCTAGAGTTCTTCTTTATAAAGATGTAGGTTCTGCACACCTCAGACACTGCATGTAGGTGAAGGCTTATTATTCTTTAAAGGATAGGATTTATAGTGATTTCAAAAGTTGTTTGTTTGTTTGTTTTTTAAAAGCAGTATCATTCATTTATGTGTTCTGGAAACTACCTTAAAATCCTTTAAGACACTTGTGAAGAAATAATCTTTCACCTCACAATCTAAAAGCACAAAACAGAGAAATGGCAAGAACAGATTAAAAATAAAATATCTTTTTTTTCTTTTTTTTTCCTCATTGGGTATTTCCATTCCCCTTTAAAACTTGATATACATTCTGATGACAGAGCATTATGTTCACCATTTATTAATGTAATATTTTCTCCAAGATTCTTTTTCAGAGCTGCCTCTCTCTATAATTATTCAACTAGCATAGTTCCTCAGAAAGAGAGAACAGCCGGATTAAATAAGCAAGCTGATTGAAAGAAATGGATTATATAATAAAATATAAATTAATATTGGACTTAAATAATGAGAATAATTTCCTTTCCAATTGCAGTGCTTTTTTTCATCAAAAGCAAAATAAAGTCTTTAACATATCATTTCTGAATATTGTAGATGAAAAAATCTACAACTTTTCTCTGCAGGACATCAGATCAAAACAATGCGAATTAACCATGATGTTAATTTTCAGTTAACAGCTAAAACTGTGGAGTTATAGATTATTTAAACAAATGTATGTTCTAATATACACAATAGATATTTTAAAATTGTAAAGCACAACTTGTGTACTGTTTGCATCATTATAAAATAAACACCAAAATATAAATTTCTACTGGATTTTTTTAAAATATTTTATTAAAATTAAATTTTATTAAACTTTGTTTGTTTGATGAGCTTGTCGAAGTGTTACTGAAGCATGAAGGGGATGGAATCTGTTAGGTTTATGATACGATTAAGGGCTAGTGATCCCTGAGTCCATTTGCTAATCTACAAGTTTTATTAGGAGGCAACTTGGTAGATTAAGACTATTCAGCTCAGAAATACAGGATGAAAAAGCAACAGCAAAACACCCATTGCAATAGATGAGCGTCTATTCGTTTGGTGTTCCTGACTAGGAGAACTCCATTGTATGTAAGGTTCTAATCAAGTGTTCACTGTCACGGGTCAGTAACAGTCTTCTGAAATGCAATGCCCTGCTTTCACTTTTCCATAACATTGGAGTTATTGCAGCAGATTATCCTTGGGGCTGATACTTCTGTTCTTTAGTTTTTTCCCAGACCAACCTGAACAAATGTTTCAAAGTGGGAATAACTTCATTAAAGGGTGAAAAAAGGTCTCAAAGAAGGTTAAAATAATAAAGAAAAATCCTCTCAAACAGAATTTCAGTGGGCTTCAGCAAAAAAGTCCAAAACTTTCACGCTTACTAGTTCCCTATGTTTGGAAAAAAACCAAGGTGTCATCTTTTGTTACCTGAAGGTTTTCTAGACATCTAACTCTCTGACCATTATTGTCTGAGCTAACTCCTGCCTAGACCACATTTGGATCCAGCAAGTGGGTGCTCTGACAAGTCATAAAGATGAATATCCTTAACTGTCCTCTTTCTGACAGATACCTTTCCTGTGGGGGAGTGTTCCTCCTCACTTTTGATGAATCTTCTCAGGGTGACTGCTGAACTCCGGATCTAGAGCAAAGGAAGGAAAGTGCCACCTGGGCACCTACCAGGTGTGCAGAGAGAGAAGCTCAGATACGGCTGCTTTTTGTTTAGGTGGTTGTAACTCTTCACTCAGCTTTTGGATTTACCTTTCTGAGGCATCTGGGGTTCTGTGGAGAAGTCAAGCATCTAAAGAAAGCATTGCTATACTTCATTTATAAAAGCCTAAGGGCTTTATTGCATCTGGTACATTTACCTAGCTTAAAAGCTAGGTATTATTTTGCCTGAAATTACACTTTAATATACGCTGAACTATCCTATCATTTAAGGGGGGATGAAGAAGTGGTAAATATTTTAAATAGCTTTTAATATTATTTTGAAACCAATTTTTTATTTTCCTATTATTGATAGGTATTTATTTTGATATCTTGCTATGCACATTCTGTATAACGTATTACAAAAATGGTGTGTTTATGTTGCAGAAGGAAAGCATATAGATAGAAGTGTGTAGGATGTAAATTTTATTTCACATTATGATATGCTTTTATATTATTGATATTACTATGTTTATTTAACACTGGTATTTGACTTTACCCTTACATGACGGCACAAAGACTTCTTTCTTTACCTCTGAAAATATTGGTGATTTCTTATTTTATTTTTTAAACAAAAATACAATTTTTAAAGTCCATAACATTTCTTTCGTTGGTTGGATTCAGGTAATAGTAGAGACAAAATCAGAGAAGCTTGTTTTCTAATTGCTGTCCTTAAATACAATAAGTAAATGTAAGGTTTTCACTGAGATGAATCAGAAATGTGACAAAAGTCTTTACTTTCTATGTAGGTCCACAATATCAGTGTGAGAAACAAGAAAATGATCTCACTGGTATTGGCCAAATCCTCTGAGAAGACAACAATTTTTTTAAAGAAGTAACAGCAATTACAGTTATATGTCCCAGACCATATTTCTAGCCATTAAACCTGAGCAAAAACTCAAAAAAATGTACCTAAAGCTTTTAAAAGAGACTGTCAAATTGTACAAATCCAATCTACAAATTCATATTTTTTTTATTTCACAAATCTCAAGCCATATTCAGGGGTGTATAGTTGCTTCTGAGATGCAGTCTACCTCAACATCTTTCCCTTCAAAGCTGTTTAAATCTGTTATTTTCAATATGTCAGAAAACACTCTGCCACTCAATCATTTTTGCAATACTCATTTAAATAAGTGAAGTCCCAATGTCAATTCAGTGAGTCCTGGTGACCTGACTAGGTCTGTGTCCACTGTGTTCACAAAAATCTTGCAAGGGAGAGACAAACATAAAACTACAAATCTATCAGTTGCACAGTATTAGAATATAGAAACCACTGCCGTGGCCCCATGTCTGGTTACTGACTAAACTCACAATAAATGACAATCCTCATCTAAGAGAACAGCAAACATCAGCCCTGTGCAACACACGGGATAAATGGTTTCCTGATGTTTTTCTGACAAATGACCAGATGTTTCACACATCATCAGTGGCATTTCATTTTCTAATCATCAGTAGGACTCCACAGGTGTCACTTTCTAGTGATCCTGACTAGAAGAGCTCTGTGCGCTGAGTCAGTGATCCATTGAACAGTTAACCCAAGTACGCCCAGGCCTGTTCTGTGCTGCACTGTGCTGCATGGTTGGTTATCAGGCTTTGTTGAGCTGCACAAATTCCTCAGCTTTGGGACAAACTCAGCCAACTCATTGTAATGTAATAGCCTGGGGGCGGCTTCCTCTTGATACCAGTGATTACGCCTCCCGCATGGCCTTGCCTGTATCTAAAAGTGTGGGAAAAAGTTCTCATGTGAGCATCCTTTCTGTTTGACAGAAGAAATGATGAATAGAGTTGTTTCCTTGTAAGAAAACCCTATAATAGCTGTAATGACCCAAATCGGTTTTATATAGTAGTTGGTGATACAGTAACCTTGAACAGCACAAAATGCTGGGGTGGAAGGCTCCTCAGGCCTTACTGATTCTGAGTTAAAAAGAACATGTAGTTCCCTCCTTACTGGAATAATGTAGCTAAGTTTGAAATGCTTTGTAAGCAGATGGGTTAAACATCTACTAGGTTTAGTTTGATAAAAGGAAGCCTTGAGATGCTGTATCCTTGAGTAGAATAGATAGGGAAAGATACTAGAATAAGCTATTTTTGTGAAAACAAGAGCTGCAAACTAGGCCAAAAGACAAACAGAGTATGCACGAAGAGCAAGCTCGATCAGCGGACATGGTGTTGAAGACTACCGATGACTACCAGAGGACCCTGGAAGAAGACCAGTGGACATGGGTGTGCGTGCGTCAAGAACGTTTACATATATTAATGAGTTCTAGGTGATAATATGAATATGTTAATCATTTCTGGGAAATGTAATGAATATGTATATTCTGATTTCTTATAACCTTTGTAGTTGAGCAACTGGGCGCGCACACTAGGCAGAGTGATCCCCTGTGCACCCAGTGCTGCAATAAAGAATGCCTGCTTTCTAACACTCCAAAATTGAGTCTTAGAGAGTCCTTAATTGCCAGCTTACGGTATCAGGTTAACCTCTTCTATAGATTGGGTTTGCAGAGCCTGCTGTGCATAGGTTGGAAGGACACGCGGTGCAGCACCATTCAGGGTTCCCACCCTGGGACAGGAGATTATCTATACTATTTTCTCTTTCTTTATAGTGTTACCTCTAGTAAATAGCACTCTAAATGACATATTACCCAGTCTAGCACCTTTCTTACTGGGACAATCATGGACCAGCACCTCCTGGTGCAAAACACGTGCCTGGACAGAAAGGAGGAGAAGCTCATTACTCCTATAATTAAATAAAAAAAGCTGACCATTTCTTTGCTGCTTTTATGTTGGTGTAACTACTTCATGACAATTAATGGTATTCTTCTGGATTTACACCAAGGTATTTGAGAATCAAGGACCCTGGAGGCTGAGCAGTTAAGGCATTTGGCTGTATAATCAGAAACATGACTGCAAATCTCTTTCCCGGTTTGTGCTGAAAGCTGCCCTACACATGGGCGTGCAGGGAGGAGGGTGAAGGAGAAAGGGAAATTTAACCATTCTTGTTGGCCTCTTGCTCTGGTGTGGATATGATTTCCATTCCCAGTGCAGCACTCCAGCCGTGCTATAATAGGAAAAATTTGCTACTGGGGCAGCAGCAGGGGATAACAGACAAATGATAATAATAGCAGTAAGGTCTCCTCCCAGGTCTGTAGAAGAGATGAGAAGGCGGCATAACCTCTTCTGTTTGGGGCAGTTAATTCAGGCAGCTTTTACCACATGTAGGCATTTTGCAAGTAGGAGACACCCAGCTTCAAAGTATGACGTATTGTTTACTGGCTGATACACGTGATAGATGTTAAGGAAGAATGAGCTACTTGGCTAAACACTAACATGGCTCCCTAAACCCATTATAGAACACAAAGAGTGTTTGCTCTCCAGGCAGCTGTCACTCAGGTAGGGATGTGTCAGCATCAACACATCCTCAGCGTTGCTGAGTTGCAGTCTTCCAGATCCCTGTTTTATTTCTTTAGTGCTACATTTTTTTTTATGTTAATATTTTTCCTTTTGCCTGCAGGAGCCCTTCCACTCCTTCTTTTCCCCCACCAGCCAACAAGATTGAAAACCAGTACTTTGTTAGCTAGATTGGATAATACAAAGTGTCTGACAGAAAGTTGTCTTGGACAAAGAAACGGACAGAATTAATCACAGATACATTATGTAACTGCAGGGTCAGGCAATACTTGGGCCTTTTTCAAAACAAAACCAGAAGCTACTAATTGTTGCTTTGATTTTTTTTTTTTTCATCTCCTTTTCCAAGAGGAATGACATAAAATGTGCAAGTGCAATAAGTTACGCTTTTCTCATGTTTTTCTTAAGCAGTGTTCTCCACACATTGAGTGGAGACAGGCAGGAGCACTGTCAGCAGCCAGTCTCCAGCACTAGAGACAAAGGACACTATTCATTGAACTTCTCCTTTTAGACTGAAGATTTTCCTCTTCCTCTGTTTCTTCTGCCAAACCCTGTAGTCTTTTACCTGAATTTTCAAAAAATATGCATGCAGTAAAGCTTTGATCAAAAAAATAAAAATACCAATTTTAAAACCAGGCATCGTAGCAAACAGATTTGCAACTAGGAAAGAGTTAGCTCCTTCATCAGATCTTATACAAGTGAAGGCACAAATGCTCAGCGGGCTTAAAAGCTATTCAGTAAAATCACAATAACAAACACAGAACTGATATTTTGGGTAGTCCTGTTGTGATACCTGATTTACTTCAGCCCTCAATAATGCAAGTGCCTGAATAAGCCTTGTGAGTTTATTGCTGTTTTCTGCTTGTTTCTGAATAGTTTAATCCACAAGTTTAACTGCTTAGGAGTTTCTATGTTACTCAGTCAAATTCTTCCTGAAAACAGTTTTTCCAGAATTATATTTGGCCACAGCTTATAAGCAAGAAAAGATTTGTAGGAAGAAAGAATAATTTTTATGAGGCCATCTGAAGTGATTGGAGAAAGAACCAGTCACACAAGTTCTATTCCACATCAAAAAGATTGCTTGTTGTTTATCTCTCCAGAAAGATCAATTTGTCATAGAAAAGATATTACCTTCAACTACAAACCTTGTTTTGTTTGTATCCTTTAACCTATCATTGCCACATCAAAACTATTCTTGCTGAACAGAGTGTAAAAATGGTTTATGATCTTTAATTCTGTCTTATTCTGACTGGTTGCGTATGAGCCCTTTATCAGAGATCTAGCATATGATACTATTGATGAATATATATAGACTATACTTTTTAAATTATCCTTGGAAGGATGATATCTTTGAAGCAATATTCTTCCATTATATGGAGTTTTTTCCTCATATTCATAAAGACCCCTAGTTTTGTTCTCATATCAACCTTTTACAAAAGCAAAAAATAAATGTTTGTCTTCAAGTCAATTAATTTTCCTAAGGAGATAAGTACTTCTGAGACATAAGAGTGGACAGAAGCACTATGAATAGATAGAAACAATGCATCATGAGAGACCTGGATCCTTAAACTACTTATGGTGGGTTGACCCTGGCTGGGTGCCAGGTGCCCACCAAAGCCACTCTATCATTCCCCTTCCTGAGCTGGACGGGGGAGAGAGAATATGACAAAATGCTCATTGTCAAGATAAGAACAGGGAGATCATTCAGCAATTACCATCATGGGCAAAACAGACTCGACTTGGGGAAAATGAATTTTATTTATTGCCAATTAGAAGTCAGAGTAGGGTAATAAGAAAACCCAAATCTTAAAACACCTTCCCCCCACCCCTCCCTTCTTCCCAGGCTTAACTTTCCTCCCAATTTCTCTACCTCCTCCCTCTGAGCAGTGCAGGGGGACAGGGAATGGGTTCATCACATGTTGTCTCTGCTGCTCCTTCCTCCTCAGGGACAGGACTCCTCACACTCTTCCCTTGCTCCAGTGTGGGGTCCCTCCCATGGGAGACAGTCCTCCATAAACTTCTCCAATGTGAGGCCTTCCCATGGACTGCAGTTCTTCATGAACTGCTCCAGTATAGGTCTTTTCCATGGGGTGCAGTCCTTCAGGAACAGACTGCTCCAGCATGCGGCTCCATGGGGTCACAAGTCCTGCCAGCAAATATGCTTCTGTGTGGGCTCCTCTCTCTCCACGGGTCCACAGGCACTGCTAGGAGTCTGCTCCAGCACGAGCTTCCCGTGGGGTCAGACCCTCCTTCAGGCATCCACCTGCTCTGGTGTAGGGTCCTCCAAGGGCTGCAGGGTGGATATCTGCTCCACCATGGACTTCCATGAGCTGCAGGGGGACAGCCTGCCTCATCATGGTCTTCAACATGGACTAGAGGGAATCTCTGCTCCAGCGCCTGGAGCACGCCTCCCCCAACTTGTTCTCTGACCTTGGTGTTTGCATAGTTGTTTCTCTCACTTCTTTCTCCTGGTTGCTACAGCATAGTTGGTCTTTTTCTCCTTCTTAAATACGTTATCACAGAGACGCTACCACCATTGCTGATGAGCTTGGCCTTGGCCAGTGGTGGGTCCATCCTGGAGCCAGCTGGCATTGGCTCTATTGGACATGCAGGAAGCTTCTATCAGCTTGTCACAGAATACAACCTTGTAGCCCCCCCTGCTACTAAAACATTGCTATGCAAACCCAGTATACTTAGAAACTCTGTTTTCCTTTTTTTCTAAGAGTATCTTCCACTGCTATGTATTATATTATGTCTCACATCTTTGTGAAATAGAAAAATATAGCATCCTTTTTTAATAGTCCAGGCAGGCAAACCAAATGGAAGCTAAATAACTTCCACAAGATATTTGGCAAAGTGAATATTAATTATAATTAATTCATTCCCATCTTTAAAGCCCAAAGTGATACTTCCCTTCTGATGCAAACAGTCTCAAAGGGAAGTATTCATTTTGGAGAAAAGTTTGGGGTGTTTTTTTTAAGTCACTTTTTTATTCATTACATTGTCTTTTCAGTTTTTGATTTTTTCATCTTTTTCTCACCTCTAAAGCAGTTAGATGCCTTTCCCCTTTTCTACTATTCCAATAATGTAATCCTCCTTCTTGATCAATATGCCCACTCTTTTTCCTTTAGCATTAATTTTTAAAGATATTTATTAACAGTGTGATGTAAGGACTGCTCTTAAGACAGTAATTGCTCCGTTTGCTCTGAAGTATTATACAGTTATTCTTCTGTATCTACCTTTTCTCTTTTATAGTACAATTCATTTAATAAATTTATTCTCTGTATACAAATTGGAGCAGGAGTATATCTTTCAAAAATATTGCAGTTCTTACATATTATATACTGGTTTCTTACTATGCTCATCATTTTCTAGAAGGACCCTGTCAAGAAGTATACATATCTTTTGTAACCTTAAAAATAATAAGAATTTAAAAAATAAAGAAATTCTATGAAACGATCTTGTTCATGCCAGTAAATTCAGGATAGTTTCATTGAAAAAAACCTTCTGAATACTCTGCCTAACATTAGATAATTCAGGCACAACATACTTTTCATTGCTTCTCTTTCACAAGCTTGTCTAACATCACCGCTCCAAAATTTTTTGTCTGTGCACTCTAAGCACTATTTCTTTGATCACTGATATTTCATCATGCCACCTTCCTCTTTCAGGATCACTATTCACCTCAATCTATTTTTTTGGTACTTCCATTTTCCCACATATGGGCAAATGTAATCTCTGTGACTGCTGGTACAAGGAGGCTGTGTTGTCCAGCAGCTATCCTAGCTCAGGAGGATCTTTCTCAGCTCTGTCACTGCCTATCTCCAAGACTTTGAGCGAGTCACTTTATCTCTGTTTCCCAGTCCCACTTTGCTCTGATTTCTCAACTATATTTAATCTGGGAAAGTTATTTGTCTCTTGTAGCCTGTGATGTAGAGATAGCAATCACAAGTGGATTGTCTGTTGTTGTAATTCTAGTATCAAAAAAACTCCAACAACATTATTCAGAATGAAATGTCATAGAAGCATAGAATTGCCTAGGTTGGAAGGGACCTTTCAGATCATTGAGTCCAACCATCAACCTAACACTGACAAAAACGATGACCAAACCATGTTGCTAAGCACCACATCTACATGACTTTTAAATACCTCCAAGGGATGGTGACTCAACCACTTCCCCAGCCAGCCTTTTTCAATGTTGGATAGCACTTCTGGTGTAGAAATTTTTCCTAATATCCAATCTAAACCTCCCCTGGTGCAACTTGAGGCCATTTTCTCTTGTCCTATCCCCTGTTACTTGGGAGAAGAGACCGACCTCCACCTCTCTACAACCTCCTTTCAGGTAGTTGTAGAGAGTGATAAAAGTCTCCCTTCAGCCTCCTTTTCTCCAGGCTAAATGACCCCAGTTCCCTCAGCCACTCCTCGTAAGACTTGTTCTCTAGACCCCTCACCAGCTTTGTTCAAAGTGTCTCATTCCTTTAGTGAGAGAGTCTGGGTGCTCTTCACCTTTCATTGTGCTCCTGAAGCCAGGAAGAGATTTGACATTGACTACAGTAAGAGCAGGACCAGGGTTTAAATGAGTACCAATCCCTGTTAATCACAGTTTAAAAGCAAAAGTACAATATTAAGAAGTGTTAGCTTAACTTCACTATTTTTATATCCATATTTTCCTGTGACCTGGTTTGTTTGTTGTTGTTTTTTTTTTTTTTTTCATTTATATGCTAACTAGGCTTAGTCCTATGAAGTTTGTTGTCTGGTAATTAAAAAGGAAACAAATCTACACAGGTTGAAAAAACAAATATTTTACTGTAAGAAACGTTCATAAAGCAAACTGTGCTATGGTATATCAAGGGATGAATACTGGGGCTTTTTTGCCAAATTCTGTGATTCACTGTAAGATAAAATTTTCTGTTTTTTTTTCTCCTCAACTTAAAAATTCTTCCCTCCCTTCCTTACCTCATCTTTTGATTGTTGTGTTTGAACAATCTAAGTCTGCTGGGAGAATATTCCTCTTTAGCATTTTGAATCTTTTCTGTAGAACTAATAGAGCTCCATTATTCTGATGTTTCACACTGAATTCATGTCTTTAAAGAAAGGTGACCTGGTACAGGTTTGTAAGCCTGCTCCTTTGGTTTTTATTTCTTTTACCTCTGAGAACTTTAACCCTCTGTTAAAGTTTCAAAATTTCTCTTTAAGTAGGCTAGTAGTACTACTAGCTAAGAAGCTAGTAGTTACTGCAACATATTTCATATGATTGAAAATAAACTGAAGGAGATTTTAAGGGTGTCTAGCAACACTGGCCAATTGACAGCTGACAAACTACCTTGAAGTCCCCTGTGCCAGGTTGTATTTGGTTACACTTACTAGCAAGTTTCAAGTTTTGGCATACAATGAGAAGAAAACTTTTGTTAAACAGCTCCACTATCAATTATTTCTTTATGAAAAAAAAAAAACAACAGTGAAAGGTTTGGTTTATTTTTTTTTTTTCAGTACACAGGTCAGCTGTTAGGTCTTAAAAGCTATTGCTGTTCTCGGGACCACAGTTCAAGTTATTTAAATTTCAGTATGCATGTAAAAATAAGTACCTGTGTACTTGCAAAGTGAGGTCATAAGTTAAGGAGCTAGGCCCCTAGGAGTGATCTAAGTAATGCTGTTTCAAAATCCTGATTAACTAAGGAGACAGCACTGCATTTCTTTTTACTGGTTCATTGGGAGAGTGATGGATTTTGTTTGCTCTAATAACTCATGGGGTGATTTCTAATCAGACTCCTGTGGTGTCTTTATACAGTGTGAGGTAACCTAGTAACACGGGATGTTGAACTGGAGTGTACGATATAAACCATTTCTGGTAAAGAATTATGTGGAGGAATACAACACCTCTAAGATTTTAAATAATTATCAGAACTCCAATGGTGATCTCTCATACACAAAAAAACATGGCCATTTATGGTTGGTTACCCAATAGAATAAAGATTCAAATTAAAATAGATTTCAAAATGGGAATACAGTATATCACCACTATAAATCCATTATTTTCTCTTTCTTTTTCTCTTCCCTGTACTTGTGAGTCAACAGATGTGTGTCAGAAGGGGAATAAGAGCATGACTACCTAATAACTGTCCTGAAACACAAATGGGACCTGAAGATTTTTATTTTTACCAAGACAAAGAAAGAAAATATATCAGGTATACTGCATATGCAGTCTCCACTGAAATGTACCCTTAATGGTTCCTAACTATAAACTCTGAATATGTCTAATGGAGGCAATAGTTTGAATCTTAAATAATAAAACAGGAGTTCTTCACTTCTCTTAATCCCCTCTGGGAAACCCATTTAATTAAAGCTGTTTATTACAACTTGATCAAAAAGCCTAAATTCTATGTGTCCTACATCTAGCTACTACAATATTCTCTGTCATTGAACCCTCACGAGGCCCTGAAGACTTTGACTTGGTAATGCAGCCATCAAAGCGATAGACTAACTCACTCTTTAGTCAAAGCTGTTTGTTTCAAGGTGCAGTGCAAAACATGCTCTAGGCTTTCCAAGGCTGCAGTCTATTTCCTCTTTAATTTTAATCCAAAAACCTCCTTGCCATACTTAATTTAGCATTTGAATCAAATTAATTATTTTGTAACAAGACTGGTGTGGAGGATGTAAATTTCTGATTTAGCATGGAACATTAATTGGTGCAGTGGAATGCTCTCTTTGAGCAGCTGCTGTTATCATTTATATGTTCCAAATATAGGTAAATAAATGTAGTTCACACAGCCACACACATGCACGCACATACACTCATAAAACATCAAGACAAAGAAGTGAATTGAGGAGAATTCACAAGTCAAATAGAAAAGGAAAAATTAGTATTTACAGCTGCACTTCTCTCTTTATTATGAGAAAAAAATTGCACTAAGGCAGCTTTACTATCTCTACCTTATTCATAGAGAAGTGTGATTGCTGATGAATGTTTTCTTACCTGTACTTGCTAAGTATTAACCTAAAGCACAATCATTAGGAGCTTAAGCTAAAAAAAAATAAATCAAATCTCGTTTGCCTAGATTTTCTTTGGCTCAACTGACAGCTCACACTGGAAACAGTACTGATTCAAATCTAAGGATACAAAAGAAAATAAATTCACTAATCTGTGAGCAATTTAGAAACTTTTTGCTACAAGTTCTCTACACTGTAAGAAAATCCCCTATTGAATAATAAACTGGGACAGCGAGCACCCAGAAATGATAATCTAGAGAAGAAGAATTAATCTTACCCTGTGTTCAACTCCCTTTTATCTCACAAAACACAATAAAAAAATATAAAATATCTAACCCCTGAGAAACTCCACTCTTTCAATTCAAGCCAAGAGAACGCATGCATTTCTTATACCAGACCCTTTTTAGTTTTGGACTTCTGAAAGAAATAAGTTTTCATTCAACATAAGATTCTTGTAGCTTCTGCCTGTATCATACAGGGTATTGTACCAGACAGTTTTAAATGTCAATTGCTGCCATTTTACATTAAAGATAAAGCTTGCAAACGAAGTCTTAATGCCTTTGTTGTGACAGCCACTGAAAAAACCCAGATGATTTAAGCTACCTTAAATATCTCCCATAGTAGCTTCCCTTTGCAAAAGGTAAGGGGATTTAATTTCCCCATTTTCACAAAAGCCTAAATAGCCCTTGTGACACAGAAAGTCCTGTACACGTATTGCAGGCTCTGTCACTTTTTTTTTATTTTTTAATGAAATTCCTCCAAATTACAAACAAGTAACTGCTCCTGGAAATACGGTATAAGTGCATGGAAACACGTGCAAACATCCTGAATTTAAAAATAAAAATAACCCCTGAATTCAAGAAGGACAGACACTAGAATAGTTGTTTTATGCTCTTACACAAGACGTCTGCTTTCTCCCTAACAACAGCGTGACCCGAGACCTCCACCAAAAAGCTTAATGTACTGTAGCTGCGCAGTAAAAGCCATCAGCCCTGATTCACACCTTACTGTAAGCTTTCTGCCACCTGACCAGAAGTGTGTCAATACCAGGGACACAGTTCTGCTTGTCCTCATTCTCTCACTGTACTGTTTTGAAACTTCCACTGTACAATCAGACAAGCAATGCGTATCCATCTGCATTTGTCACTCGGAGAGCACTATACAAAGGGCTCGTTAATATGTCAGGAGTTCCTAAAAGAATCCCCTACGCTTCTGTTTCACTGGAATTAACGTTACCCCTCTGAGGCTTTTTCTGTAATCCTGGTCATGTCCTCGCTTTGCCCGCTTCACCCGAGAGCACCTGAGGCTCTCTCCATGCAGCTGTTGTGCTTCCTTTGGAAATAAGGTGGCATTCAATTTTCTCCACAGTTTGATATTATCACTTTGTAACTGCTCATGGCAGGCTGAGGAGAAGAGTCATTCACTTCTTCACTGGAGCTCAGCCTCCTGTTTCAACAGACAAGGAAACTGGTGTTAGCAGACCAAAACCAACAGATCAGCATTTTAGGGCAAGCAGATAGAAAGGATGGGTTTATATTCTCTTTTTCTTTAATCTCACTTTTCAGGTGTCTTTTTCACATTAGCAACAGATTTTTCTTGGCATATATTTGTAATATGATCTTTTAAGGCAAATCTCATAGCATTGCTATGGTTGCAGTGAGTTTTTCTATGTTTAAAGTTATTTTTTTGCCCCCTTGTTTTAGCCATATTTAAATACACAGTGGTAGACTATATTTAGTGAATTCATATAATCCCTAGGAGATCTTAAATGTCTTGTTCTGTCCCTGAAGGACATCCACTTGATATACTGATTTGCTAATGTGTCCCCTGACAACAGGACATTTTAGTTTCAGAGCTGTCTTTGTAACCGCATACTACTTTTTCAATTTCATTCCCTTGACATTGTGCACATGCCACAGTTAAACAACAGAGCTTTAATCTGTATCAAAATACTTTATCACAGGAAAAAAAGTATGAACATCAGAGAACCTACACATTAAATTACAGTGAACACAATGAAGAATGTTACAATGCATGATTCTACCTTTATTAAAATACACGTTGGGCTAGGTCAATCAGCAAATGATTTCAGAATTGTCATCCTGACATATGACATTCATGCTAGAATGACAGAAGGTAGATAAGAAAGTGAGGATCATCCCCAAAGCCAGAAAGAAATAAATCTTTTCAGTAGTTATCCTTGAAAAGCCTTGTGGATGATCCATGAATCCATTTTCGCACTGATCTAGAAAAAAACATTGTAATTTGTACTGCGTGCAGAGGGTAGAAATTTGTCTTTTTAATTCAAAGTAATGAATTATTCACAATTCAAGGAAATTAGTTATTCCTTCTCAATGAAGATTGTTATTTTGTTTTTGTTAAAAGTTGGAGCAGCAGAACATAAAGTGAAAAAAATTTGATGTTTGCTAGAATGAAATTGAACTTCAGGAGAAAAAAGTACTCAGAATGGCACTTCTGGTTTTCTGTTTTTGAGTTCAAGTATGCCTTCTCAGAATTCATAATGGAACCAAAGGTAAGCAATCAAATTCCATCTGCAGTTGTCAATGACTGGAACACCGCAGAAAAACTTATGAAAATGGATTATCTCTGATCCCCTCTCTCCTTTTCTCTCCCTACTCTTCCCTTTTCCTTTGCCCCATCTGCGTCTTTGTTTTACTTTTCTCCACCATCCATTGTTTGCAGATAGGAGCTTATGATAAATGTAGCTAATTCTTTCCTGCTCTATGACAGGATAAGAAATCTCTCCTAAAACAAAGACACAATGTAGTAATCTGTGCTGACAATTATTTGTCTCCAGTTCTGGAAAACTTTGCCATAGAACCTAATAGCTATAGTAATAGCAATAGTGATGTTACTTAGTATTTATCCTACAAAAACTCTATTAGGCATAGTGCAGGTATTTGCCAAAACCTCAGTTGAAGGGATAACTTACAATTCCAATATGAAGGGAAAGTCAGCAATTGGCTATAGCAAATTAATAAAATGATGGCAAAGTATAGTAAACTAAATTGTCAGAGAAGGATCTTATGATATACTCTGTCTGTGATTGTAAGCATTGAACAGTCTATATACCATAGCAAGAGAGAGAATTGAGAGACAATATAAGAGAAGTCAATGAAGTCATTCTCCAAGTATCTAAAAGGAAAATATCACTTGTAGGGAGACACAGAGAAGATCCTAATATACTTGTTTGAACATCTGAAAGGAAAGAAACAAAGGCTGGGCATTGATTGACTGGCTAGTAATTGGTGTATTGCTATAGATACCATTAAATTTTTACAGGCTACAGCAGAGAGAGCAGAAATTGAAATGTGAGCTAATAAAGGCCTGAAAAGGCAAGAGAGATGGCAAAGAAAAGACACGTTACTAATGATATGTAGAAAAATAGTAGTCTCTATAAATCAAAGAAATCATGCATAACATCTAAGCAGCAAGCTTGGATTGACAAGATGTTTTTGATGTTCATAGTATCTGTGAAATGAGGGAGAAGAGGTGTCTTAGAATGAAGTTTAGGAATTTTGACTTGACCCTGCATAGAAATTTTATCTTAGACACAGGGAGTCAGACCCAGAGAAAGACAGGAATTGGATGAATTTGTACAAGTGAAAATGAAGATGGAGAGGAATCTTGGTGATCTACTGAGAAATTTTTGGGGTATCTGGAATAAAATTTGAAGGGGTACTTGAAATGGTAGCAGAATTAGTATATGACTGAAAAATGGATGCTAAGAGAAAGACAAAATTAACAATAAAATGTTAGCTTGTGGGCTCAAGGTTGTCTAATAGACTAAGAAAAGCAAGGGTAGAATATTGATTCTGAACTTTGCCCGAGAGAAAGTTATGAAAGACATCGAAGCCAGACAAAGGTTTTGTAATAGGATAGGTTAGTCTATGAGGTTTTTTTCCCTGACATGAGAGAAAAAAAATCAGAGCTTAAGAGTTTTCAAATTTACCCACAGGCAGCCAGAAAGTATGATTTAAGTCAAAGATAGAAGGAAACAAGATGAGAAAAAAATAATGCCATTATATATAATTTAATTCCACTGGAATAAAATTTCTACCTGTTGTCCCTCCTGTTCCTAACCTTATCTTGCTATAAATGTCATTCCACAGACACACTCTATGCTCTATCATTTGCTGAACATTTTCATGTCTTCTGCAGGAGATTCTTCTTATAAAATGACTAGACCAGTTTATAAATTCTGAATCTCAAAAATTTTATATTTTGGAGTAAAAGACATTTTATTTCAATGAGACTGAAGTCTAACATTAAGATTTTGTGCCCAAAAACGCTCTTGGAAGCAGAACTTTTATTCAACTTCAAAGAGGAAGCTGTGAGCTTTTGTTTGTAAAACAGGATGGAAAATCTGGATGACTTCATCTTCCAGGTTATTCAGTATCTTAAAATCTAGGTGGGAGGAAATAGTTTTAGTGGTGCTTCTTAATGACTTGTTTGCTGAGATCCTACCATGGCTATCACTGATGAATACCTGGTCATTTAATATTTCTGTTCTTGAGCAAAATGTTTCTATTCCCTGACTATTTTTGTTTAATTATCGAGGTGTAAATGACCTGCAAGTGCTCCAGCCCAGTCAACCCTTGTGTCTCCACAGAAATCACTCTGGTTTATCAATGCCTTTCTTGTACCGGGGGACCTAAAACCAGATGCAATACCCAAATGTGATCTCAGGAGTGCTGAGTAGTGGGGTACTATCGGTTTGATCTGCTGGCTGCACTGCTGTTATTACTGTTGGTCATCTTAGCTTCCAGGGCCCTGCTGGTCCAGGGCCTTCTCTTCAGATTGGCTTCCCAGCACCTTAGTGCCCAACATGCAGCACTGTCAGGCAGTCTCTGCATTTATCTTTATTGAATTGCATAATGTTTCTTTTGGACCATTCCCATGGCCTGTTTAGGTATGCCTTAATGGCAGCCCTACCTTCCAAGTATATCAGTTGGTCCTTCCAGTTTGGTGTTGTCTGCAAAACTGATGAACAAGGATTCTTTGCCTCCAAGTCCTTGTTAAAATTGTTTGAAACAGAATAGGCCTCAGGATAGAGCACGTGGTACTCCACATGCTACTCACCTCCAAATAGAGTTCAGGTCATTAACCTCTGTCCTCTAAATCAGATTATTCAAAGAGTATCCTCCACTGAGGAGCATTTATGCCTTTTTTCTGATTTAAATGCAATAGTTCAAGAGCATTTGTGTCATCTGTATTACACCTGTTGGCACTTCTTTTGTCCTCACCTGTGTTTTTCTCCAGTTCCTTTTCCTTAGAGATGCACCAATGAACCTAACTATTTTCTTTCTTTGCAATCTTTTGTCTTCCCTTCTATTTCCATAGCATGTCTTTTTCACTCTTGGAAGACTACATGTTTCTGTGTCCTTTGAACAGCTTCCCAAATATGCAGTGCTAGGTACAAGCTTTCAAGTATCCGTGGACAAAAAAAAAAGCTGGGTCTTATAGGAGTATGACTACCTCACTCTTTCCCTACTCTTGAACCATATTTGATGCTACGCCTTTTCTGTTTCAGTTCCAGCCAAACCCTATGAATGTCTTTAAGCCTGTAGAAGCTTCCAGAATTTTTTTATTCAACAGGGAGAACTCACAGTGATGTGACAGTAACTCTATACACAGTTTCCACACCTAGTGCAAAATGGCCATAAGCAATGCTTGAACACTGCTCCGCTGTCTGCTCTGCTCCAGCACAGTCCTAACAGCACTGACATTTGACTCTTGCCTGGCTCCAGCTCCCAGCTCAAGTAGCATCTCACTGGGCCTGCTGATACCAATCAGGTCTGGATTCCAGACCATATCTTAGACATAGGTCTGGTACCCAGTCTTTTTTTAAGTGCATCACTAATACACTGACATTTCCCTAAAGTTATCAGCCTCCTTTCTTTGATGTCCAGATTCAGGATTTCCTTACACAGCAATTCTAATTCTGCACTGTAAGCAAGAAGTATTGAAAATGCTCTCATGCTCCATGCCATTGAGTTAAAAAGGCAGTCCTTTATCAACTTGATTATTATCTACTTCCCTGTACTCTGAAGTATAATACAAGCAGTGAAAAGGGGCAGGGAGAAGGAGAGAGAGAAGCGGGGAGGGGACAGAGTGGAGGAGATAAACAATTTTATATTTTTACAGCATGCTATGAAAATACACCCTGACAATTTTAACTAAACGAAAATCAGAAACACCAAGCCCCACTTTGGTTGAGGTTTGCAGCTTCAGAGTGCTGTAAATTGAGTCTATTCCAGCTAAAAAATTGTTCTTTTGTAAATCCCACTATTCGCAAAATTTTAAACATTTCATATTCAGAGACACATTTTCTATAAAGGGAAATCAATGTATTTTTTAAGGAACTGTACTCTGAAGGCTGAGAGTGTTTTGCAGGGCATATGAGGAAGAGAAATTGCAGCACTAGCAGCAGCTCATGAGAATCACAACAGGCAGTAATACCAGGATGGTTAGAGCTCTGTCTTGTTGCTAGGTAAAGACTGACCATCTTTGTGAAATTATAAGGAACACTGCTCTTAGTTTATGTTATTCTGGACTGCATTTTCCTTCAGGCAATTATATTTTAAGAGGAGAAAATGTCTTAAAAGTAGTTGGCTACAAAATTGCTGTAGTAAATCATTTACATAACATTCAATGTTATATCCAACAGAGAAAGGATGGTAAACATAAAAACACTGATATATCAGCTACTCCAAATATTTAGTTAGACATCATAGTTTCATTTAAAGTGTGCATGGCACACAGGATATGCGTTTGTAGTTTTAAAAATATTGTTTCTATCAACCTTATATACAGGGTAAATGAGGACTGGAAAGATAACCAATTTTAAGACAGCAACATGGAAGTCTTAAAACATTATTCATTGCACAGAAAAAATGTACAACCAGTCTGTAGTATATTTACCTCTTTTTATTTCAGGTCTTTGTGATTGAAAAGCTAATCAAACCAATCAATGCATTTTCCTTTATAAACCGTTGAGAGCTCAGTATAATTTGAGCAGTGCTATGTTAGCATGGAAAACAGGGAACATGCATAGGAGAAGACACTGCCTGTTTTGATTAGATTGCTTTTTGTGTAATTATTTTTACTTAAGGAAATAACTTTTCTGACAGAAATGCATACATGTGGCTGTAGGTGGCATAGCAGTATAATTCACTGCACTACCTCATGTTACATATTTTGACATATATTGTCTTTTCTTTAGAGACAATGGGTGCAACACTTCAAAATGCAGGAGAAATAGGTCCTTGTCACAGCTAGGAAAGAACTGGGTGTTTTGTGTCTAGGGCAGTAGTGGCAGCACATTATACAGTGTGATCATTCCCCTTACATATAGTCAATCTCTACATATTTACTTGCAAAAATTACACTCAATGAAAGGAGCGATAATTTAATAAGCTGCCTGGAAGGAACAATTCTAATATCTCCCTCTATATATATCTACGTATAAAGCAATATCTTTTTTATATATATATATATATATATAAAATTACTTAATATTTCCATGAAATGTTAAAATTGTTCTAGAAAGTAATAATATTAATGAATTCTATATTACTAAAAATAAACCTAATTCATCTAGAACTTTTACTAATTACCTAAACAAAGGCAGAACTAATATTGGTGAGGTATTTATCCAAGAGGATGTTCACTAGTACTTCTATAGTTACACAATTACATTTCAGACATACTGTTCGGCTGTTGCCTTTAATACTTTCAGCTTCCCAGGGTTTTCAGAAGTTGGTTGTGAATGTCTGATTTAAACAGTTCAATAAGGGATCTGTTTTTCAAAGCTGTATGTATATTCCACCACTTCAACTAGAACTGAACCTTCAGTATCACCAATCATGCTGCTTTTTGTGAGGGCATTTGAATTTAAAAAAGCAGAAACTCCATTCAGAGAAGAAAAAAGATAAACAATATTTTTAATTGAAGAATAAATAGAATAATTTTTAAAATTATATTGATATGCAGATAAAAGTCAATAGTAACAAGATCATTGTGCCTCTCCTTCTTCATGGCATGAGCCTAGGGGAAAAAATGGGGTTTGGAGTGTGTATTGGACATAGGTGTCAAGGTGTTGGCAACATGGAGCTGCAGGGGTGGCCTCTGTGAGAAAAGGGCATGGGCTGCCCTATGCTGGGCACGGATGATTCTAGCTGGCTTCAAAATGGACCCATCACAGGACACAGCTGTGTCCATCAGCCAAGCTGGTGCTGCCTCTGTGAAAGCATATTTAAGGACAGAAATTAATACAGGGAGAGAAGGGAACACAAAAGAGTGAAAAACAGCAGAGGGAACACAAAGGTCAGAGGAGGAGGAAGAGGAGGAGGTGCTCCATGGTGAAGCAGGTATTTCTTGCAGCCTGTGGAGGTCTTGCGCCAGAGCAGATTGATATTCCTGGAGGAACTGCTACCTAAGGAAAGCCCTTGCCAGAGCAAAGGAAAAGCGTGAAGAGTGGAAGAGAGACTGCTATGTAACTCCTGTCCTGTCCTGTTCCTTGCCTCACTGAAATGACTGAGTATAACATGCCATGATAATAAGAGGAAAGAAGAGTCTGGAGTGAAGAAGTGAAATTGAACTTGGGAAAGGGGGAGGAAAAGTGTTTTCCCTATGTTTTAATGTTTGTATCTTTTTTCCCCCCATAGCCAAACAAGTAATTAAATTTTTATATTAATTATCAATAAATTTGATTAATTTAAAAAAATTAGGTAATTGATCTCCTGTTTTTGATCTTGACACCTGAGCTTTCTTGCTCTCACTTTTTCTGTTTTCTCCCCAAAACCTTCTGAGTGCAACCAGTGAGCAAGTGGCTGGGTGGGAGTTTGGCAGCCAGTTGGGGCCAACCCACCACAGAGGAGAAGGCAGGCTGGTGCAAAGCCTGAGCTATGGCAACTCCAGGGACATCAACAAGCGCATGGGAAACTGATAGCTTCTTGCAGTTGTTAAGGGATTTCATAGCTATCATATTTTTTGGCATGCTGCACTGTGTCAGTGATGGTAAGCTTTCATTATAGACATTTCCTGAAAAAGGATATAGCCCTTAGCACTTACATCTCTTCTGTAATTAACCATTGATGACCTAGCAGCCTATTGTGGCTCGGAGAACTTTTGTTCCAGTTGTCAATTTTAACTCAGCCTTTTAGGCACACTTTGGACTCCCAAACTGTGATTTTCAGCACCTGGAAAGAGGCATATCAAAAATCACACTTTGGAAGTATAAATTTTTGTAGCAGTAAGTATGAAACTGAGTAAAATACATACAGAGGCCTTCCCAATAGCCATTGTTGTATCAGATGGACCTGATATTCTGTGTGCATGGACTACTAATAATAGTATCTGACCACACTATTAGTAGTGGAAACTGACTAACAACTGTCAGGTACATGGGGGGAAACCACATCCTTTATGAATAACTGGAATTCATTGTCAGTTTATCAAAATTATTTTGATCAAATATTTAGTAGTTAAGGACATTTTAAACTAGAAGTAATTTTCATTTATATTTATTTTCAAATAATTTTCTAAACTATGGCTATACACAGACAGGAAAAATAAACGCAAACTAAAATACAAAACCAAAAAATACCCCCACCTACAAGTAAATACAAGGCAATTTATATTAGTGACCAGACTTGTTGATTCAGGAAGAAATTATGAGGAAATGAAAGATGTTACTAGAAAAACAACTGAGAGCAACCAGCATGAATATTCTTGCAGAAAACAGTAATATAGTCATAGCTAAGACAGGGAACAGAAACCAGCTGTCTGATGTGGTTATTCTAGAACATCTACAGAAAACCCCTTATTTGAACATGTTATAGCAAAATATATAGAGTGAGATCTGAAAATGTGTTCTTCAAATGATATAAACTCTCACCAGCCCATAACCATTTGTATCTGTCATAACAGCTGAAAGCAGAATCAGCCAGAAAGGCAAGACAAGACCCAGATGCCACTGCTAGAAAAAAATTCAAAGCATATCATCTGTGTCTTGTGCCTGCCAAGCTCAACTCTTTAGCAGTGACCAGCTCAGTCTTGGAATAGAAAGAGGACTATAGAGATTAGAGAGCCTTATAATGTTCTTTCTTATAGGTAACTACATAAAGAGATGTCCCAAACCATCTAATATTGTTTGCTGATATTGAAAAAGGGCCGTGCATCTAGAAAGTTCCTTCCTTTTTACTTCTACTCACACTGTGTGTGTGCATGACAGGTAGGATTCAGGTACAGATTTAGAGTTTCACGTATGATATGTGATCAAGCTCACCGAAAAATGTTCAGTGCTGTTACTTTCTCTACCCCAGGAAGTTTTCTATTGCAAAATATGAACAAAACTAAAGAGAAATGCAGGTCCATATTTTGCAATCTGTTCTCATTGATGAGGAGCAAGTTAATTTTTTTCTCTGACTTATGAATTCCATGTGATTCCCGATGCAAGATCAGCAGCAACATCTGTAGTTAAGGTTGCATACATGTTCTCATTCCAATAATCACTCTTCAGTGGCTTCTAATCTTATGCAACTTTTACCTTTTCTTTTAAAATATACCAAGCTTCTGCTCTGTTTGAAAGGAAATTGCCTCATGGGCATTGGAGAAGTAGTTCAGCCATTTTTTAGAAAGAAGAATCATTTTCATGTTAAAATAAGGGGTTTTAAAAAAAATTTCTGCAGATATTTAAGTTTTGAGAAAAATGGTTACATTTAATAATATACCTCTGTAAGGTTGCATTATGTTGAATAATATAGCGAAAAAATGAATGTTCATTGACTGAATTTTTATGACACTAAGAAAATAGCATTTGATAGATAAAAAATGAATTTTAATAAACAAAGTTTATAAGTTCTGTTACTGTGTCTATGTCAGCTGTATTGTGGAACATATACTGAAGATATTAATGGGTGGAGGCAAAAGTCATATTTTTAAACCTGTGCATTTTTCAGCTTTCAGCTCTCAAAAGGTGTTGTAACTTACTCATATTCCACCCCAGCTATCATCCATATGAGGGATTCTGCAGCTAGGGAGACATAATACTATTCCCTAGTTTCTGTAACAACAAAGATACACACACTCGCTAAGAGATTAGGCCGAGGAAGACAGAAAGAGCAGTAAGGCAAAAAAAAATCCAACAAAACCAAAAGCACAAAGACCAGACCCAAAGCAGTGCACTGTAATTATCTCATGAATTACATGTAAACGCAAGATTATCAGAGTATTATTTTTCCATGTGACTTAATTTAAGATTATATGTCAAAATTTCTTGTAATATTAATTTAACTGTGATATTTTATGAATGCTGAATAATCAGAGCAGTCTCTTGATCCGTTTCTTTAGAAGATTTTCTAGGTTTTCAAAATCTCCAAAACTTTCAAAGGGAGTTTGAAACCTTATTTAAGTGTGCCATTACTTTTGCTAGAAAGACATTCAATTGACAGTGATAGTAGTCTTTGCCACTCAGCCAGTGTGAGAAAGCACACAATATTCAGAAGACCACTTAAGAAGATAAATGCCAGTTATAGACAATTTTGCTCTTTAATTACCATTTTTATCCACACATGTTGTAGGAGCTCTCTGCTTCATATAAAAATGCACATTTAGAGATTTCTGTTCAGCAAAGTCAACTGCAGTAAATCAAAGTACAGGAATGCATTTGTCCAACCCAAAGTCAACTGAAAACAAGTGTGCAGAAAAAGAAAGGGTGGAACCACTGAGGCTCACCTGATCTGAGGTGGAGACACAGTACCAGGTGTGATGGGAATGGGCCTGCCAGATCTAAGGCCCCTTTGTGCCTAGCAGATAAGCAGTCACTCTTCCACTGGCTACTAAAACCACACACCATTTGTTCTTGTCAGTTCAAGAATTGTGATCAAATACTTCTGTTTAAAAAAATAAAAAACCCTCCCTGCTCAAACCAAACAACCTCTCTTGGCTTTTTCAGAAATTATTTTTTCTAGATTTTGGGCAGCATACCTATCAGAAAGTATAAATAGGAAGAGGGTTTTCATACGCACAGAACCAGGAGTCCAAGAAATAGATTACTGATAATGAAGACCATAGTATTCAGAGCGTTTTTCAAATACCATTTGATTATATTAGCTCTATTTAAAATAATGTTCAGGTTCTTTAAATAAGACTTGAGGCCTTACTCAAAATATGTCAATATCAATATATCTCTACCATATTCATTTCCTAAACCGCTTTGTTATATGCCTGTACATTCTTAAAAGACGATTTTCTCCCAGAAATTTAATATTGATACCACTATTTAGTTAACCCTATGATCTGTTTCTATATATGATATACATTTGTGAGAAGATAAATAGAGCCAAAGTATTTCAGTAACTTGTCGAAGGCCTAAGAAAGATTCCATGCCTGCCATGTTGACAGAAGCATCATCTTTGCTTTTTATCTAGATTGTGCATAAACAAATAGCATGCAAAGAAAATAAACTCCAGGACCCACCAGTATTTTAGAGATGCCTATATACTTCTTCCAGCAACTTCAGGGTTGGGATCGGGCTACTTTTTAACTACTGAATAGCCACAGCTCTACTTGTTTGTTGGTGTAAAATGTGTTTTGAATGAAACAGGGCTCAGGAAAGACGAAGAACCGCAAGCAGCATATCCATTTTCATGCTATATATTCGGAACAGTGCTCCACAGACACTGTCTTGACACAGTGTCTTGACACATTGTCTTGACACAGACAATGACTTTTTCTCCTGGTGGTCTGTTTGTCCTTGGACTCCAGAAGTGCAGTTTGCAGAACTCTAATGTCTTTAGAGATTCTCAGGCTCTGTAATGGTTATGTTGCATATGTTTTTGAAGATACACAAATCAACAGTATATATGAAATTTGCTACCACTTTTCATAGTCAACTCAGACCCTAATTCTTCACTTTGTTCTTGGAGTGTAAAAAAAACAAGTTCAGCATCCAAATTTTTGTGGTGGTGTTATCAAATTATTAATTTTTAAGTGGTGCCTTTTAAATTATTTCAGTGGAAAATCAAAAATGCAGACAGTGCAATACCTCTTGTGTTGTTTATTTAGTAGTGAAGTTTAACTTCTTTTTCACTGTTCACATATTTTCTACTCACATATTTTCTACTGTTTTCACAGTGGAAGTTAGCCTGATGTTTTCCCAGTGAATAGTATATTCATTAAAAAAAGTCTCATTGCAAAAATATTGTGAATTTGAAGCACTAATGTATGAAGAACTGTGGTATTTTATTTTTAGCCTTTCTCAGTAGAGGCAGCCCTAGTCTGGAGGTTACATACAAAGTTCACTCTGTCTCTTTGTCCTGAGGGACTTGCATCAGAGCTGGTATTATAGCACAAGAGTCGTTTTGGAGCAAGGTGTTTCCATTTGGCCTGTGCACTCCAGACCATGCAGCATGATTCTGAGGACCTTGAAATGTTGCTTACTCATGGCTGATTTGTAATCAGAAGCAATATAACCATGTCAGCTGTGCCAGTCTTTTTTAAATGTTTCAGAAAATGCTGTAAGTGTTCATTTAATTTCCTTTCACACAACACCTTAAAAACAGTGTCTAGTTGCAAAGTAAGTATATAGCTGTCTGTATAAACAAATAACAGTGAGAATAAATGAATACAGAATAGCAATAAGAAAAATTTACTAATTATTTGCAGCAAAAGTGTTGCACGCCTGCTTTGTGGAACATGCTGTGTGTTCACCGCCTGAACATCAGACATCTTGCAACCTGAGTCACTTGTTACTTCTAAAAACCCTATCCTGTATTTCTGTGTTTTGACGAAGGGATCTGCTTTCTTGTTTGGTTTGGGGTGGGGTTTTTTTTCCAGATGAACATGTAGATTTATCAGTGTAAATTGTAAATGTGGCTAGACTTGACTGATATCAATAAAGCCAAGAGAGGTGTAAGCTTCCAGCATTTATCTTAGTGGCCTGGTAAGTTTGTAGTTTAAGAACCATGACCTTCTTTTTCCTCACAAACACAATGCATGTCCCAGTAGTACTCCAGTGTTTTTCTGAAATGATGTCTAAATTCACGTTAGGCCCTGCAGGAACTAAAATAAAATTAAGTTAATAATAAAAAATACCAGAGTTCTTGGTGCTTCTTTATTGATTTGTCTCTCCATTCTTCACATTCTCTGTTCCCAGTGCTGATGTATCCTGACCCCATTTATATATTAAATATGCCTGATTGTCATAACTGAAATAATATCTGCCTGAATTTACCCACCTCTTCCTGAAGTACTGACATTCATGCTCTACTTACCCTATATGAGTTCCTTAAATGGGAGATAAAGATTCCATTTTTAGCATCAGTATCTATTACTGTTCTGCCCTTGGCACTGTAAGTCACTAAGTCTTACTTAAGTTTTGTGAAAAATTATATGAATTTCTGCACACAGTGCTTCTGTGTATATAAAACTGCATTGTAGGTGAATGGGTAACCTAGCTTTCACTGAATTTGCCAACTTAACATCTCCTAAACCCCTGACCGAAGGAGGTCTATCCACTGACTTGGTTTCAAACAAGGACCTGGTACCGATTTTCCTCCAACGAGAAGGGGAGTCAAGTAACAGTGGTGACATGGTTGAACCTGGAGTCCCAGGGGATGGCAGCTCTTAGAGCAGAAAGGAAAAGACGTAACTTCACCCTTTCAGGATGCCCAGTTGCCTAGCATTAATATTAAATAAACTATTCAGATAAGTATGACAGAAATAGCTCATTTTCTCATTAGTTTTCTTAGCCTCTTTAATTTCCTGTCTCACTTCATGTTTACTATTCACAGTCTTAATATATTTTTAAGGTAGCGCTTAGGTAATATCGAAGGAGTGGCTAATTCATCCATTTTTAATTTTTTTGACTTTTACAATAATTTTTATATAGAAGACTGTGAAGGACTGAAAATCTTTGCAAAGCTTTTCAAGAGCTAAACGTGACAGCCTTTTGCCTTTTCACACAGAGAAATGGGACAACCATGCCTTTCACTTTGCCTTCTAATTCCAGCACTAACTATTTGAAGGAAATATGTAGGTTCACGGATCTCCTACCACCTTTAGAGACAGGATTTTAAAACTATTTTCTGCCTTTAGTAGCCTGCTTCTACTGGATTGTAAAGGTTTTTTTTCTCAGACCCTCCAGTGGGAACTGTTTAATTTAGGTATGGGACTAATATCTATTAAACAGAAAAATAAAAAAAAAAAGGGTGTGTTTGAGGGGGGAAAGGAATTCTACTCTCTGGTGTTTAGGGCAGTTTTCTTGTAATATAGTAGAGAGAGTTTCCAGTGCTTACTGTGATGATATACGATTACTTTGTGCTAGATATAAATTGCTCAAACAGGAAAGATGGAGGGTACAATTTCGTTAACTCTATCATGAAACTGTAGACTGAAAGGGACCCACAACTCAGAAGAACAATAATTTAGTGGTTAAAATATTCTCTTGGTCACCTGGAATTAAACCCTGCTCTGAACAACACAGAGGATGATCTCTGACTTTTCACTTCTATTTCTGACTGTGGGGTTTTGTCCTGACCGGACAGAAGTACGCTGATATTTTCTATTGAGCTATGTAGAAAAACGTCTAATTTACAAACCTGACAGAGAATAATTATAAGACAGCTCCTAAAGGACTGGATGCAAATTATACACCTTATATAAGTTTGTTGTGTTTTTATTAGTTACACTCCTTCACTGAAGTCAACTACATATCATTTAAATTAGATGAGCGAAACAAATGAATACAATGTCAAGTATTTCTGTACTAGCAGGAAATAATTATAAAGATGAGATGTTATTATGATATGTCACCTTTAACATTAAATAATTCACTAACCATATATGAAACGATCACTGAAGGGAATAAACTCTTTACCACTTCTGTTGTGGGTACGACACAAAATACTAGTTGTAACTACACCAGAAGGTTTTAAAGCTAAAATAACATTTCAAAGACCCTGTAATGGCAGAGAAATTAAATGGTTCAGCTAGTAGGGACCATTCAAGCAAAGTTTTAACTACACAATAAGCATTACACTTGTTGAAAACAGAAATAAAACATTTATAAATAATTCTATATATAGTAATCTGCTTCGTTTATATCCCAAACAAACATCCTTATTATTCAACTCATGAAAACTATTTCACAGGGAATGCAGCGACAAAAATATTCTTCAGCAGAGAAAAGAACAAAACATTACAGTATACAAATCTTCTTGTTTACCTGAGTTGTCTAAATCAGGTGAAGTAGGAAGGCATGCATAGATTTTCTCATCTCCTAGCCATTAAGGGAGTTATCACCAAAAATACTGAAGTTAAGTCTGAAGCAGTGAAAAAGACAGCTGGGACTGATCATCAGATATGTTCCATCTATAATATTTAGGTATAGGTCTAGGGCCTAGGTTTAGTATGAAGAGTTGTTAAGATACAGTATGCTCTTGTCCTGTGCTGATGCAGTCCTGAAATTGCTGCAGCACTTCCTCATCTGAGTAAGGATATCTGAAAGTAACACTGTTAGGTTTAGATCCTTTTTGTGCAGCAGTGACAAATCAGAGTTGCTGGGATAGCAAATCCCTAGAACAATAAGCCCCAGGGAGGTGTCCATTACCTGTGATTGGAAGATACTCCAATATGAGAGTGAAGAGGATGACTCTTCAAGGACTTCCATGATTGAAATAATTGAGTAAGCTGTGATACTATCATACTTTTCACAATTCTGCATGTTTCACACTGATGTTGCACAGATTTACTATCTAGCTGGCCCATGGTCCTTCATGACTACTCCAGCACACGCATCATTCATTGCTATTGATTATCTGAACTAAATGCAAAGCACCTCCTGAATACCCCTTAACTATCTAGAAAAGGTGTGACCTTTACTGCATCTTCAGGAAGATTTTTTTATTGGTTTATTACATGGGTCTTATTTATGTACAATGACCAGGAAAGCATCCAGGAATGGCCAGATTCCCCACCCAGGCTGATAATCAATGCATTTAAGCATACAAACTGGCCCATGAACAGCAGGAAGCTGCCTTGGGAGATTCTTTAGAGCTCTTCAAAATTCCCAGCTGGATGGCTTCTTGAAACAATCAGTCAAATACCTCATTTTGTATGTGGCTTGGAGTTCACTCACCTGGTTCCATATGTCTGCTATTTCAAACCAGTCCATTGTCACACCTGTGCGTAGACTTATTGGGACATTCCTGGACCACCCAGGGAATTAATGACTTCACACATTGAGTGTGCATATAGGCACAGCCCTGATATCAAGCTACAGTACAGTTCTAACTATAGAACAAACTTGATTTTCCTACTTAAATCTCTCTTATAAAACAAGTCCCATAGCTTTTGCTACACTAAACTTGCTGGCTTTTGAAATGGAGCAATAACCCTCTGTCATGGAGTTGATTTAGGGCAAAAAGGCAGACAGTTACATTCCCAAACATAATATTTCTTCACTTGTCCTTCAAAACACTTCTCAGAGGCATTTGACTCTGTATTGCTTATAAATACAATCAGCACTAGCTGTGATTTTAGTTACCTTTAAACTGGCTACTGAAAATGTCACTGACAATTTTTATATCCTTGGCAGGACTCAGTGACATCCTTTTTATAGTAGTTCTGTCAACAAATAACTTCCTTTTTATCACCATGATGTGTTCTTCCAGGTGTTAATCAGTGATGGTTCTGCACTCATCTGCTTGGACACTTTTGAATGGAATAATTGTTTGCACCTTTTTCTCAGTAATGTGCATTTCTTCAGACATGTAGTTTATTTCCTTTCACAGTTCTTTGCTCTACCAGGGATGATAGGACCTCAAAAAGGATGTCTATCTTTTTGTTCTTGTTCTTGTTTTGTTCTTGTTCAGTGAAATAAACAAATAATATTATGATTATCCTAGGGATTGAGAAATATGCAGTATTCAGACTGCAGAATAAAATCAATTTGAGAACACCACAATTCAATTAATAATGCTGCTGAAATAGAGTTACATGCTGTATCTAAAGAATTCAGTAGATAGTATAGTATTTAGAAGTCTTAATCTCCTCCAATGCATATATCCATCAATAATTTATGCAGCTGTTTTCCTTTGTAAGGCAGTCTGAATACTGCTTCTGAAATCTGAATTGAGTAGCCCTCACTAAGTGAAACCTGGATTTTTCTTTTCTTACATATTGGAATGTATCATACCCATCCCTCCCCCCACCCCAAAAAAACACCAGACAAAACACCTTGATTTCAGATTTTTTAGTAGGTTTGTTAACAGAATTATTTTTTTTGCTATATCATTCTTTATATAGATTTTCTTCTTACATAAACCAAGACAAAAAAAGCAAAAAAATACTTTTCTTGGTTGTTTTGATATTCTTCTCTTTCTTCTTCCTTCTTTTATCTGATTTCTTGATGCTTTTTATTACATATTCTGGTCTTCGTCCTATTTCTTTCTCCTTTTAGTACCACCTTGTCCATGCCTCTCCACTTTTCCTTCCTATCTTCTAGTTTCTCAATATCTGCAGTTATTTCATTTAAACTACCACAGCCATATATGCAACAATGCTAATTCTAATTGAGATATTCTAGCCTGACCTATATTTACAGAAACTTTTTTTAAAAAAATATCTATGGTTCAACACTGTCATGATTGCTTTTCTAATCTGTTTACAGCAAGAACTTTACTAACTCTGTCCTCCAAACGTGTATTTAACATCTTAAGAAAACGCAACTGAAAGACACTTCTTAGAATCCAAAGCCTCTTAGCACAGATAACCAGACAGCCGTGTCATGTAGTTCTTGCCATAAACTTATGTACTGTCTTTCTCATATAGCCATTTTCAGCTTGTTGATATTCAGTTTCATTGGTTGTCTCTTCATTACTTCCTGTTAGGAAAAGAAAAAGAACCCACAGGTAGTACCTGTTCTTTATTTTCATTAAGTTTCTTCATACGACAAAAAGTCCCAAAGCCTTTGGGATTTTAGGGCATAAAAAAACCCACAGAAAATTACCACCTGCTTTTGAGTATGTTTTCGCTTTTAAGCATTTTTGTTTGCCTGTTTAATGGTTATATCCAGCAGAAATTTTAATTTCTACAAGATACACATCTATTAGGTTTTGCCTAGTGCTAATTTTATGAGAACATTATGGTCCAGTTATTGTTGTTGACTTTCACTATACAAATACTGATTTTAACTCTTTATTTTCTTTTGCTTCCCATCTTAATTTCATTCTGATGATCCCTATTAACACAGCAATTTCCACTGATAAGACATTCCCCAATATATACTAGACAAGTGTGTAAAACATGAAATTATTGTAGTTATCAAGTTGTTTGTCATATTGGACGTCAGTATTCCAATGAAAATTACTTCACTACCTCAGTCACCTTTTTGAACCCATTCTTAATTTTCTTAAAGTTTGGATTAGTGATTGTTTTATAATATTATTTTCCCATGTTTATTGCTCATACATTTTATTTGAAACATCTTTAAGTAAGCCTCTTCATTTCACTCTTTAATTAGTGGAATGATATATAACAGTTTATCACTAAAAGTAGTCTCATTTGCAACACTCTCAAGGGTTTTTTTTCTTTCCAAAGCCTAAGGGGATTTTCTTTTAAGCATTTGGTTCAAAATGTTTCCGAGGCCATAGAAATTTAATAACTAGTTCATTATGGAAAAGATATATCCATCTACTATCTCTCTGAGTCATGTCTTTTTCTGCAGACTGAGAATTAAAACCAAGTAGACCGGTGGAGTTAGAGAACCAGATTTCTTGGAGGCGATACAAATGAACAGTTGGACTGCAGAGTTGTATTTTCAAATACATAATTCACTTAACTAAGATGAAAGGGCATTTTGGCATTTAAGAATTTAAATTACAAGGAGTTCTGTTACTTATTGAGAGACAGCAGTCAATTTTTGGTGATGTGTTTGAAAATATGGTAAAATATTCACATTACATAAAATAATGCATACTGGAAAATGTACTACTGTAAAAGATAGACAAGAAAATATGTTTCATGAATATGTTTTTTACAAGTTGGTTTATGGGCTCATTTAGGGAGTAAGTTGGAAACTTAACTGAAATTTAAGAAATTATGTGAAAAGTTTTTCGTACCTAAATCTACCTAGTTACTTCCTTTAGTTGAAGGTTACAAAGCTTAAAAATCACATTATTCAAAGAGCCTTTTTTGTCTTTTATACTTTGCTGCTGTAGCAGTTAAAAAAACTGAGTTCCCTATTTAGTTACAACATAAACTTACATAATGCCTTGGATGCTATTGTAAATTGTTGTCTTTGAAACTCGATTTTTTTTTGCTATTCTTGAGAAAGGGGGTGTTTTCTTCAAGAAATAAGGGAAGTAGACGGTAAAATCATAACCGGAGAAGAGGTGGAAACTTAGCTAACTTCCCCTACAAATACACTATTTAAATGACTTAAGGAAGCCAGGTTGAAAGCCGTAAGAGACAGAAGAGTGGTATAAGCAGAAGTATCCTGTAGAACAGGAGCCCAGAGGACTATAAAAACTAGAAATAGGGAAGGTGCTAGAAAAGGGAATAAGAATGTCAGATCAAGTTTGTATTATTCTTCCTGGAGTGCAGTTATATGATGTGAACCAAATTAATGACAGTTTAATTCTGCAGGATGAAATACAGATTTCTGATGGCAATGAAGGGAATGAGTACAACACTATTATTTCTTGTGTTGCTGCACAGAAATGTGAGATACTGCAAGACAGATTTAAAACTTCAGAGACTAATTAGATCTTCAGTAGAACATCTGATGTTGTGCTTATTTTTGCAGTATCAGTGTTTTACATCTAAGGAATAAAACACTATCTCTTTTTTGTTTGAGCTAGGTACACGTATAGCTTTAAACCATATAGGAAGCAGAAGCACTTGCAGCTAAGGTTTCATTGATTCTGTGTTTAACCCATCTTAACTGTTTTCTAGTTTTACTGCCAGTAAGAACATTAAGATTGCAAAGTCAAGCACTCCAATTTAGCAAATGCCAGAACTAAGACTGCCCATGCAAAGTGCATTTGTTAACCCTTGTGAGCATACATTATGATACAATCTTTAATTTTTATGACACTTTTCCATAGGCCACCTGCCTCACTCAGAACACATTAAGTGAATACTTATACCTCAGACAATTTTTCAGTACTTTTGTTTTCTCTTATCATTCAATATGTGGCCTTAGAGTTTATTTACCACAAGCTATCTGAACTCTGCACTGAAAACATGATTATTGACATCTTTCTTGAATTTTTATGGGTTTCATTACCAAAATAGCTGGTACTTATCAAACATTAATCAATTTGTCTTCACAACAGTCCTTTTATAGACTTTCCAGGGTGCATCCACCTCATTTTTGTCCCTTACCTTCTCATCCTCCCCAACCATCTCCACCCTGCCCTTTCTCTTTTCCCAGCCTTTTTTCTCTGATTGTCCCCCCAGACTTTCTGCTCTGGATTTCTCCTCTCCCTCCTTACCCATGGGACACTCTCTTCTAGGTGTCCTCCAGTCCTTACTCCCTGAGTGATGGCTTTTTTCTTCTTTCTTTTTAGGCTGCATAGCTCTCCTTTGTTCACAACTCTCTTCTTCCACTTTCCACAGATACAGTGATCAATGACGACACAGTAGCTCTCCTGGTCATCTTTACAAATGTCATCTTCTATCACAGTATGTGAAAGCCAGATTCCTATTTGGAAGCCAAGTCTTTGGCCAAATTCTGTAATGTAAAGCAGACACCATTTTCAGAGAATTTCATTGGCAAACTTTAACAGATATCTACAATTATTTGAAACATGCATAAAGCAATTTTAGGAAGTGACAAACTCAGGAAAAATTGAGGACAGCAAAAGACAATCTGCTGGATGATGACAGGTATTCCCCAGTTAGCATTAGTACAAACACATACTCTGCATAGCCCCATGTCTCAAGATGCAATTGTAGCTAGACACCTTACGCGGCCCTTATTCATTCCAGGCTCGGACTGCTTCCAGATATGGCTCCAATCTCTGCCAAATTTAAAGCCATTGCCACAAGGCAGGAAAACTAGACTTTGTCAGCTAAGCAGCAATACTTTGTAAACAATGTATCAAATCTTCAATCTCTTTTCTGACGGATGCATTTCCAACAACTAAATACAGAACATTTCAGGCAATGTGGGTAAATTTTGGTGAGTTTATGGCAAATATGAAATAAAGTTTAATACTGAAAGTGTTATATAACGTTAAACGTAGATGTTATTTCCAAGTCAGCATCTCATGCAAGTTAGAATATGATTTCATGTGTAGAGTTATGTTAGTTATATAAACCCTTTATAATATATTCTTGTCAACCATGAATTCTAAGTGGTTTATGTGGTGGTTTTCTATAGTAAGAACTGTGACAGAAATTGAATATAATTGAGAGACCAGGATTAGAGAGAAAGTAGGGGAGAAAAAAGACAAAGAGGGAAAGGAAAATAAGTATTTAGAAATACAACTGAAATGTACTGGCTTGTTTTGAATTAAATAGCAACCACACCAGGAGCAGGAGTTTTCTCTTTGGTCAGAATCCTCCTTAGCCCTTTCCAGTCTTAAATACAGTTGGATAGATGTTTTCAACAAGAGTAAACTGCTTCCTGGCTTAACTTGTTTATATGGAAGCAGATTGCCACCTGACACCTTGCAATGGCAATATCAAAGCTTTAGACTGCAGTTCAATCCACGTACCAGCTGATGAGTATCTAAGACATGTTGGAGACACAGCACTGAAGTGTACGTCCAACTCCTTTTAAAAGTTTGGGTCCCTAAGGCAGAGCTCACATTTTCACACCATTCCCACGGTTTCCACTTCAGTCTTCTGCAAAAGCAGCCACAAAGTCACAAATTTTGTCATTAACATTCCTGTAAGTCCTCTTAAGTCAACAGAATTTACAAAGAAAATTGAGCTCTAAATGGGCAAGACCAACTTTAAATAATACAATTAAATGGATCTGTTCTCTTTCAATTGAATGCATAGAGTTAATCAATGCTCCACTTAATGAAGCCCTTAATTTGAAAACCTGACAGAGAAGTAGTTCTACAATACACTAGGGATGTTCAGTTGAAGGAGTGTCTACCGTGTTTGCCAGCCCTTCAAGATAATTACAATACCCTTTAAGTCAACAGGGTTTGAATAGAGAATTTGGCCCCAAATGGTGAAGAGCAATAAATCAGTACTGTGTTTCAGATCATCAGACACTCTCTGCTGTCTTTTAAAGCTAAGACTCAGTAAAAAATTTAGAAAGTGGGAGAGAATAAGAAGCTGGGTTTTCTTCTCTTTTAACAAGACCTTGTGAAGCATACTTTTCTGCAGTAAAATTGCTAACTCCTGGATCCGTGCTTATGATGTTTAAATAGTAAGAAAGGGAAATTTCTGAAATTTTCAATTTACATGAAAGATTCTCTTATACGAATTTTGTAACTTTACTACACAACATATTAAGGATTAAGAGTTAAAAATTTGCTACAAGACCACTTCAGATCACATTTAAATAATACACTGAAACAAATCTCTTTACCAGTTGTACGTATAGTTAATCAATGTTCTACTAAATGAAACCTTTTATTTTGAAAACCTAATGGAGAAATAGATTTACTGTACACTAATACTGTGCAAGAGGTCTCCACTGTATTTGCTAACCCTTCAGCATAACTCTAATAAAAACTTCTATGCATTGCCCTGTTCCAATATTCTGCTAATTAACTCTGAACTTCCTGCCACAGTCTTATGCCAGAACGAAGTCATGTTAGCCAGGGGCAATACCTTAACATTTTTCTTGGTCCAAAGTTAGAGTGACCCAGAAGGCTCTTAAATCCTAAATCCACAAGGTTGGGAAAATAAATTTTTATTTTCTTTACTAAATCTCAACAGCCAATTTAACTATGTAACAATTCTAGAAATGTTGGCGTTGTTCTCTTCTTATTTGCTATGAAGTTTCCTGTGGTGTTCATTGAGTTAGACCAGTGAAATAAAACCAGATGGCAATGTAATAAGTTACACTTCTTTACTGCCAAATGGGCATTAAACATCTCTGTACTTCACTCCTGTGATTTAGATATTCCTTATCTTGCTGCCCTTTCTCATGACAGCTATAAGACTTGCTGTCAAGAATGTTTCAGTAATTCCCAATGAATGATTCTTTTTCTTTTCCCTCTGTCTTTTGAACGCTTGAACTGCTACAACATGCTCATAGAAGACAGTATAAAAAGAGCAACTTTTTCACCACCGGAACTAATCATAATAAATAAGCTCAGTTTATGAATATAAAATGCAGATTTTCTTTTTTCATTTGTCCTTTTTTTTTTCCCCAATTATCACTCTTATAAACCCTAGAGTCAAATAGACAATCTCCTTTCCTCCAGTCCTTCATTCTATGGTTTTATCACTATTAAAAAAGAGTTTCTGCAAGCTAAATTAGACCATAAATTGCACATCTATTTTGGAAGACAACCAAAAATGGATATTGTTTTCAATAAGAAATAATGTTGGCTTTATTTTGGTTTTAGGATAAAAACAAATAGAGTATAAATTCCCATTTTTAAAGTAGAATACAGTTGAGGATTTTAGGATTACATTTTAACACATTGTAGTACATTGAAATTATTTGTCCAACTTTGTTAGATAAACTTACTGCATGAACCCAATAAAATCTCCTTTCAGTAATTTGCTCATCAAGAATTATCAATTTTAGCAGAAAGTTTGAAACATCTATATAAATATTTTACTCCAATTCTGTGCTTCTTTAACTTCTTCTTGTTTTAAAACTAGTATTAATTTTTCAATTGCTTTGCTATTAATATTCTAATTTCATGGTATATGGTGTTTAAACTCTAAGGTGCTTTCATTCTTGTGAAAGACTCTGTTCATCAAGTCTATTGTATAATTATGGTACAGAGTAGGTGTGCTTGTGAAATAATCTTGGGTCGACATATCCCATCTTTGGACAACTGGAGGGAAAAGAGGTTGCCCACAGTATACATATTGAAAACATGATATATGAAAGGTATTTCACCAGTGCAGCATGTCTCTATTCAACATAAGAACCTTGCCTTTTATTTTCTTTTCTTTAATGTATCAGTATCAATATAATGTACCTGAAGAACATGCATCATTGTTTTTTCCCTGTTATGATCATTATGGTAGCACCTACTAGTTGCTATTGACATAAATAGTGTGTCAAGGACAATATAAGCACAGAAAGAAAAGGCAGACTTTTCCACAAAAGTTTACACTCACAGTATAAAACAGTAGACAACCAGTGGAATACTGCTACAAATACTTTATCTAGAATTGGAAAATACTTTTTTCTCTCCCACTAAATAGGGAAATAAATTGTTAATAATTGAGCCTCTTTTATTACTGTTATTGTTATTATCATTATCATCATTATGATTACTACCACTACTACTACTACTACTTAAGCCTATAAACAGCTCACTAAAATATTGAAATTTACAGGCAAGCAAGCAAACCAATATTGCACATTTATTGTAATACATTAAAAATAGCTTGTGTCCACCCAACCTACGAAAGGAAATGGATCTCTTATCTTTGTCTATTCTGCCATCGATAGGAGAAGCCAGGAGTCTAGGTTCTTCAGAAGTAGCAGTACGTCATGTATTGACCAAGGTTTAAATGTTTTGAAGGCTTAAGTTCATATTTGTTCTTCTAGTGGACAGTTTTGGTAGGCTTAACAAGGCGGTTGCATATTTGTACTTACAACAGATAGATCGGCATTTATGGAGATATCTCAAACTAAAACTGCAACATACAGTAGCATACACATAGCAATAACTACTGTGGCCAGTTACATTTCAAGTGTACTCTACTCCCTCTGGGTCAGACAGATAGTTTAATTATTCATCTGCTAACTTTTCTAACAGATGCAAACAAACTTAAAAGTACATTGTTAGTCAATCCAATGGTGTCTCTCCAGATATACGATGACAATTTTTTCTCTTTTCTTGCTCTGTTCTTCCAGAGTTGGGATCATGAACTAAGCCTCACCAAAATGATTCCCAGAAACAGAAAGACTTGTCCTTATGCCATTATCTAACAAAAGCATTAATTTAACCTACATAGTATTCCTGCTTTCAGCTAGTTTAAATTAGCATGATTACCTGATTGCGTTACGTGATTTGTTCATTCTTTTTGTCTGATCTTCACTACTGTAAGCTACAGGGAACATTAATTCCTGCTTAAACAAAAAACAACTTTTGCTTTTACCTATCTTTCAAAATTGGCATCTTCTTGAAGCTCCAGAAAGTTTGTGCAGCTCTGTTTATTGAATTCAACTGCTGATGACAGAAACAGAGCTATTCCTCAATTTGTTGTAAAAATTACCTAAATGCTTGTGTGCCTACTGAGGAAATCCTAAGGAACACTGCTTAAAGAAGTAAATAGAGACCTTGGTGCTGCTGCTGTTTTCTCTGGACTGATCCTTTGCAAGCTTTCCACCTCCTGAAGGAATAGGTTGGAGAAAGAGATTAGGATCTCAAAGGGGATGCTGTTGCAGTCAGAGGAAAGATTATGGATTAATCTCTTCTCTTACAGAAAAACAGCTGAACTTCTCCCAAAGATATTTTAAAGGATAAACAGGAGCACAGGGAGCAGTAATGTTTAAAACAGTAACTTTGAAAATGGTGGTGAAAGTGCTGTAAGCTTCTTCCAGATCACACCAAAGGGCAAAAAGTGAAATAGAAGCAGATCTTTCAAGAGCTACATCTGGCACAATGAGGGCAGCCTCGCCTTCAGGAGCAGGAAATGATTAAAAGGTAGACAAACCCACAGGATCTAATCAGATCTTAAGTTCTAGTACATATATTCCTCTTCAGTCTTCCAGAATCAACCTCATGGCAGACAGCCAGGAAGGAACTAGGAGGGCAGGAGGAGCAGATGTGATTTCAGGGCAGGCAAGTTTAATGACTTCACAGGTTTGGGCATGACAGATGCTGAGACAGAAATGGGTGGTGGCCCCCCACAGTGGTGGGACAATCTTAAAGGAATGTTGTAGGGTGAAACATGAAAAGAAAAGTGCGTATGATGGATAAAAGCCTGAGTCATCACACTAATTTCTGCACAAGAGATGTTGATTTGAACAATAAGCACAGTTGCCAGCTTTGTGACCATCTGAATAATACTTTCAGAAATTAATTCCTGTGTTAAATACAAAAATGACTGCTTGTATTAGGGAGGGCAGTATTAACATGGAAACAAAATACTTGATTTGGGGATGGAAGTTTTTTTGGGGGAAAAAACAGCAACTGAAAACAAAAAGGACAAAAATGTCTGAAAACAATCTGAAACAGAAAAAGTATTAGAACTTCCAACAGCTATATGCAAATAACCAAAAGGTTAATTTACTTCATTCATAAATCTTGGAAGATGATGCACTTGTTTAGGATGTCTCAGTAATTACTATGGGACCAGTTCTGACTTCCTTATTTGAAGCGAACAATGCGTTACTCTTTGAAGAGTCCTGGTAAGGCCAGGTCCTTCACGGTTCTGTTTTATCATAATTTTATTCTAGATCAAGTAATGTAGCTGTACTTCAGAAAGTTTTCATACAATATTCCTTTGAACATGGTTTTAAATTTAATTGAGATTCACATACACCAAAGTAGTCTTGCACAGATTGAAAAGTGAAGGAAAGACTGCTACTAATAAAAAGAAGAAAAAATACTAAAACAAGATAGATACATGATACAATATGCAAGGGACTATATTAATGATGTGTGAGATGATATTGAGTAACATCAGCTACTCTCTGAAGTCTCCAGCAATATAACTAGCATTGAGAAGAAATTGCAATCTGAAGGGTAACACAAGTGTTTTTTTCTACTCCTATTGAACACTGGTGTTAAGTCATAGCATGAACATGGACATGGACAATGGGATTGAGCGCACCCTTAGCAAGTTTGCCAACAACACCAAGCTGTGTGGCACAGTCAAAATGCTGGAGGGAAGGGATGCCACCCAGAGGGACCGTGACAGGCTTGAGAGGTGGACCCATGTCAACCTCATGATGTTCAACCAGGCCAAGTGCAACATCTGGCATGTGGGTCAGGGGAATGCCAAGCACAAATACAGGATGGGCAGAGAATGGATTGAGAGCAGCCCTGAGGAGAAGGACTTTATGGTGTTGGTGGATAAGCTCAACAGGAGCCAACAATGAGCACTCACAGCCCAGAAGGTCAATGGCATCCTGGGCTGCATCAAAAGAAGCTTGGGCGGCAGGTCGAGGGAGGTGACTCTCCCCCTTTATTCCTCTCTGGTGAGAGCCCACCTGGAGTACTGTGTCCACCTTTGGAGTCCTCAGCACAAGAAGGACATGGACCTGTCGGAGCAGGTCCAGAGGAGAGTCGTGAAGATGATCAGAGGACTGGAACACCTATGCTATGAGGACAGGCTGAGAGAGTTGGGGTTGTTCAGCCTGAAGAAGAGAAGGCTCTGGGGAGATCTTATAGCAGCCTTCCAGTACAGTACAGGAAAGATGGAGAGGGACTTCTTACAAGGACATGTAGTGATAGGATCAGGGGTAGTGGCTTCAAACTGAAAGAGGGTAGATTTAGATTAGATATCAGGAAGAAATTTTTCACTCTGAGAGTGGTGAGGCACTGGAACAGGCTGCCCAGAGAAGTTGTGGATGCGCTATCCCTGCAAGTGTCTAAGGCTAGGCTGGATGGGGCTTTGGGCAACCTGGTCAAGTGGGAGGTGTCCCTACCCAGGGCAGGGGGGTTGGAACTTGATGATCTTTAAGGTCCCTTTCAACCTAAACCATTCTATGATTCTTTGAAGAATAAAATCCTCCAAGAAACCAGGAATGGCAGTAACTTTAGAATACATTAAAATCTTAAAATAATTTAAATCAACTGAAATAATTCATACGGGTAGGCTGAACAAAGCGAAATAGAACATGAAGTGTATAATTGAAAACCACCTTACTTCCTTAAAATGCAAAGGTTTGGCTTGTAGTGCTGCTGTGATAAGTACTTTTTCTTCTATGCTGACTCTGGAGCTGGTTTTCTGTGGAGTCTCAGGCACAAATGGGGCAGGGAGGTCAAGGGGAGCAATCAGGCCATGAATGAAGGCTGCAGAGTTTGAGCATTTTTTTCTTCCCCCTCGAGGCATCTATTTTTATTTCTCATTTACTTGTCTAGTGCCTCAGAGAAAGTGCAGACAGCTTGTTTAGTATATCAAAGCACGATCTGTCTGTGTTTTAATAATTACACTGTCTCTTGCAAAATAACTTTACAGACAATTCTCTGACACAACTGGTACGAAAATCTGCCTTCAGATGTGCCTGTTGCAACTTTGGTGAGCTCCTCCATGCAGAGCCTGCACAGGAAGGTGTGAATGGCTCCATACTGCAGCGAACATTAATAACTTCAGAGGTCACACCTGTAATACTTTCTCAGTCTGCATTACACGTGAAATCCCAAATAAGTCATTGATCCTGACTTCAAAGAGGGTTTTGCAGACTGAAGGCCAAGTCTCATCTACTCTTCTGGAAGTACTGTGTTCCCTGACAGCGTCAGAGCTCACAAGACATGATGTACAGTGACTGGGGGCAAGGGATCTTCGCAGCCAAACATAAAGGGCTGATGCTGCTGTGTGCTGGCACAGTGTCTTTTTAGGAACAAATTCCACAGATCTGAACTTACAATGAGAATTTGATTGTCATTAGGACATTGTTTCATTGCTTTGTATGTGTAAGCTTGTCTACACTATCATTTTGCTACCTATGTAAAGAAAATCAAGGAACTTAGTCATCTAATTAAGTCAGCAAAGATCGTCTCCCAGAGCACTGCTCTATAAATGCTGAACAAATTCATTCCGCAATAAAAGAAAAAAAATATCTTTTGTTTGAAAGTATTATCTTTGATGTTGCAGTATTTCAGGAATATAGTTGCAGGGGAACATTTTCGTACTGCATTTTTTGTCAATTTGCAAAGTATTTAGGGAAAAGCAGGATTTATGCATCATGTGCTTGTAAATGTGAAAATCCTAATGCATCTACATTCTTCAAACTAAAAAAACAATTGTAGGCAACATTTCTGTAGGGCTAGATCATTTCGTTGACATATGCAGTGCAAGAAGCAGTTTACATTACTCACAGAACTGAACGGCACTGCAAAGACTGTATAGATTTAAGCAACATCAGAAACATCAATCAGTATCATTTCTTTTAAATCTGTTCATAAGAAAAAAAGAACTAAAATATGTTGCTTTAGTACTAACAGCAGATGTTACGAGGCAATGAGGCACATTAAAAACACTTCAAAAAAACAGAAAGCAGACAAAAAACCACCGACCAACCCCTAACCAAACCCACAAAACCATTAAGTGTTTCTCCACCAATTACAGAATGAAAATATATTTTTACAATTGAAAGATCAGAACACTATCTTTATACACTTAATCAGGATAAAACTTGGCCTTCTTAGAAGCATATAAAGCCGTTTTCTTCTTTCTTGTATACTTTTGATTGAGACTATCAATTATATTACTACAATCAGAAAGAAGGTGGCTGCACGTGGAACTACCGTTAAATGTACAGCATGTTGCATTTTCCCACACAAAATACTCCCTTCACTTGTACCTCATAGAGGAATGATGCTTTTCCTTGTCTTCTTCTCTTTAGTGTCACCATAAAATGATGACAAAGTAGCAATAATAACTAATAGTAGTCTTTTGAACTGACATCTGTCACACTTGCTGCACAGCTGTTCCTCTGAGTTTTCTGTAAGGACTGGATTTGACGAACTTCCTTAAGCTTTTTATTTTCTCTAAAATATTCTTAAGATTACTTAGCTTCCTATATTTGAATTTATATCTTATAGATGCAGGGAAAATGTACATATGAATACTAAATGAGAAAAAGAGATTTATTAGGATAGGGACAGTGGGAATAACGCTACTAAGAACACAGATCCTCAAAAATATCTGTTCTGTTAACAATACAGCAGCACAGGATTCTTGCTGTTCATTCGTTATTTATAGCATGTTATTCACAAAGTATCTTACCAGGACCCCTTAGCTTGTCTTTTTCAAAACTCAGCCACTCAGCCACTTTCCTGGCAAGCGCTAGGCAGGCCTGTGAGTCTTTAGTTTCCAAACTATATGACAGCTAGTGCACACACCCAGCAAGGATTTAGGCAACCATACATAATACTGGCCAATATATCTAAACATACGATTTCTATATCAGTGAACGATACTAGTTCTTGAACTGATCCTGAAATATTTTGTTGTCCCTTTAAATTTAATTGTCTTACCTTTATTTTGGGTGTGGTGGTGGTGGTCAAGACGTCTACTCTGGACAAAATTGCTGTTAACTTACACAGGCACTTTCCTATCTTTTTGTATTTGAGAAAAATCAGCAGAAATGTTGCTGTCAGTTAGCTGCTTTCTTTCTCCGTTTTCAGTTTTTCTTCTGTTACAGCTTAGGTAATTTGTCAGACAAAGAGTATTTCTCTAAATTTTAAAAATTGGATTATAATTTTAATTCATTTCAGTGAAAGTAATTATATAGACACTTTTCCTTATGTCAAAAAAGACTATTAAAAATTTTGTACATGAGAAAAAATTTAGAAAAGCCAAAGCCAACAATAAAGGGGAGCAAAATCCAGCCTTTACTTTAGGCATGCAGAAAAACTGTTGTGAGTGTTCCATCCCAGAGAAAAATAGAGACGCATAAAAAATAAAATAAAAACTTGTCCATTTTCCCTAATAATGCTGCATGCTTGCAGCTTGCCTTAAACAAGACTTAAGCAAATTTCATTTGTCTAAATCTGACATTGTTGTTCAAAAACAATGCTAAATACAAAAGACATCTAAATTTTTCCAGCACGGTCCAGAAAACATTGGGCTACAGACTGTGTTCTGAACCCCTAACTCTACTGCCCTTACCAAAGCATCTAAATTAAAAGGTTATTAGCTCTAGGCTCCGTTACAGTTTAGAGAGACAGGGATATACTTTTCTGGGACAAATTACACCATAGGCAGATGATAGTTTTCTACAGTAGACTGTCTGTATCAGTGAATTTTGGAGGAGTTTCAGATTTACCACCTGTTAGGTCTTACTAGGCAGGTGGATGTGGATGCCATTGTTGCTTGCTGCTTCTTATTCAGGTCTCCAACACAACTGCTTAGCAATGCTATTGTAGAGGTCTACCCTACAGAGGAGGTAGCAACTTGCGTAAATATAGGATTGAGTGCTAAGGCTTCCTACTGGCTAGCTTCAGTGATTTTTTTCTGTCTCCTTTCTGAGGCCCCTAATATTTCTCACAATCTGAAGAGCCCATGAGCTTCCCTTTAATATTGCCTGGAGGCCAGGCCCGGGAGTGGGATATTCCAGCACCTCATGTCTTGGTGTCCTTATTTGCGATCAACATCAGCGCTCATATGTCAGGATGCATGATAAGGAAAGTCTAACCACCAGAATTATTTTTATTTATTTCCGTTGAGATTAACATATTTTAGTGAGAGAATGGAAAACAAGTGTGATTATTTATGGGAATAGTTTGGTATTCAGTATGGTAACATGCCAGTCAGTCAGTCTTCTCTTGTTGGAAGTGAATGTCCTTGGAGGTTTTTGGTTTGAATTGTTTGTTGCTTTGTTTGGGTTTTTTAAATATAATTTTACATAAATGTTTTCTAGCATTTCACATGAACAGACATTTCATCAGTAGTAACAATACAATCTTGTTAGTCAAATACTATTTCCTGAGGAGAGGGGAAGAGAGAGATAAAGCAAAGCAAGGGCCTTCTATTTCAGTGTTTGAGCTACATGACTCCTCCTCATGTTCTATTACATGTCTATGTCTCTGTACAGTAAGTTGGGTAGAAATCGAGCTTCTTTAAAATGCAATATGACAGCATTCCTTTCTAAGCATTATAGCCCCACTCCCAAAAATTAAGTATCAATGCTTATATACTCAACTCTCATAACTTTGAAGTGTTTTTTGCATTGGATGCAATTTGCTTGGAGAAGAAACATCCGTCACATAAACATAGCAGACAGCTGGGGTGACTGGTTTGCCAGGTTAAAAGTTCCCTCCTGAAGGATCTGCTCACAATGAGAAGAAATACTAGTAGAAATTTGCAAAAAGTCATGGGTATACTGGATGGTTGGACCTGATTATGTGTGGTTTGCTGCTGTGTTTTTTTTTTAAATGAATTACTGCATTTAACGCTATTAAGAATCCATCATGTAAGTAGAAATTCTGAATTCCTCCTGGAGAAGTGCTCCAGAGAACCTGAAATGACATTTCTAGTGCATCTAAACTAATGGGTATCAAGTTATTTTCTGATTCATCTGTATTCAGGGGGATGTAATCCCCTCCTCCCCTCTTATGTCTGTATTCCATTTATAAGTGCTGTTATTAACTCCTCCACTTTTTTCCGTTTCCCAAAAAGAAAAAGGATAGGAGAGTTTTAGAGTTTTCTTTCTTTCTTTCTTTCTTTCTTTCTTTCTTTCTTTCTTTCTTTCTTTCTTTCTTTCTTTCTTTCTTTCTTTCTTTCTTTCTTTCTTTCTTTCTTTCTTTCTTTCTTTCTTTCTTTCTTTCTTTCCCTTTCTTTCTTTTTCTTCCTTCCTTCCTTCTTTCCTTTTCTCTTTCTTTTTTCTTTCTTTCTCTCTTTCTCTTTCTCTTTCCCTTCCCCTTTCCCTTTCTCTTTCTTCTCTCTTTCTTTCCTTTCTTTCTTTCCTTGTCTCTTTCTTTCCTTTTTTCCTTCTTTCCATCTTTCTTTCATCAATGAATTATGAATTAACTAGTCGCCTCTTAAAGGTTCTGATGGAGTTAGGCAGATTTCTCATATGAAAACACAACATTGCCTCAAAGTCTTGACGCACAGTCTGCAAAACCCTGTGTGAGGAGAGCTGTCCTCATTACCCAGAATTTAAACAGATTAAAAGAGAGTAATACAGGTTTCAAACCCTGGGTGACAGCATAATGTTAAATGTGAGCAAACCTTCAGGCATTATCCTGGTGTAAATCCCAGGCCAGCAGCTAAGCATGAACACTGAATAAACATCTGCATATGTTGCTCCTCTACAGCCAGCTGAGGAAGGCTATCATTAGGACAACTGATATTGAAGAGTCAGATTTCTGTCAAACAAGATGATATACTTCATGTCCTGCTTTCTTGCAGCTGTCAGTGTGTTTGACACATTTGAGAAGTAAACCAAAATTATTAAGTTAAACCAATATATTCCAAAGCAAGATATAACATGCCAGAATTATCAGGTATCAAATTTCAACAGTCTTGACCATGTTATAAATAATTTGTTAATTATAATTATATCATTAGCTATACTTACCTGACACTGCTATTGACATTTAAAAATCTACAACCTTCCTGTCAATGATTATGTATTTACTAGTTTCTCCCTTAATAGATATTGTTTATGAATCAACAATACAACCTACAATATTAGCCTGAAAACCTCTCATTTTTTAAGTTACACAATTTCTGTTTGATAAACATTAAAGGACAATATTACTGCTTATAACTAAAATAGAAAAAAAAAAAGAGATCGATCCTAGTTCAGATAATGTAATTCTCACCTCATTTTAGTGGGTTTATTTTAATGCTTAAATAAAATTGAATTTGTTCTCAATTGTTTATAAAAATGTATCTGTGTTTTATTCAGGAGGACAGCAACAATTAAACAAAAGAGGGAGAAAATAGCAACTTAGCAAATACTTCACTGAATAGATTGTCCTTTAATATGTTGCCTAATAGTAAGTTGAGAAACAAAAATAGTATGACATACTAACCTGTAAATCAATCAGTATTATGGGGGAAAAAATGAACAAGAGGTATTGTTTTCAGAAACCTGATTGAAATCAACCTTTTGGTGTGCAGTGAGAAGAATTATTAGACCACTTTTTTTCTTCCATAATGGAATTCATCTATATGCAAGTTATCAAGAACTGATTGGCTTCAATTATTCCTTCGAATATCTAAGAAAGACAAACCATAGGCATAAAAAGCTCCTCATATTTTGCATATTCATAATACATCAGTGAATCACCAGGAATGATAATACTGCGATCTGAATGCTAATGTAGAGCCAACTGATGAGTTGAAGGGCAAAGTAAAGTAGAAACAAGCTAGATTTTCCCACTTGAATTCACCACTTGTTTGTGAACACTTTTTGTCTTTTTCTTTTCCCACTGTTACCAGTTCCTCTCTTATTGTATTTCATTAAAAAACCAAAAAAATGGTTTAATCTTCAACAGACATGTACAATAACACGTACCTAATTTTCTGGGTTTTTTACATCAATGGTCAGTACAATAGATATGATTTTTTTAAGAGAAAAACAAGGATATTCAATGAGTAGCGGCTGATGCTTATGTCTTAAGGATTAGTAGGTATGCAGAATAACATAATGCAACATCCCTTTTTACCCAGTCTAGCAAAGAATGAATGCTCTCAGCAGGAAATCTCTACTTATCAGAGTAGCAGGTATCTTTTTTTCCAAAATACTACCTTCAAAGGACATATATCTAAAATATTTCTCAGAATCAATTCCTACTCTGATGTGAAATTAATTGGCCTTTTAGTTTCGCTGAATATATCTCATCATTTAATATGATTAACGTGAAAAATACACTTAAAGCTGCTATAGATCAACAAGTTTACACACAGCTGAAAAAAACCCCAACCAACTCCAAAACCCAACTCTTTTAAAAAGTTTGACATTCACTTTTATTTATGTTTGACTACAGCTGTCATTTCAGTGATGTTAGTGAGGAATGCACATGTAACTTCAGGTTCATACCGTTTGCAATTCATTCCCTGAGATAACTTTGCAAATTATTAAGGCATATTTGGAAGATTTCTTTCAAAAGGTACTGAGTATCTCAGAAGAACATATGTGATGAGTGATGTCAATGTTATGCTGGGCACTAATTGTGCCATTACAACACAAAAAGTAGCTGTCTCAGCCCCTATCACCTTTTTTGCATAGAAAACATATTTGATACATAACTCAGGCTAGAAAGCTCTTAGCTGAAAAAGCTTGCGTTGATGAGCAGGTGCTAAGAGCTTTGTAGTTTAACGGAGAAGAGCTTCAGTGTGGGTTAGATGAGTTGACAGTGAGGTGGACTGAGAACTGACTGAATGGCAGAGCTCAGAGGGTTGTGATCAAAGGTGCAGAATCTAGTTGGAGGCCTGTAACTAGCAATGTTCCCCAGAGGTCAGTACTGGGTCCAGGCTTATTCAACTTATCCATCAACGACCTGGATGAAGGGACAGAGCGCACCATCATCAAGTTTGCTGATGATGCAAAACTAGGAGGAGTGTCTGACACACCAGAAGGCTGTGCCACCATATAGCAAGACCTGGACAGGCTGGAGAGTTGGGTAGAGAGGAACCTAATGAAGTTCAACAAGGGCAAGTGTTGGGTCCTGCACCTGGGAAGGAATAACCACATGCACCGGTACAGGTTGGGGGTTGACCTGCTGGAGAGCAGCTCTGCAGAGAGGGACCTGGGAGCCCTGCTGGACAACAAGTTGAGAATGAGCCAGCAATGTGCTTTTGTGGCCAAGAAGGCCAATGGTATCCTTGAGGTTATCCTCCCCCTAGTAAGACCCCATCTGGAGTACTATGTCCATTTCTGGGCTCCCCAGTTCAAGAAAGACAAGGAACTATTGGAGAGAGTCCAGCAGAGGCTACAAAATGATCAGTGGACTGCAGGATCTCTCTGATGAGAACTTAGAGGAAATTTTGTTCATCCTTTCTTCATATCTGCCCATCAGGAGTGAAACGATCAAAGCAGTTTGTATGAGTAATATTTTATGCCTGTAAGAAGATAAGAAGTGCCCCACTAGGCTGGACCAGCTGAATTCTCGAAGCTTCTGGCAATGGCAGAAGGAGAAGATGGGCAAGAAGAGCACATGTTCCTATCTGTGTCTGCAGTCCATTTCTCATTGCATTACCCAGTGTCTAGAGAATTTTTAGGGTTTTTAGAGGGTAGATCCCTGACTAGTCCCTTTAACATCTGTTTATGGCCCTGTTTTCCAATTAATTTTTCTAATCCCTTTTGAAACTGGTGATAATGTTTGCCTCTGCAACAGCCTACAGCACAAAATAACAGAGGTTCACTACATACTTTGAAAAGAAATTATTTCTTTTACATGTAAAAGCCTGAATTTCCACCAGTTTCAGTGAGTGCCTTCAGTTCAAGTATTGTGAGATTTGATGAACGAATAGTCCAGCACAAGCTTGTGAACCTCCATCATGTTGCTCCTCGGTTTTCTCCTGCACAAGCTGAACTCTCCCATCCCTACTGGCTCACTTTTTAAGGCAGTTGTTCCATACATGTGGCATTTTAGTTGCCATTTTCTGTACTTGATTTAGTTTGGATTTGATTGCTACTTCACCGCAAGCAGTAGTGCTATCACAGTAGCATTGTTTGTAAACTAAGACACTGCTTGGGAATCTCCAGTCATGCTTTCAGTTTTGTTTAGCTTTATCTATTAGCAAATTCCAAAGTAGATTTACTGTTTCTACTACTTAAAGAATTCTTCTTTCAGCTTCCTGTTGGACAAAACGTCAGCTTGGAACAAATCAAACTTTGTGACTGTGCATTACAATTGTGCCAGCTATGAAAGGGAACTCACTCCCTAGCTTTTTTCATATGCTGGGAAGGTACAAACCATTCTGTGTGGGATTAACTGCAGCTAACTTTAGTTTAGTCGTCTAGATCTGAATTAGTCACTTCAGATTCCCTTTATAGTCACCAGAGAGAAAAGGCCCTTTTAGAGCATGATTCATCTGACCTATTTAGATACCTACTTAAGAATAAGATGAATCATGTCCTATAACTTTTTTCCTCTCCCTTGACTACCAAGGGAACTAAAATATTGACTTCTGCAAGTAGATTTCATTGCACAGATTCCTCTCTCTGTTATTTTGACACCATTTTCCAGCAAAAAGTTAGACTGGGTATCACTGGATGACTCACTTGTCATAGCAAACTTTTCATCTGAATTCCTGTTAAACTGCAAGCCACTGCTAAAGTTACTGTGGCAGGTATGATATGCCTAGTGAAAATAGACCTGATAGGCATCACCAAATGTGTAGCTGTTGGTAGTCAAAGTCCGACTAGAATACATTTTTCCAACTGGTGTTAATAGCTATCTTTTGCTCCGAAAGAACCCAAATTGTTTATGCTGTCAATGAGAGTTCTCTCACAATTGCTTGTCTCCACAGTCACTGGCCTCAGCAGCTTTGACAGAGAAACTGATCTTCAGAAGTACACATAAGGTATTGCTTGTTTTTGTCTTAGATTTTTCACTCCCTCATGGGAAGTCATGGCGTATCTTTGAAAACAATAGTAGCAAAACTCTTATTATTCTTCCAAGTTGTTCACTCATTCATCTATTTATTTCACATAGGTGCTTAGTGAAGGTAATTCACCACAGTAAACTTATGGTTGTATGCAAACACTGTTTCCTAATTCTCCTTTCAGCATGAGTGTCTTTGCCTGTAGCTTTACATTGGTCTACATAGCTTTGTCCATCTTAAAATTAAGTTCTGAGTTGTGTGGACTACACTGCAGGACATAAACAACCTGTGAGGTCTCTGGAGTGCATTGATGACAACTTCTTCCTTCAAGTGATAGAGAAACTGATGAAGAGATGTGTTCTGCTGGTCCTCATACTCACCAAGAACAAGGGGTTCATTGGGAATATGAAGGTCAAAGGCAGCTTTGGTTGCAGTGACCATGAGATGGTGGACTTCAGGATCTTGACAGCAGGGAGGAGGGGAAAAAGCAAGATCACAACCCTGAACTTCAGGAGAGCAAACTTTAGCGTCTTCAAACATCTGCTCAGAAGACTGATGTGGGATAGGGCCCTAGAGGGAAGAGGGTCCCAAAAAATCTGGTAAATATTTAAGGGTCACCTCCTCCAAGCTCAAGATAAACCTCATTTCATCCCACTCTTGCCAATATAACGCCAGTACCAGTAATAGATGATCAGAGCCTGCAGAAGGGTCGCAGGTCAACAGGAGAGCACCTGGAGTGCAGCAAAAAGGAATTCCAGCCACTCCAAGCCAGTAAGTCAGCTTCATCAGGGGCCCAACTTAAAAGCCTCTATGCAAACACACTTTGCATGGGGAATAAATAAGAGGAGTTAGAGAAGTGCGCACACCTGTAGGGCTATGATCATATTGGTATCACAGAGATGGGGTGGGATGGCTCCTATGACTGGAGTGTTGGAATGGAAGGATACAGGCTCTTCAGGAAGGACAGGCAGGCGAGATGAGAAGGGGTGTTGCCCTCTATGTCAAGGACCAGATGGAGTGCATGGAGCTCTGGCTGGGGATGGATGAGGAGTTGACAAAGAGCTTATGGGTCAGGATTAAAGGGAGGGCAGGCACAGGTGACATTACAGTGGGGGGTCTGCTATGGGCCACCTGACCAGGAAGGCTGAGTGGATGAGGCCCTCTATAGAAAGACAGAAGCAATCTCACGTTCAAAAGTTCTGGTCCTCATGGGGGACTTCAACCACCCCAATATCTGTTGGAGGGAAAAAACAGCAGGGCACAAGCAAACCACTAGGTCAATGATAACTTCCTTCTCCAAGTGATAGAAGAGACAAAGAGGAGAGGTGCCATGCTGGACCTTGTTCTCACCAACAAGGAGGGGGGAACATGAAGCTCAAGGGCAGCCTTGGCTGCAGTGACCATGAGATGGTGGACTTGAAGATCCTTAGGGCAGCGAGGACGGCACATAGCAAGCTCACTACCCTGGACTTCAGGAGAGCAGACTTTGGCCTTTTCAGGGATCTGCTTGGTAGAATACCGTGGGATAAAGCCCTAAAGGGAAGAGGTGTCCAAGAAAGCTGGTTAATATTCAATTATCACCTCATCCAAGCTCAGGAGCGATGCATCCCAACTAAGAGGAAGTCAGGCAAAAACACCAGGAGGCCTGCATGGATGAACAAGGAGATCCTGGACAAACTCAAACAGAAAAAGGAAGCCTACAGAGGGCAGAAGCAAGGACAGGTAGCCTGGGAAGAACACAGAAAAATTGTCCAAGCAGCCAGGGATCAGGTTAGGAAAGCTAAAGCCCTGGTAGAATTAAATCCAGCCAGGGACATCAAGGGCAACGAGAAAAGCTTCTATACGGAAAATGTGGTCCCTCTCCAGAAGGAAATGTGAGACCTGGTCACCTGGGATAAGGAGAAGGCTGAGGTACTAAACTACTTTTTTGCCTTAGTCTTCACCAGCAAGTGCTCTTGACACACCCCCAAGTGGCAGAAGGCAAAAGCAGGGACTGGGAGAATGAGGAACTGCCGACTAAAGGAGAAGATGAGGTTTGAGACCATCTAAGGAATCTGAAGGTGCATAAATCCATGGAACCTGATTGAGGGAACCAGTGGATGAAGTTACCAAGCCACTATCCATCATATTTGAGAAGTTGTGGTAGCCTGGTGAAGTTCCCACTGACTGGAAAAGGGGAAACATAACCCCTATTTTTAAAAAGGGAAAAAAGGAATACCCAGGGAACTAAGGTTGGTCAGTCTCACCTCTGTGCCCAGAAAGATCATGGAGCAGATCCTCCTGGAAACTATGCTAAGGTACATTGAAAATAAGGAGGTGATTAATGACAGCCAACGTGGCTTCACTAAGGGCAAACCGTGCCTGACAAATTTGATGGTCTTCTACGATGACGTTACAGGATTGGTGGATAACAGAACAGCAACTAATATCATCTACCTGGACTTCTGCAAAGCATATGACACTGTCCCCCATGACACACTTGTCTCTAAATTAGAGAGGCATGGTTTTGACAGATGGACCACTTGGTGGATAAGGAATTGGCTGGATGGTCGCACTAAAAGAGTTGCAGTCAACAGCTTGATGTCCAGCCGGCGACCAGTGTTGAGTAGCCTTCCTCAGGGGTTAGTACTGGAACCAGTGCTGTTTAACATCTTTGTTGGAAACATGGAGAGTGGGGTTGAATGCACTCTCANAAGAGTTGCAGTCAACAGCTTGATGTCCAGCCGGCTACCATTGTTGAGTAGCCTTCCTCAGGGGTTAGTACTGGAACCAGTGCTGTTTAACATCTTTGTTGGAAACATGGAGAGTGGGGTTGAATGCACTCTCAGTAAGTCTGTGGACAACACCAAACTGAACACCAAGCTGTGTGGAGAGGTCGACACGCTGGAGGGAAGGGATATCATCCATAAGGATCTTGACAGGCTTGAGAGGTGGCCCATGTCAACCTCATGATGTTCAACCAGGCCAAGTGCAAATTCCTGCACCTGGGTCATGACAATCCCAAGCACAAATACAGGATGGGCAGAGAATGGATTGAGAGCAGCCCTGAGGAGAAGGACTTGGGGGTGTTGGTGGATGAGAAGCTCAACATGAGCCAGCAATGTACATTCGCAGCCCAGAAAGCCAACCGCATCCTGGGCTGCATCAAAAGAAATGTGGGCAGCAGGTCAAGGGAGATGACTCTCCCCCTTCATTCCTCTCTGGTGAGAGCCCACCTGGAGTACTGTGTCCACCTTTGGAGTCCTCAACACAGAAAGGACATGGATCTATTGGAACGGGTCCAGCAGAGGGCCACAAAGGTGATCAGAGGGCTGGAGGACCTTTCCTATGAGGACAGGCTGAGAGAGTTGGGGTTGTTCAGCCTGGAGAAGAGAAGGCTCCGGGGAGACTTTACAGCAGCTTTCCAGTACCTAAAGGGGGCCTACAGGAAAGATGGGGAGCGGATCTTTATCAGGGACTGTAATGATAGGATGAAGGCTAATGGTTTTAAACTGAGAGAGGGTAGATTTAGATTAGATATCAGGAAGAAATTCTTTATTGTGAGGGTGGTGAGACACTGGAACAGGTTGCTCAGGGAGGTTGTGGATGCGCTATCCCTGGAAGTGTTCAAGGACAGGCTGGACGGGGCTTTGAGCAGCCTGGTCTAGTGGGAGGTGTCCCTGCCCATGGCAGGGGAGTTGGAACTAGATTATTTTTAAGGTTCCTTCCAACTCTGAGCATTCTATGATTCTATGATAAGTCAGGTCAAAATGCCAGGAGGTCTGCATGGATGGACAAAGAGCTCCTGGCCAAATTCAAACATAAAAAGAAAGCATACAGAGGGGGGAAGCAAGGACGGGTAACCTGCAAGGGATATAAAGATCTTGTTCAAGCATCCAGGATGAAGTTAGGAAAGTTAAACCAAAATGGAATTAAATCTGGCAGGGGTGTCAAAGACAACAAGGAGGGCTTCTATAAGTACATAGGCAACAAAAGTTAGGCTATGGAAAATGTGGACTCTTTGCTCAACAAGACTGGTTTCACAGGATATGGCTGTCATACTGAATTCCTTCTTCACCACAGTCTTTAGAATAGAATAGAACAGAACAGAACAGAACAGAACAGAGTAGAACAGAATAGTGGAGTTGGAATGCCCTACAATGGTCATCTAGTCCAACTGCCTGACCATTTCAAGCATGTTACTAAGGGCATTATCCAAATGCCTCTGACAGGCTTGGAGTACTGACCATGTTATTAGGAAGCCTGTTCCAGTGTTTGAACACCCAGTGTGTAAAGAAATGCTTCCTAATGTCCAGTATAAACCTCCCCTGACTGATGCAGCTTTGAAACATTCCCACACGTCCTGTCACTGGATACCAGACAGAAGAGATCAGCACCTGCTTCTCCACTTCCCCTCCTCAGGAAGCTGTAGAGAGCAATGAGGTCTCCCCTCAGCCTCCTTTTCTCCGAAACAGACAAACACAGAGACATCAGCTGCACCTCACAGGACATGCCTTCCAGTCCTTTCACCAGCTTTGCTGCCCTTCTCTGGACAAATTCAAAGACCTCCACATCCTTCTTAAATTGTATGGTCCAGAACTGCATGCGGTACTCAAGGTGAGGCTGCACCAATGCTAAATACGGCAGGATAATTCCCTCTTTTCCAGTTGGTTATGCTGGGTTTGATGCACCCCTGGATGTGGTTTGCTCTCTTGGCTGCCAGGGCACACTGCTGTCTCCTACTGAGCCTGCTGCTCACTGGCACCCTCAGATCCCTTTCTGCAGGGCTGCTTTCCAGCAACTCCTCTCCCTGTTTATACTTGTGTCCAGTAGTAAGACTGGCCTTCAGGAATCCCAGAGACCAGGCAAAAAGACTGGAGCAAGCAGGATTTACTTCATGATCAGGTTAGAGAATGCTTAAGCAAATTGGACGTGCATAAGTCCATGGCCCTGGTGGAATCCACTGGCAAGAGCTGAGCCATCAGATGTCATTGTGAGGCCACTCTCAATTATCTTTGATTGATCACGGCAACTGGGAGAAGTGCCTGAAGACTGGAGGAAAGCAAGTATCACTCCTATCTTCAAGAGGGGCAAGAAAATTACCAAGGGAAGTGCTGGCCAGTCAGCTTCACCTTGATCCCTGGGGAGGTGATGGAGTAACTAATAGTGGGAACCCTTTCCAGGCACATTAAGTACAACTAAATCATCATGAGTAGTCAGCATGGATTCACGGAAGTCATCAAGCGACTGGCTTGGTAAATGAGGGGAGCGCAGTGGATAGTGTCCACATGGAGTTTTGATAGTAAGGCTCTTGATACTGTCACTTGGACAGTATCCAACCATTGGCTGGATGGTTGGAAGAGGTGGATTGGAAACTGGCTGAATGGCCACACTCAGAGGGTAGTGGTGAGTGGCATGAAGTCTAGTTGGAGGCCGGTAACTAGTGGTGTAGCCCAGAGGCGTAGCCCTGAGTCCAACCCTGTTGAACACCTTCCTTAGCAATCTGGATGATGGGCCATGGTGCACCTTCAGCAGGTGTGCTGCTGACACTAAACTGGCTGATATGTCAGAGTGTTGTATTGCCATGCAGAGAGATCTCAACAGGCTGGAGAAATGGATCTCATGAAGGAACCTCAGAATTTCAACAAGGGGAAGTGTGAAGTCCTGCACCTGGGGAAGAACAACCTCAGGCACCAGTATATGCTGGGGGCTGTCCAAATGGAAAGCAGCTTGACGGAGAAGGACCTGGTGGAAAGCAAGTTGAACATGAGTCAGAAATTTGTCCTTGAGGCAAAGAAGGTTAATGGTATCCTGGGCTGCATTAGGCAAAGGTTTATCAGCATGTCAAGGAAGGTGATGTTTCTTCTCTACTCAGCACTGATGAGGCCACACCCAGAGTATCGCATCCAGTTTTGGGGCCCTCAGAACAAGAGAGACATGGACATACTAGAGACAGTCCAACGAAGGGCCACAAAGATGATGAAGGGACTGGAGCATCTGTCCTATGAGAGAGCTGGGACTGTTCAGCCTGAAGAATACTCAGAGGGAGATCTCATCAGTGTTTAGAAATGTCTGTAAGACGGGTGCAAAGAGGACAGAGTCAGGCTCTTTTCAGTGGTGCCCAGTGACAGGACAAGAAGCAATAGGCACAAAATGAAACACTGGAGGTTCCTTCTGAACATCAGGAAACACTTTTTTAATGTGAGGGTGACTGAGCACTGGAACAGGTTGCCCAGGGAGGTTGTGGAGTCTTCATCAATGGAAGTATTCAAAAGCTTTTTGGACATGGTCCTTATCAACAGTCTCTAGATGGCCCTGCTTGAGCAGGCAGGGTTAGATCAGATGAACTTCAGAGGTCCCTTCCAACCTCAACCATTCTGTAATTCTGTGACTCTGTGCAGTAGAAACAGAAATAAAAGTGGGTTTTTTTCCTTCAGACTGAGAATCAGTTAATATCCAGCTGTGATGAGTTTCAATGAGTTTTATGAAGAATCTGCAGAGCTAGTGGCGATATTGCAATCTGTGACTACTGATGTCTACAAAGTGATTTGCTGTAGTATAATTCTTGCATCTTTTTTCCAAACACCAGGTTTTCTCTTCACTCTTGTTACTTGGTGTAACATGTGCAGCAGTGCATTGTGTTGTTTTTGTGTACTACCTCACATACCTTTCTATTCAAGGCATCTTTTTTTAATGCATTTTAGGCTCCTCACTCCGGCAAGACAATCTAAGCACTGCCCATCCTTAGCACACTCCAATGTGTTGTGTCTTTGCTTGTCAAATTCTATTGTTTGTTAAATGTTAAATCTCAATTTCTTCATAATTTGTGGGAACAATTTTAATCATTATCTCACTCACAATCGATCTCTTATGTCCAAAACTTGAAGGGTTTAGATCAATCATAAGCCTTTCTGGTTCTTTCACTTTCTGTAAAATGTATTTTTTAAACTTATGCTTCATATTTTTACATTGGTGCCGCACTTCACTTTTCTGTAAAGGGAGTTTCATGGCTAGCCTCCTCTGCCTGACTTAACTGAAAGCTGTTTAAAAAACATCAAGGGCTTCAGAGCCAGCTATTGTCAGGATTAAAGCTTACTTCTGACTACCTTATCCTTTACTTTCATGCATTACTTGCAGTTACTAGATGAAGAATTGTTTAAATCTTCTGTACTTGTCTTCACATTTCCAGAATTATAAAGCTGGTGAGATTTCCATTCTTCTTTTCAGAAGAAGTTTCTTAGCAGTTTGTTTTATTCCTCATTATTATTGTTAAGAAATTCAGTCATACTTAGAATTTTCATTCCTGTAATTTCTGCCCAAAGGCTGCCCCCTTAGGATAGCCTTTGTTTCTGTGCTGTGACCCATAGACTCCCTGGTAACCTGTTACCCGTTTATCTTTGTGTTACCTTTAACAATCAGATATATCCTCTCTTCTTTCTCTGCTAGTTCATGCTTTTTCTATTTCTCTCTTCTTCAGGAATAAAGGCTGCAGAATCTGGCCCTAAATCTCTACTGAGGATTCCTCTCACTTTCTCACTCATTAAAGCCAGTAATCTGAACAGAGTCTCTATTTATTAAGTGGTCTCATAATATACTTTTTCCCTTATTTTCTCTTGTTTAAGATTTTCTCCTTTCATTCCTTCCTATTATATCTTTAAAAGTGATTTTGTACTACTTCAATACTTAATTACTTCTTATTTTGTAATGAACTAAAAGACCTTCCACTCTTCTCTCAGCTTTCCCATAAAAAAGGGACATCTTTTAAATTTATGTGTATAGCACCTAGCACAGTGATTTCCTGCTCCATGCCAAAATGTCTTAAATGCAAAAGAAATAACAATGTAACAGTGGTTTTATATTTTAAAACTATTACCATTGCATATTTCCTTATTACCTTAGTATTACATTACTAGTAATTAACAGCAATACTAATGTGTTATTACAGCTGTTACAGTCTTTTTTGTAATACATTGTTCCTTAGTAATTATTTTGATAATCAGCTTGGAAATGACTATGATGGACTAGCTAGTAATGTACAGCCAGATTTATGGCATATGGTACTAAACAGACTTTTTCCCTACCTTCACAGGACCTGGGTTAGTTATTAAGCAGAAATAATTAATACTAAATGGTTCACATTCTTTATTTAATCACTGTACAAATTAAGTGTAAACAAAGATACAAACTGCCCCTTATCAAAGATATTAAATATATCTAATGTGTTAGCATACTCATATACAAGTTTATGAGAGTTCCCAATCATGAAATATTGTTCCTCAGTAAGTGATGTTGTATTTCACTGAACTGTCATTATCAGGCATATTCAAATCACTGCTAATGTTTCTCCTTTATCTTTTATCGTGGTTTAATGAAATATGACACTCATATCTCTGTGCCTTCTTCAGAAATTTTTGCAGGTTTATTCTCATGCCAATATTCAGACTTTCACATTCTAGGATGGATGAATTCAAGGTAATGCAATGAAACACAATGGGATCAAGCAGAAATTATGGTTTCAGTGAAGTATTTCTTAGTGCATAGTAAGATTTAACTTGGATTAGACTGAAGTGTGATCTCTTACAGCCAAAAGTGGCCTCCTTCAATTCTTTGACCAAACTTTGAAAGACTAAACACTGTTCTACTCAGCTTCCCCATCTTTGCCAGTCAGCCAGGGCACTCAGTTATAAATAAATAGAATGAATTCTGGTGGGGAACAGCTGTCCCCAGTGATTGGAAGTCATCAGGAAAGTGTGAGCTGAATAGCAGCTCTGCTTACTTCACCAGGTTGTCTAGCATTTCAGCAGCTTTTGGAGTCTGAAATCTGCCAACAGTCAGGGGAATCTCAGGAAAGACACCAGGTCGACCAACAGTCCTGCTATCGGTGCGCTTCTTCCTTTAATCTTATTAGAAACCTGTCTTACTAAAACTATTTCAAGTTGGGCTGTTTTACTTTATAGAAAGACCACATCACTAGTAACCTCACTTAAAAGACAACATTATAATATGCTAGGAGTTTGGCTAGGTGTTTGAGGGGCTACATAGGTGTCTTATCACTCTGCCAGTTCCAAATGTGCTTGCAATATTACTACACAGAAATTCAACTGAGTAACAGTATCTGTGTAATCCTATGTGTTACTCCTGTGTGCGGTGGTGCTTTCTGATGTTCACATTGACAAGATTTTCAGGTTTTGTGGAACGTCTATCTGGAAAGAGTCCTTTTTGATTTCTAGTCATTAACAGTGTGAAAGTACTGTCATGATTCTCTTAAAAAGTAGCTGATGTTCCAGGGCTTTATCTTCAGAATGGATTTTTTTTTTTCTTTCCACTGTAACCAGGATAAAACACTTAATCCCAAAAAGAAAGCATAGGTTATAGGGCAAGAACAACAAGAAAACATGAGTTGACACCAGCTTCCGCAAACTTGCTAAACTATAGCTCAGGTACTGGATGTAGACACTTTCTCTGATTCTGGGCTTCTGGGAACATATTAAGGAGGCAAAGCCTTTTGCTAGAAGACTTAGATAGGACCCCTATGTCCCATATCCTAGTCCTAACTTGATTGTCTATTTTTCCAAGTGTTTTCTAATTATTTTTTTTTTTTCACACTCCCATATTGGAACGGTGGACCCTTCCTCTTCCTTCATCTTTCCTTCCCTCTTCTCTCCTCATAACAGTGGAGCTAAAAGAGCCACTTTCTAAAAGAGATGACTTTCAGGACTATCACTCTATTAACAGGTAGAAAACAAAGTTGATCAGTATGTCCCTGGGAATAAAAACCTCTCAGGATTTTATCAGGCCTTTCAGAGCTCTTCTGATTCTCTTGCAGCTGTGCAGGTAATGCCATGTGCACTTTCCTATGTTAATTCCATATGAGAGAGAGTTTACGTTGCAAATTTCTTGTTCCTAAAGTTCCCTCCAGCAACCCACTTAGAGGTGAATTTTCATACTGACTTCAGGCGCTTTAAGAAGTCCCACTGCTCACATATAAGTTCTTCTGTGAGAAAGGTCTGTTGGGATTTTTAGCTCCCAGCTGGTTGTGACAGGATACTTCTGTTTGAATTAGACATCCTCCAGGCTAATAAATTTTGATTGGTCTGCATTGCTAGACATCTGCTCCCGTCCCTTGGGTTCCCAGTCCACAATGGAGGTTAAAAGACAACAAACTGAAACCCCCAACAGGTATAGTGCAATATAGTTTGTGCTCAAAATATGTAGAGAAGCAGCTGGTGCATAGTATTTGTCTAAGACATTCATGGACATGCGCTTGGTTTTTCACATGGTCTGCTGATATGTTATGAGTGACAGGGTAGCTATAATTAAAGTTTTCTAGCACTTCTAATTATAATACACTGTTTTCAGTTGTTTATGTATTTACTAAAGTTTAACCAGTGGAAAAAAAGCAAGGAATGGACCTTAAAAATGTGAAGAAGGAGACATAGAGTAACCTGAACCATAAAAGCAAAAGTCTTTAGGACTCATATATATACACACACACACACACACACACACACACATATATATATGGCCACCAATCTTAATGATCTATATTCCACTGCTGTCAACAAATAAATTGGTCTGAGAGGCAAAATAAATACATTTATCTCTAAAACTTAAGTAGAATCATCCACATATACTGCTGTTAGTCGGCCTTTTAATTGAAATAATAAAGACTGTCATGTGATGACGCTACCAATCTGAACTTTATTAATGACTTATGTAGGCAACATATCATTCGTTGGTGTCTTTTCTTTTTTTCTTTGATAAAGTCACACATTCAAAATTTTCTGAGCAGTCAGCGTAAGACACGTTGGATGAGATTTGTACAATTTATTGTTACAGTGAAAGTCAGATAGAACTCTGTTTTCAGAATGACTTAGTGCTGAAAAGAGGTAGAAGAGAAGATGAATATCTATTTTTTAAACTCACTGTATTTTTAAATGGTGAGTGGTAAATAAGACATTAGGCTATTACACTGATAAAAGCAAATAATTAAAAACTGTTTATTTGCCAAATGAGATATAGCTCTTTGGAAAACATAGGATGTTTCATGCTGTACACAGAAAAGAATGTATTAAATCCACAGAGCCAACCAAGAACTTGGCCTTCCTTAAAATCTAGGTAATTTGTTTTGTAACCTCAAAATTCGCATGATAGAGAATTGTATATGTAATCTACTACAAGCTTGCCATAAGCATCTGTTTTAATGTGATAGTTTGGCAACATAATTCTGTAGTGCTATTTTCTAGATAAAGCAATTTGTTTCTTTTATATCATTTGGTAAGAAGCTATAAACTCTTATAGGAGCTGAGATCTGTCTTGCTTGAATTGGAGGGATATTCAGCCTCAGAGTTGGCTGAACTTGCTCATTATCGGTTGATTTCTTCATCCCCATGTAATGCCTGCAGGAACAGCTGTTGCATGCCTTCTTGATGTTCCTTGATGTTCCTAGTTTGATTGTTATCCATAAAATAAATGTCTCTTATATTTAGATAGGACAATCCCCAGTAAATTTTTCCAGACTCTCATATGGATCTGGAGTCACTCAATTCTACACGGAGCAGGTCTGTTAGTTGAACTGGTCAAAAATGTTTTATCAAGAAAATAAATGAGCTAACAATTTGATGACAAAATGAAAAAGAAACTCTCAAAAATCATGTTTTCATTTTAAGATAAAGACTAAAAATAGCAAAATAAATATAAATTTTATAGCAAAACATTTTCTGGTACTGTCCCTCCGCTCCCTCAAAATGTGGTGGAATAAAGGTGAAAAATATTGCCAGGTGAAGAAAAATGTAACACATAACATCTAAGAAAAAGCTTTTTTTTGTTTTTCAGAAGATGCCCCTTATCAACTGTATTTTCTTGAATTTGCTTTCCTTTCCAATGACCTTTCGTTATGGATGTTTGTTTACATTCATCAATCAGACCAGGAATTAATTTCTCTTACCTGTTATATATTTGCTCATAAATGAGATGTACGAACTTTGGCAGAATTTTTTCATGAGTGTTGAAAAATCCCCAGAAGCCACTATCTTTTATAAAGAGTAGATTTGTTATGGTTTTAGAGTACTCTCTTATGTAAAGGAAGAAAGATGTATTTCAAAGAAATTAAAAGATCATTGTATGGGTTTTATTGCTTAATTATCTAATGTATGCCTTAACTATTTTTCTCAGATTATCCTGGATAAAATGAAAAAGGTTGAATAACAGAAGACTGCGTTTCCATTTGAAACAGCACTGTTTTTTACTAGTGTGTGTGTACACTATTACATGGGTCATTAATTAATCACAGATTACATGGGTCTGATATCAGATAATACACTACTAGCTAAATAAACACAAAAAATAAAAGCAGCAATGATCTATCATCTTTTTATCATCTTCATGTTCAAGAACATACAGTCTCTGAAACGGTCTATCACTAGTGCCTGTCCTGCCATCAGCAAGAAAGCTTATTCCATATAGCAGTGTAGTAGGAGTCAGCATTTCGGAAATATCTGGAATTTGGGAAGACTGTATGATACTTATATGATGACCTAGGTCGAGGACTAGTATATATAGAATAAGTAAAAAAAAATATCCTTAGTAATAAAGACACATTTTTTTTCACAGGCTTCACATCACCAGAAAAATCAGCATTTAAAACCTGCTTTGTTTTTTGGAGGCAATGGTAGCAATTTTAAGAAGAATTCAGACATGAGTTTTAACAAGCAAAGGATTGTAGCCAAGTACTGAATAGCAAGCCGGAAAAAAAAAAAGAGTTATTTAGGTTAATCGATCAAATAGAAAGAAACAATTTACTTCACAACCCGATCAAAATCTGTATTTGGACAATTTGCTGGGCTATCACATGTAACAGAAGTGTGCAAGGAGAGAGTGAGCTCTCACAAATGCTACTTCTCTCCCATGTTGTGTTTTTCCAAAATAATTCCAAACAAAACAACAAGAAGAGTATTATGTAATATTTTTCATATGGTATGGAAAAGTTGAGGAAGCTTATAAATTATTCATGTGTACTTTCCTCAGGAGAAAAACATTCCTTTACCCAAAAAGTCAACTTGCTGAGGATCATTCACTGTACAGAGCAAAGAGGTGACACAATGCCAGCATTAATGTGTGGTTGACCATATTTTCTGAGACTTCCTACATGTTTGCACCTCATAGTTTCTGATATTTGACACGAAATTTTTAAATTATGAACCAGTGAAAAATAAAATTTTTAGAGGAGAGACTAAAATTTTTCAACTTCACATGTAGGAAGTTCCAAATTTGTATTGTCTTACAGTGTAAAACAAATTCTTGGCTTCTTTTTGAGTTTTTAATCACTTCTATTGTAAAGGAAAGAAAGCAAAAAGAATAGAAAACTAGTGAAAGGCTAGTTAAATAGTTGCTAGAGATATTATTTCTCTGGTTTACATTTGATTTACACCGCTGAAGTGAGCTAACCAAAATATAGGCAATGTCCCTGTTTAAAACAAAACAGATTTAATTACATTACATCACAGCAGATTTTACTCAGCTTCTATGTGTATACCCAAAGAATGGGAAAGGAGATGACCTTTCCCTAGGACTCACACTGAACTTTGATCTATGACCCTAATTGAAAGTGTTAACTAACACTCCTGAAATGCTTTTTACTTGCCTCAAACATCCAGAAGATCTCTAGCACACCTTAACTGTGGCATGGTAGACAAAAGGAGTGACATTTCTTCTGTGGTTAAAATTTGGTACGGCTGTGAGACAAAACAGGGTCAAAAAATGGTAGGTATTAAAAAAGAAAGAAAAAGGAGGAAGAGGAAACTCTGAACTTGTAGCCCACTCTGTAAATGAGGAATTTCATGTCCCATCCAACTATTCATCTCAAATGAGTTGAAATAGTAATTAAATATCAATCTCAAATGATTAAAAAAAAAAAGTAAAGCCATTTATGAAATTTTAATATCCTTATAGAGGATACTAGGATACTTAGCTCACTGAGAATTACAGTAGACTCCTATCCCAGCCACAAAGTGATTTTGAATAAAGTGTTACACTGTGGACATAAATATGCAAATGCACTATGAAAAGCTAATGTGAATTTTTCTACATCTGCAGGCAAATTATCCCACAGAGTCTGAAAAAGGCTGTGTTAGAAAGCTTCAGGTGTAGGAGTGAGACTGATCTATACTTCGAACTCTGTACTTCTGCTGAATTAAAAAACAAAGACTAAATTTCATTTGAAACAAGGAAAACATGTCGGCATTGGTGGCCCAAATATACATGAGCTTTCTTTATATTGCACTGCTGAAGAGGATGAGCTGGTCCCGTAACAGATGGTTACACTGATCACAGCCTGTGAAGAGATCAGCGCCATCAGTCCATTTAAAAAAGAAGTTTAAGCAATCAGACCTCTGTTGGAGACAGACCCCTGGGTTACAAATGACTGTTTCCACTCACTGTTTCAGATAAAATAATGGGATGGGGTCATGAGCATATTCCCTTCTGGCACTGCCCTGTGGAACTGAAATGGCAGACAATGGACTTTCAGAAAGAAGAAATGGCATCCTCTTTTTTCTCCCTCTTCTCAGGAAGTGCCATAAAAAGAAACAGACCCAGAGACTTCATAAAGTCTCCAAGGGAAATTTGTTGTTGCCATTTACTTTCTCATGAAAATCTTCATATATATTGGTTGTAGATGACAGCAGAACAGCTCAGGACAGAATGACTGATAGATAGCTGCTCTAAAACCTCTGACTGAGTCAGCAAGAATGCTTCACTGACATTTGGAGATGTGAAATTTTTCCACATGACATTTTTGTGGATGCTGCCCAAAAAATAGTCTCATTTTAAAGAATTTGGGAATCTCTCATTATATATTTTGCTCCTGTTTTTCAAAAGATGACAGAGATACTGGCTGCACTGTAAGGAAAAGAACATAGTATTTTTGATATGGTCTTTTTCTAACACTAATGTTTTTACCACATATATTATTGATTCTATATATTCCTAAAATGGCTCCTTAATTTAAGAAACATGTTATGCTTTCATTTACTATTCATCTCCTGTGTCACTTTACATGATTTTCTGCTTATTCTGCCTTGATAACATATGTACTGTCAAACCTAGTTAGACTGCTCTTTGCTCCCCTGATGTCTGGATAACCTATATTATAAATACTTGTAAGTTCTATGCCATTTGCATTTTAATTTGATATTTTTTGTGAGTTAAGAAAATATTTACTTTTACTGAACTGAAGGTTATTGATGTTTAAAGTTTCAGAGAATTAGACAACTGAAATGGTTCCATAAAATCCACAGATTTATCATAAAACTTTTCAGTGAAGAGCTCCACCATCTTTTTATATTAACTGTCTGTATTCAGAAATGTTGTGTCAAAGTGAGATCTACTGATATATGTCAATCTACTCAGATGTGATGGTTTTAAATAACAGTAAATGGAAGTTCAGGAGTTGTTTGTGCATTAGCCAAAAAATTCATACAGGATAAGTATAATGAGTAATATCTGTATAATTATCACAGATATCTTTCAAAATCAAGAGTCCAAGTAATGCAAAATGGCAGTCAAAGTATCCAGGTATAGATGAACACAATTTTCCAAAGAGGTTGGAAGAATGCTCTTAGGATCATGCTGAACAGCTGCTAGCTGGAGGTAAATGTTTGGGTTCCATCACACCTTGTTCAAAATAGCAGACACAAATTTAGATAGAGAATTTGAAAAGCTTGGAAAAAAATCTTGAAAAGCATGATGTCATAGAATCATAGAATGATTTGGGTTGGAAGGGACCTTAAAGATCATCTAGTTCCAACCCCGCTGCTGTGGGCAGGGACATCTTTCACTAGATCAGGTTGCTCAAAGCTTTTCCCAACTTGACTTTGAACACTTCCAATGATGGGGCATCCGCAGATTCTCTGGGAAACCTATTCCAGTGTCTCACCACCCTCATTGTGAAAAATTTCTTCCTTATACCCAATCAAAATCTACCCTCTTTTACTTTAAAGCCATTGTCCCTTGTCCTGCCACTACAGGCCTTGGTAGAAACTCTCTTTGTCTTTCTTATAAACCGCCTTTAAGTAGGTTTATAACACCTCAACTCTCAGCCTGTCCTCATAAGAGAGGTGTTCCAGCCCTCTGATAATTTTCATGACCATCCTCTGGACCCATCCTAACAAAAGCATGTTTTTCCTGTGCTGAGGGCTCCAGAGCTGGACACAATAGTCAAGGCTGGGGTCTCACCAGAGCAGAGTAGTGGGGCAGAATCACCTCCCCCAGCCTGCTGGCCACGCTTCTTTTGATGCAGCCCAGGGTGCGGTTGGCCTTCTGGTCTGTGAGCGCACATTGCTCGCTCATGTCCCATTCTTCATCCACCTGTATCCCCAAATTCTTCTCTGCAGGGTTGCTCTCAATGAATTCATAACCCAGTCTGTGTTGATATAGGATCTTGCACTTGGTTTTCTTGATATAATATAGTGCATCTGTATAAATTAGAAAAGGTTTTACAGTTTAGTGCCTCTTTAACATGATCATACTGACTTCTGTCCATGCTGACAAAAGTAAAAGTGTGTGTACAACAAAGATATTTCACACCTGGAACTAAACATGGGTGGAGTTGAGTTATTTTTTACTAGAACTTCAGTTATATTACCTACATCAGTAGGCGTTTGGAAGGCTACCACGTTTTGGGTCAGGAAAAAGTCTTTAGTGTATTCCAACAAAATACGTAAAATATACTGAGTATTTCCACATTATTTAAATATAAATTCTCTCATATTTTTTAAGTCACATTCACAGACAGGCTCAGAGGTCTAAACCATTTTTTTTTCTGGAGTTAGTGTTTACTGGCAATGAGCTCAGCTTCCATATTTCTTGATTACAGTTCTTTTTTAGTTATAAAAGAAGAAATCCTGAAGTTACACGTTGTTGGATTTTACTTTCTTTCTATTTAGGTTTTTAAACAGCTCTAGTGCCAAAACAATTAGAAACAGAAAGTTGAAGTTTGACCTTCATTGAGAAATAATTTTGCTTGTCTGGAAATTTATTTTGGTTTGGCGGAGTTAAGAGGTTCTTCAAATTGCACTTCTGAACATTGAGCAGTCCTTTGTGTACAACTAATACTTTTTGTCTCACATTTATTATTAAAGAAATCCATGGCAATTATGACACGAGGCTATATAAGCTAAAAGAGTGAATGCATTTTCTTGTAGCCTTCTCTTTTTCAATCTGTGGTGTCATTGACAGTTTTCTTCTTACGATTCTACTTTCAGATAGTCATTTCTGGTCCTTTATAGCAGCAATATAAAATAGCAGTTCCTCTCACCTTTGATGTACAGATTTCTAGTCATGCAAGAAAGGTAGAATTTTAGATCTGAGATCCACCACACAAAGTTTCACAGAGGTTTTAGGTTTCAAAGAGATTTTCAAAGAGGTGCAGAGCTATTCATATATAACTATCCCTTACGTAGGAGTTCAGTGATATTATATACAAAATAAAAATGTTATTTTACTTAAATTTCATAATTAAAAAAAATTATTGTGTCTTCTAACCAATTCAACTCCTTATCTTTCCATATATAACAACACAGACACCTCTATGGATAAGGAAAAAAAAAGCCTTCTGGTCTTCTTTTCTTTCATATGTGCATAATTCTTGGAATAACTAGTATGTTAATGACTGCAAAAGTGAATACAGCCCTCTGTGTGTCTAAAGTGATATTTGCATTTTTATTGGTAAATATTATATTGATATAGAGAAGGTGTTTATAGGAAACAAATACCGTATTTTCATGAGGAAAAGTAAAACATGGACAGCAGAAATACAAAATTCTACACTCTATCCTCCCACCTTGACTTTCACTAGGAACTGGACTAGTGAAATAACCTGAGTATTAGAAAGACTAATGTGTCTGTTATGCTACATAAAGAAGTAAAAAAAGAAGAGACAACTAGATGAACAGTATATTTCAAGTAAGTTTAATAAGCCCGGACTTCCCCTTTGTGTTGAGACTCTCCTTATTCGAAGATCAGTTTTGATTTTTTGAATAACTATCTATTTCAATTTCCTAGAAGCGAGTCAGCTTCAAGATCTTAAGCACTAAGCATGGTCAGTTTTGATCAGCAGTGATTTGGACTAGATTTAAATAGATAATCTAAAAGTGGAAGAAGTATTCCTGCCATTCAGCTGTCTCAGCCACATCATTCAAGATGAACATAGAGAAAAAACTTGATAATTCCAGTATGTGTAAGCTGTACTTATGCTTCTGGTTTCCAAATTTTTATATTTCAGTGTTCTTAGTTAATCTGCACGTATTTTCTAAAAGCAACTTCCTGAGGATCTGAATTGAAGTTTTGTTTAAGCAAGTGATATTCGATTTTACTCAACACGTGAACAAAGTAGCCCCCAAAAGAGGCTGATTCATTTTTAACAAGATATCAAATAAAAGAAAAATTCAGTAATAATGCTTGCATATGACTAATACTTGTCTAAGAAATATTATTGCAGGTTGTTATTCTAAAATACCTTGAATAACATCACTGACACCACTACTCAGCATAGAGAGCTCAATCAACTGATAATGAAATAGTGGAATTCCTTTCATTTGATTAACACTTAGAGATATGTCTTCCCACTTACGTTTACAAGTAACTCCCTTCTTTCTCACTGGCATGGAAATAAGCCATTAAGAAGTCAAACAGCTGGATGAAGAGCATACAGGAAACCAGTGGTGGAAGCCGAAACAGGATAATGAACTGGTTCCATTTTGGATGCTCAGGCCACAGTAATTAATTTTGTCCTATGTGGCACTTTTGTTTTTTTTTTAAAAAGCCTTTAATGCCTGTGTTGAAATTATGCATAGTTTAATATTACATAAACTTCCCAGAGCCACTTACTGCACCTGTAGAGAAGAATTCTTCATGTCTTATGCATGAGATGCTGAGACAACATAAAAAACAATGAATTGACTTGCCATGTTGGAAAACAAAGTTTCGAAGCCTTCTTCAAGCCTGGAACAAAATGGAACAAGAAAAAAAGAAAAAAAAAAGGAAAAAAAATAATGTAGTTTACTTGTTATGATGAATGATTTCACATGTTGTGAAACCAAAATGTTCTGAAAAGACCAGTTAAATTAATTTAAAACTTAATCAATTAGATGTCACAGGTATATCGGCATAAATGTATAAGTATGTGCTAGTTAATACCATTCCAGGAAAAAAAAAAATCATAAGAATTTGTGGAAACTATTAACTAAGAAAGTTTAGAAAGTTTAGAAAGTTTAAAAGTTAAAAGATGAAGACCAGTGCAACAAAAATCACAGAAGAAATCTGAAACCGCTATACAAGACAGAAATAGTATTTACTTTACATGAAATTGTCACAAAACAACATTAGTTTTATCAAAGAAAATGCAAGTTATTATCCAGGTTTTATCCAAAAAGCGGTTTGATATTGTTGGTAGGAGTTAAAAACTCAGATAACAGAGCACAAACCATAAACTGATAAAACTAATAAATATGAGTTGGGAAAGCAAGCTCTATGATTTTAACCACAAAAAGCTAAGTTCGATAAAAGTACTGGATAAGAAATTAACAGATATTCTTCAACTTCTTTCTTCTATAAATTTTAAGAATTCCTCTAAGGTTAGTAACGGAAGACACAATTTCTTAACTAAACCTGGCATAAAACTGTGATTGTTCTCAAGTTTCAGAATCTGTCCTTCCCCTAAATGTTCTCCAAGGTGTGTATGCTTTCTCAGCAGATGACACACAGTAGCAGGAAATGAGCAATAAGGAGGGAACAATAATTTAGTATCCATGTTAATTCAGTTGTTCCATTACACCCCCAAAACATGTAATAATAAATGTGGTAGCACCCTCAAGGATCACCTGACATCAAAACACATTTAGATATCCTCAGAATTTGACATAATTTTAATGTTTCACAAACCCATTGACAGTAATCCAACATCACTTTCCAAGTTCCACTTATAAAAAGAAAACCTTATTAAGAGAAATTTGCATTAAGTATCACAGAATTTAAAAAAAAAAAAGTTTATAGACCAAGAATTATTTAGAGACAAACAGTTCTAAAAAGTAGTGGAGACATTCCCAAAAGCAAAAAAAATTTCTTCCATATTAAAGGCATCATGTCCTGTTATCTTCGAACTTGGAAATAATGTTTCCTTGGGGTAGAAGCCACGTGCAATCATTAGAAAACAGGAATCAGAATGTGAGTGAAAAAGATAGAATACTATTTGTTGAGTTTCTGCCACAACCTTTCACAGAATTAGGGCTTCAGAGGCTACAAATCTTTATAGCAACTTCGTTTAGACACATGAGGCCATTACTGAAGGCTTAAATTAGAAACAAAGAAATAAAAAAAAAAAAAAAAAAAACAAAACAAAAAAAACCACACAACCCAACCCACCCACAAAAAANAGAGGAACCTAATGAAGTTCAACAAGGGCAAGTGTTGGGTCCTGCACCTGGGAAGGAATAACCACATGCACCGGTACAGGTTGGGGGTTGACCTGCTGGAGAGCAGCTCTGCAGAGAGGGACCTGGGAGCCCTGCTGGACAACAAGTTGAGAATGAGCCAGCAATGTGCTTTTGTGGCCAAGAAGGCCATTGGTCTCCAGGGATGCACTAAAAAATGCCTGACCAGACAGTCAAGGGAGGTTATCCTGCCGCTCTACTCTGTCCTAGTGAGGCCCCATCTGGAGTACTGTGTCCATTTCTGGGCTCCCCAGTTCAAGAAAGACAAGGAACTATTGGAGAGAGTCCAGCAGAGGGCTACAAAGATGATCAGCAGACTGCAGTATCTCTCTTATGAGGAAAGGTTGAGAAACCTGGGTCTGTTTAGCCTGAAGAAGATAAGACTGGGAGGGGATCTCATCAATGCTTATAAATATCTAAAGGGTGGATGTCAAGAGGATGGGGACAGATTTTGTTCAGTAGTGCCCGATGACAAGGCAAGGGGCAATGGGCACAAACTGGAACACAGGAAGTTCCACCTAAACATGAGGAGGAACTTCTTTACTGTGAGGGTGGCAGAGCACTGTAATGGGCTGCCCGGAGAGGTTGTTGGGTCTCCTTCTCTAGAGACATTCAAAACCCACCTGGACACAATCCTGTGCAACCTGCTCTGGGTGAACCTACTTTGACAGGGGGGTTGGAGGAGATGATCTCCAGAGGTCCCTTCCAACCCCTTATCATTTTGTGATTCTGTAATACCCAATAACAAAACATGAGGGCAGTTATTTCTTTTTTTTAAGCCTTATACATATTTCTTCCCTTGGCATGTTAAGGCATTTATGTACCTAGAAATCAATTTGCAAACACTAGAGCAGCTCCAATGAGATTTTGCTGTGGCGCGTCTTTCTGATTTGTTGGAATTCAGCAAACTTTTAATTGGGAAGCTCCCACTTGGAGGCATCTCCCAGTACAAGCTGCTTGCTCTAGCAAGCCTTCAGATTTCTATTTGAACAATGTAAATTCACATTGCAAATTAGTTCTAGAATCATAGAATGATAGAATGGTTAGAGTTGGAAGGAACCTCGAAGATAATCTAGTTCCAACCCCCCTGCCATGGGCAGGGACACCTCCCACTAGACCAGGCTGCTCAAAGCCCCATCCAGCCTGGCCTTGAACACTTCTATGGAAGGGGCATTTGCAACCTCCTGGAGCCTTCTCTTCTCCAGGCTGAACAACCCCAACTCTCTCAGCCTGTCTTCATGGGAGAGGTGCTCCAGTCTTCTGATAATCTTTGTGGCCCTCCTCTGGACTCATTCCAACAGGTCCATGTCATTCTTATGTTGCAAGCTCCAGAGCTGGATGCAGCACTCCAGGTTGGGTCTCACGAGAGGAAACTATGTGCAAAAGGAAAGGACACTGTGGATAACCCATGATTTTATTGCAGTCCATATGGAAGGCTGGACCACATCACAGAAGATTTACTTACCTCAACTGTTAAGTTCATAGTATCAAGAATGCAAAATGCCTTTGGGTAGTGCAGACTTAGTCTACACATAACTCTGTGGAGGGCTGTCACAGCAAATCATTATGGTAAGGCTAGGAGACCTAACTTTTGGTGATTTACAATAAATTGTTGCTGCCATGCACTGTATCTTGGACTGCCTCCATAAAAATGGATTTTCACCATTCCAATATCCAAACTTCACAGTCCAGAAGACTTTCTGAATTATTTTAGAAATGCAGGCATACCTGAGAAGAACAGATGCACCCTGGGCGGCTGCTTAACAGCAGCACAGAGCTGTGACTCAGAACTGATTTCAGGAAATCCATATGAACATCCCTGCACTGATAGCTTGTGTTCCATCATTGTTCTTTCACCTTTCTCATTCTTTCAGATCTGTGTATCCCAGTCAAAAATATTGGATCCAGTCATATGCTGCACTTCCCTTCTTGAGATTTTTTTTTTTCTATAAGATGAATGACTAAAAAGCGTAATCTGTGCTTTTAGTCTCTTATAATGCAATACTTGTCTGTCCTAATATAAATTTCATTGTGATGAGTTACACCAATGTAATGGACAGTAGCAGTTTGTCCAAGACATACTTTTTTCCATAAAATTGTTTTGAGTGTTTCTATTCTTTAAAGCTATGCCAGTATTTTCTCCCTATTTCTGCTTCCCTCCCTCTCTCCTTCCCTCTCTCTCTTATTTTAGAAAAGCATCCACATTTTTAATGACCTTTCTGCAGACTTAACTACCTCTCCCCCCAGGAAATAATTCCTATTCTTATGCCCTAATGATTTATTTTAGTATTTCCATGGAATAATCTTGTAGACTTTCATTCATGACCAGGGAAGTCAGTCAAGTGTTTTTAACTGCTCTGTCCACCCCCATATCGGTGCATAATATTATTAACACCTGTATATCTAGTTAAGTACATATTTCCTCCACATCAGTTCCACTGCATTGCTCCCTTAGGATCAGTCTAAAAAAGGTAGTGTAGTGTTTACAAATTCTAAGAAGCTTTTCTCATATGAGTTTCCTAGTTATAATCTAAATAATAAATGAACGCAACCTTTATGCATTTGACTCCTATCCTCCTTACTGTGTCCTGATTCCTCATCTCCCTCCAGTCTGAGTTCCAGCAAGCAAAGCAAAGCCATATAATTAAAAGTACAGATATTGCCTTTTTTACCGGTGCCAGGCCAATGAAGACTAGTGAGGTTAGTGCCTTAAACTATGTATTTCAATGAGCCTTTTACCCTACAGTTTGAAGCTGTGATGAACAGCCTGCTAGAATAATTTTTTTTCCCTTGGAAGAAATTTGGAGGAAAATGAGAAGGGAGACTTGAAATTTCTGTATTGCAATTTGTCACTCTAGAGAATTAATAAAAAATAGCCTACAAACCATTGGCTCAGTTCTGATCTTTGCTACAAGACCAGCTCGCAGTCCCTTATTCCCCATGAAGTTTCATACACGCGTGGTGAATTAATATACGTAGTCTGACCATGCATACAGTTTTATATCTAGCTTGCTAAAAACTGTAAACCATTTATAACCCACACCTATATATAAATATCGTTTTTACTTATATGATTTCTGTCTACCATATGTTTCATCTTGGCAGTCTTGTTATTTAATTTTAGAGCATGTAGTTTCATAGTTACTGACAAGAAATGATGCATATAACTCTATTTGACTATTTGTTTTCCAAATACACATATATGTAGTAGAAGAACAAGAAATACCATAATAATTTGCATTAGCTATATGTAATTTCTGACAGATAAAAATTTGGGTAACTGTAGTTCAGACACAGTATATATATATGTAGTACTATCACATTAGTAGAAGTCAGCATTTTGTGAGGACTGGTGTACCTCTCAGCAAAGTGACAGATTGCAGGCTGGCTTTTTTATTTGACATGCTACACCTTACAAGGCACATCTCAGATGAAATAAAATATTGTGCAATGTCTTTAACTTCCATCAGTAATGGGTCACAGATCAAAAATGCCTCTGCCCATAACTGTATTTCACTGAAGTCAAAATCCTTTTATCTACAACAGCCTGACACTTATTAAAATGCTACAGAATTAAAAATAGTCCTTAAAATAAAATGTGTTTAAAATATATTGTTGAAACTAAGAAATAATAGTAGTGGCTGAAGAAAACATGAGAAAAATACAAGTGAAGACTTTTTTGAAGTCTGTTCTTAGATATACATTATGTTTTGAGAAGAAAACATTTTACTTCATCTAAAAATTGAATTAATAGAATTTAACAATTAATCAACTAATTTTAATTAATCCTTAAAAGAATTATTATTATGAAAAATAATCGTTTAGTGCAGGCACTTCTGAAATGCATACAAGGTAGAAATAAAACGTTATCACCAATCAGTGAATGGTTTAAGAGATTTGTAATGGCATAGAGATCTTTTAGTTTCTTTGAATCAGGTCTTTGTCCAGTATAAGTCAAGGTAGGTCTACTGAGGGCAGTGGATATATGTGGATTTATAGCTGCTGCAAATCCATGCTTTTTGAGAACAGAAAAGGTCAGGCATCAAAAAGATCTGAACAGTACAAGCCATAGAACATCACTCAGTAATTATCACAGTAACCTCAACAATTTGCTTGTGGGCCCTCTTTTAAGACATCATCATATTCTATTCTAGTCTAATCTGGCCTAGTTTAATCTAGTCTGTTCTGTTATTTTAAGACTGCCAATGCTGAAAATACCGCGTCCCTGAGTAAGGGCTTTTTAACTGGAATGGTTCTGCACTACATTCCTGTTCAGTCCTGAACTGGATCAATATTGTTTTCTAGTGACTACCTATTTGTAAATATTAACCTCACTGATGAGTTTTCAGTCCCATTCTTCCTGTGAAAGCATAGAAATCACAGAAACTAAAAACATCTTTGACACTCCAGGAGGTTGTTTCAATTTAAATATAGTACTTTCACTGGAAATCAGACCATGGAAAAAAACAACTAACCAAACATGCTTGCTCATTCATACTGTTATACAGCAAAAGCCTGTGTAATGCAATCAAACCAGAAAAAAAACGCTCTTGTCAGAGCTTAAGGTCTGTTGCTTAAAACAGTTAATGTAGTTATATTGTATTGATTCCTTTTATCAACATGCACATCAGAACACATTCTAGTACCTTAGTGTGGCAAAAGATCTCTCTTGTAGCAAGTTTTACAAGCACTTGAATAAAGGAGAAAGCTCTTTTCACTCTAATCTGTGTTGGCATAGAGGTTATGCTCTGAGAGCAATCTAGAATTCATTCCCATGCCAGAAAAAAGATGTGAGATGTAACTACAGAATAATTCTCATGGAAATAAAAACTGAATTCACAGACACATTGCTACTAGAAACCTGATTTTCAAAATGGTTATGATGTAAAAATAAAGCTAAAACAATACCAATTAATTTTGTGCATCATTTCAGCATTCATCAGTTATTCAACAAAAGTAAACTATTTATAATTAATACACACAATCAAAGTCCCCATAGAATTTTCTGGAAAATAATCGCACAGTATTCAATAATACCGAATTGTTGAATATGTTAGTAAAAGAGATTGCAGATCACAAGAAAGGTTTGCAGATTACAAATGCATATACAAACACATGAAATACTAGATTTTTTCTTCTATTATGAAAAAAAAATATTATATTTTTCCATCTAAGAATGAGAAAATATATTCCTTGTGATATGCCATATGCCAGTCAATTCAAATTATGTTATCCAATTCTTGAAGAATAAAATCAGCTGTCTGTTTATATTCATATAAACCACATCCATTAAACACCAACAAATATTAATTGCGGTTGTGTTTTTTCCTTAATCAATAAATGACTGGACATCTATTTAAAATTCTAGGGCACAGAATAAATATTTTAGACCTTTAGAAATGACAGCAATTGTTAACAGAATGACATCTTTTGAAGAAGCCTATTATTGAAAATAAAAGCCTGAATAACTGCTAACTTTTAGTGTCTCCATTTTCTTCCTCATTTTGCTTTTTAAATCCCTCCTAAGCCAGCTATAATTAGAATAATGATTTCCACCATCATGACATCCCAACACCTTCCTCCTGCTGTCTTATGGAAAAATCCAGATTAGGTAGGGATCACAACCATTTCAGCAGCACATATGAAAGTTTGGAGTGTTTTCTCAGAAAGAATGTTCACACCTAATGACTTCTTCTCCTTTCACCCATCTTACACATTATTGTCAATAACAACTCCAGAGCAGAAATTGCAACACATAACTGGTAAATTAGAAAGTTACTGACCAGCCAGCAAAGGCGTGTAATTGATCTAAAGAAAAGCAGAGACATTATTCGGGGTGATGTTTTATCTTCCTTCCATCACAGCTTAGCAGTGTATCATGTTATTTACGTTGAGGACCATTGGGCAAATGCCTCTATTATATATAACAGATTAGTTCCCCAGTAAACAACCTGAGGTCAGAGGCCTCTTTTCATATCCTACAAATGTGCTCTTGAACTTGTGTTTAATTATTATTTTTGTGGCCAAAACCACAGTACAAACAACAGACATTAAATTGAAATAAGCAGATTAAGAAAAAAAGCATTATCCCAAAAGCATTTATCCAAACTATTCAGTAAGCATCTATGAATAATTAGCATGATTTTGAAATCAAGTCTAATTTACAGACAGCCTGCTAACCAAAACCAAAACAAAGCAGAGCAAACCAGATTGCAGTTCAAGAACATTTGGGGTGTAATCCTTTGGGACTCTGATCTGTTCCAGAGCGCTTTAAACTCTGTTACCTTCACTCCTTCCTGCTGAAGATTGATCTGATCTCTGACACCAACAGCTGCTCAAAACTTTTTGAGCTCATTATTTACCAGTTTAATCAGTAACATCAGTGCACCACTGGACCCTGCAGAGTCCCGCATCCCATGATCTTTTCTTTGCCCTGCCACAAGCCTCTCTAAATGATGCCTTCATCTGCTTTGCATAATTTTACCACAGGGCTCAACAGGTACAGAGGTCCTCACATTGGCGTCCACACCATAGACGAACGTTGTCTGCAGGATTAAAGTATTTTTCATAGCAGACAGTTAAGCACTGTCATTCTTTAACCTTCAGTCTCTTTTCATGCTTACTCTTCAACTTTTTAGAGCAGTAAGTCGTAAAAAAATCTTTAAGCTGAAATACTGCCTTAAACTGTTTAATTGTGTTTTTTAGTGGGACTTTGTCGTTTTAAATTTGCCGTGTACAAAGACTAAAAAAGAAGAAAGAAAAACAAATTATTTAAAAGAAGCTTACTTTTTCAGATGTGGATACCGTTGAAAGATCCAGCTAGGAGCGGGGTGAAGGAAGTGGCTGAGGAGAAGTGACAGACAGAAATAGTTCAAATGGCACAAAGGGCACCTCTATGACAGAGAACACAAGTGGCTCACTCTGGGATCCTTTCTCAGGTGAAGAAGAGATGTTGTTGCTGTCCTAAGAAAAAGAGGATCTTGTTACAGTCCTATCAAGAAGTCAAGTTGCTTAAATTCTGCTAAGTTGCTATTATTCATCTTGAATAAAATACTCTCTAAAGCAAAGAAAGGTGTCCCTTGATGCTATTACTTACCTTGAGGGTTTTTTTTTCTTATATTTCAAAGGAAGGCTTGTGAGTCACTTGCATGAAAACCACACCTTTCCAGCTTATTAAGGCTTCATATAAAGAAATTCTACTTCAGAACAACTAACTCAAAATCATTATTCCAACTTGAGTTACGTGATAAAAGATAGATTTAGTGGCCTTTAAGTAATGAGCTCGTCTTCAAGGCTTTACACATTCATCCTAAGAAATGATATTTTTTTCATTTGCATATTTCTGGTTAAAAAAAATTCATTTAACCAGAACATAAAAATTTATTTTTTCAGCTCTAAAATATTAAATATATTTTAAAATATATTTCTGTGCATATTAATTGTTTTAATATCCTCCTCCATTCCCACTGAGGTATTTGTGTAATGACATTACAGCAAGGAAATGATAGGAAAGAAAGTGAGGGCTTTTTTTTCAGATTAATTTATCACCCGCTCCAAAGAGCAGGTGTTTGGCACGTAGCCTTGATTTCTGCAGACCATCACTGATTCCCACATTTTTCTGTGCATACGGAAAAATATTTCATTATTCCAAACAGTTAAAAACAATCTTGTTCCCAGAAAGAGGAAGGTTTTCTTTTCAAAACCGAAAAACATTAACAGCTTTTAATCATAATAAGGTGTATTTTCATACTCTCCATCAGTAACAATTTATCTGCATTCATCACAGTTTATTTTTTCTCTTTCTTTAATAAAATTTGACATGAATTGCAGCAAAAAAACCTTATGTTATACTATGTGGTGGTATATCAAATTGAGGGTGGGTATAGCTCCAAAGGAGAGTCTGTATTATAATTGGGAACCAAAATTTGCCACTTTGGCATTCACAGCTGGATGGATCTTGAAAAGCTTTGCACAGCTGACTGAATTCAAGGGCATCCTAACATATGCACACACACAAACGCATCACTTTTTCAAAAAAAGACATTTAGTAACTAATCCTGTAGGTTTAATTACGTCACACGTGTGGCAAATCTCCCTCTGCTGGACAGTCACTATGTCTGTTTGGACACTACATAATAACCCTGGTGCTCTTTTGCCTTTATTGAATGAAATAAGCTGCAGTTTTCAGGAGCAGTCTCTTTTCTCTCTCTCCCTCTTCTCTCCCTCTTCTCTTCCTCTTTTCCACCCTCTCTTTCTGTCTCTCCCTTTTGTTTTCATCTTACCAAGTTTATGATGAATGCGGGTCCCACTGTATACTCTCTGCTTTGTTGAACATTTCTTGCTAATATTAAACCCCTTTGTCTTCCTCTGTGGGGATTTCCTTGTCTCCAAATCTCTTCATGAAGTCAAAAGTGGTCAAATATTGCCTGTGTGCTGTCACAGTTTTCATACTAAATGTAAAATAGATGTTCCTTTCTTTTATATGTTGATTTAAAAAACTGTTGAAAGGCAAACGTCCAATTAAGTCACATGTTTTCTCCAAAAGGGAGAAATAAGCAAATATCAGCAATTTCTGTATAACCATGCTCCTAGTCCTAGATTCTACATGTACACTAGTCTCTACAAATTTCCTCTGAGCAAACACAAATATAAGCAGGTCTCCATACAAAAAGGAGAGGACAGGAGAGCCAGGGAAAAAAGTTTCCAATTCTTGTAAAGAGACAGAATTTTGGAAGTAATGGATGGAGATCAGCGTCTAAGGAACTTAAAGGAACTGGCTTGTATAAAAGTAACTGTGTATAACAGATCTGCTCATGAATTTAAATGCTTGAGGGCCCACACATGTTCCACAAATTAGAAAGAGCAGTAGAAATGCTTCAGGACGTTACCATAACAGCAATTGCTTTGGTAAGAACTTGTACTTTAGTATACTGAACCTAAAACAAAAGTTAAAAATTGTATGATAAACAATATGTTTCTCTCTTGCAGTTTCTTCTTGCAAACTTCCTCCTTTCCACAACAAAGTCTCAGACTGTCACTTCTGATCAGGTTTGTTTTCAATACATACAACTTACCTTTTTCTCCTGCACTCAGGCTTGCCCATCTGAATGTTCACTGGCTTTATCTTGTGCCTTTTTTTTTGTTTGATTCATTCCCTGGCATGTTCAACTCTCATAAAAGTGTTACCCTCCAGGTCAATCCAGTTGTTCATTATAGGTCAGAACTACAAACTGGTGGATGCAAAGTTGTACTGGTGTTTTAATACTAGCAGCCACAAGTTCATTAAGAAGATCTCAACAGTTAATAATTAGGGTAAGCGAGAAAGTACAAGTGTCTGAAGTAGGTATGTTGATTTTAGCAGCAGTTGATTCAGAAAAATAAACAGAAATATTTCATCCATTTTATCTTTTAAAAAATCGCTATCCCTGCGTAAAGGGAGATCCAGTCTCCAATGGGAATAATAGTTCATTCATCAATGTTTCTGTCATACCTGCAAGAAATTAACCAGGTAATAATGGCTTGGTACAGAAACTGCAAGAAAATGTCCAGTAGTAATATATATATATATAAAAATGTAAAAAAGAACATAAATAGCTCACTGATTTTATCTTCTTTTCTTGAGGCAGTGTGAAAAGAAGTTGGGATCAGGAACTGCGTTCCTTGTAGTGTATGGACAGAGCGGACAAGGCAAGAATACAAGTGTTAATAAACAATGGAAGATTAGAGCCATAGAAAGCTGTAGGGAGTGGGTGCCTGGTAGAAGGAAAGCTGTGATGATAGCCATCACACCACCATTTCCGCTTTTCCTCCTGTTCACTAGAGGAACTAAACAGGACCTCAAGGCAACTTTGGTCAGTCTGGTGTTTGACCGGCCTTGCCTCAGCCAAGAATTATCCTAACAAGTTTGCTGCTGAACCTTTATACCACTGGAGTTCAGTAGTGCTTACCATGAAACTGAGATAATTTATATCACAACAAAACACTTGTAATGCAAAGGGGCTTTGAAAAGAATGTTGTGTTAGAAATAGCAAGAATCTTAAAAAAAAATAACCAAACAACATCCCCTGAACTCTTAGAGCTTTCTGTATTAGCTTATTTTTTGACTAATCATCCCTTTCAGCAATGAGATAAGTGCTGTAAGATCAGAATGATATTTACATAAATCCTAACTCTCTTTTCCGCCTCTAAAACATCTGTGTGTCATGGACAAATTGATCTGCCTAGTTAAAAAATATTTCACTATTACTTGTAAGTTAAATATAATCATGCTCTCTGTCATTAGTGTTTATGGTGAATGGGGATATAGTTAGAAATAAAGAAACATATTTTTACATTAATATTTTCCTCACTAGATGTGGATTGATGTATATGTAGAATCCAGTTCCAGGCTTTCAGTGTATCTCTACTTTAGCAAATTTTATGAAAAATATTAGCAATTTTTATTGCCTAAATGACTACATTCTGGTAAAAGCCACTGGGAAAATGTCAGTTCATACCCATTCCAAATTGTGACATTGTTTAATTTTCTGCTAGGAAGAACAGAAAAAAAGGCTTCTGTTTGCTCCACTAGTAATCACAAAATAAATTCAATGGGGAACTTGTCTACTGATGCTGCAAGCATACTACGAACTCCTTGTCCAACAGAAAGGAAGCTAATAAAAATGAATTTTATTAGGGCAACACCTTTAGCGCAAAACAGGTAAACACATTCAGTTTCTGTCAATTAGAGAACAGTTTCTAACGGATCTTTAAAACACTGACATGTAACACATTCACATCCTTAAAACTGTTAAACATTTGGCAGCATGTTATTAGCCCTCTACATACCGAAAATATGCTTTGTTCTTTCCTTCCTGCTTTCATGCTCAGACATTCCAAACAACCCAAGCATATGTAATAATGATGCAAATGGTAAGAGTTTAACACATCATGTTATTGTTACCAGTCTAGCCTGTGTATATTTTTTTTACCATTTTGCATCATAAATGCTTCAAGACATGGGTGTATATTTTGAAAGAACACTATAAAAATGATAAAGTTAAAATGAAGTTATGTTTTGCATTTTTCTTTGATGACATTTTTCTACATAAGAACCTAAAACTTCATACTGAAATTGTGCATGTGCCTTTATTTTTTGTTATTTCTCTCTATGTTTGTTTTCATGGATTTAAATACTGTATATTTCCCCCAAACTTGGCAATACAGCTTTAGTTAAATTTTACTTACTAATCAGTAATTTTGCTCTCCTGTGATTAAGACCATGGGGAGTCACTGCAGTAGACTACCGTATAAAAAAGTCACTGGAGTACCTTTGTAGGGCAATGGATTATGGGACACCTTAATGATAAAAAGACAGTAGACATGTGCAGGGCTTTTCTCTAGATTCTAGATCTTCTCTATAAAGGCTCTGTTGAGATAAGAAAATCTTCTGCTAGACTGTTTATTCTCCCACCTTGCAAGGTATGCTTGTGATTGTCTAATGTTTTTCAGACATTGAAGGGAAAGGCTCAAGAAACTGAGAATACTTTTTATCCGCTGCATCAACTGAGATATTGTTTGATTATGCACAAATAATTATTTGGCAAGGTAGCAACTAGTAAATTGGCCTTCGTAGTATGGATATTGGCAGCAAAGCACCACTGCACCTTTTATGTTTACTTTTTACTTTTATTTCATTTCGATTGCCTCTAATTATGGCAAACTAGTAACAGAGAGAAAAATTAATAATTAGTTGTAAAACCAATGCAGTAGAAAATGGATTTTAAAAGACAATCTAAATGCAGTGTTAGAAGCAGTTAACATTTGAATACTCAATTCTCATTGCTACTTCTGAGAAAAGAGTATTATCTCATACCATCCTCCATATTATTAGACTAATAGTTTATTAAAACATTGAACAAACAGAGCACTATTGAGGCTTTCCCATATTGTTTAAGCCATTGCACTTTAAAGTGTAATTGGTCACTTGGTGATTCTTTCAGTGCTGAAGAATTTCCTGATAGTTCTGTTATTCTTTTCCATATACCTTTGTCTAAAGGGCTAAATGTGGCTATGCTTAGGACAGAGCAGGACATCTTCTTTCTTCAATATCTCATAATCACGGTTGTCAAATTCATTTTGGTGTTGAACTGCTTTGCAGAGCTCCTTGTAGTCCCCGTAGTCTCCATATTCTCCACATGGACTCAGCTAGTTCCACACTGCAAGTCATCTTCTAGATATTTCACAAACAGAATTGTTAAGAAATTGTTGTAGAGAACAAAGCTTGCTCAGTTTGCTTTTAGATGGTTTTGCCAAAAAAGTACTGGAAGTACTTGAGGACTGTTGATAAATCATCAACATTTAACAAATCAAGTCTAATATTGATTTAATATCAAGCAAGGAGTCAATATTAGAGAGAATTATCTCTACATTTATGTAAGGACCAAGTATTCTAAGATTTTAAGTGATCTATTTTATAACTAAGACCAAGTGTACACTAATTCTCAGAAATCATAGACTTCAGTTTTAGGAAAAGGACATTCTCAGATAGCATTATCACCTCTTGATTTGAGCTCCCCTTTGGCTTGCTGAAGCTTGACATGCTTTTACCCTTAGTCAATGAGATGATGTCTGTCTAGCATCTTAAACAACTTTTGAGATGTGACTAGGAGTGATTTGGCAACAGGGATACATGGTAATGCTGGACTTGGACACGTTGTTGTTTTTTTTAATTTTTTTTGGGTAAAATTACCTGCTAATATAAAAGCAAATTAATCCATCGTTAATATCAAACACAAATGTTAATTATTGTGCCAGGACAGGTTAGCAGTCATCATATAGTATGGAATATCCCTTTCATCAATTTGAGTCATCTGTCCTGGCTATGTCCCCTACCAAGATCTTGCCCACCCCCAGCCTACTGGTGGAGAGGGGAAATGTTGGAGAGACAGCCCTGATGGTTTGCTGCTTAGCAGTAGCCAAAGCACTGGTGTGTTATCAACACTTTTCTAGCTACCAGTACAAAGCACAGCACTATGAGGGCTACTATGGGGAAAATTAAGTTGATCTCAGCTACACTCAATAGAGATGGGCAATTTGCTATCTTAATTTTAGCAATTATATGTATATACACAATTAAAATATTTTCTGTTAAGAGAATGAAGACTCAAAGAAATAAGTAAAATTTTGAGGTGTGATCACCTCCCAGTTTACAGCTGTGAAACATCCTAGCATGACAGTTCCCCATAACAATGTTTTCAGAACAAAGTAGAGAATTTTTAGAGAAGTAATTGAGAGAAATTGCCTCTGAATGCTTCCTCCTAAGCAGGTGTTACTTCTTCACTCTATAGAGACAGAAGGAAAACAAACAAACAAATTAAATTAAATCCAAATACAAAAATGATTACTTAGTAGCTGTTGTTTACTCACCCTGCAGATGCTTCTATATCCAAAGTCAAAGTTGCTCAGACCTCATGAGAGGACAATAATTAACATTTGTGTAACAGATTGGAAATGAAATTTAAAAATGGAACAGTAAAGTGGGGAAAAAAAAAAAAAGAAAAGCTGAAATAGCCAAATGGAAAAAGGGGGGTGAAGCACTGGAACAGATTGTCCAGAGAAGTTGTGGATGTCCCATCCCTGGAAGTGTTCAAGACTAGGCTGGACGGGGCTTTGAGCAACTTGGTCTAGTGGGAGGTGTCCCTGCCCATGGCAGGGGGGTTGGAACTAGATTATTTTTAAGGTTCCTTCCAACTCTGAGCATTCTATGATTCTATGATTCTATGACAAAGCAAGCCCGAACACAAGTACAGGATGATTAAATCCTTTGGAACTACCTATTGCCACTGTCTATTGTTGTTGGAGTTATGAAACAAAAGACCATGACTATTTACTTACTTTCTAATGCAACTCAAGAATTTCCCATAACAAGTGCCTTTTCCTACCATCTTATTTTCAAATTGGAGGTCAGAATATGCTTAAACTTCACGTTGGATAAGCAGTGAAAGCACCTGAATAAAGTTTTAGTCTCTGTAAGTTACAAAACTTTCAGAAATACTCATTTTATTTTATCTTTACAAAATAAACTAATACACAACCTATAATGTATGTTTTACTTTTTTTTACTATACACAAATGATTAAGAAATAGAGTACAATCTCTTATGTCCTTTTTTTGTTATTTTTCCTTTTTCGCTTTATTATTCCCTTTATGAAGCTGAGAATAATTTGTGATTGATGATAAGAATCTATTGTTGAGGTTGTTTTCCTTTCATCTAACCATTTATGCATTTTTGTTCTATGAGTGAATAATAAGAAATAACAGACACAGATTTGCAAAGATGTGCAAATACTTGAAACACTGTACTGTCAGCAGGCTCAAATGCAAAAGGAATATTTCCAATCTGTAACTGAATATATTCAATTTACAATTTTGTATCTGCATAAAACTTTACACTTTTTCTTAAAAAGAAAAAAAGGAATATTTTCTTAAAAAGATATGTGAGGGATGAACACAAAAAATGGTATAGAGAGGGTGGACTTAATCCTTTAGGTACTCTGCATACTCAGCTGCTGATGAAATCTATATGGGTATGAAGGATGTTCAGGATTTGAAGGATCAGATGTAAAGTAAGCATGTTTAATTTTGAAGGAAATGTTTATGCTCGGGGTTTTTTTCTGCTGTTTATGTTACTCTACTGAGATAAGTAAGAGTATGTAGATGAAAGTGGCAGAAAGTTAATTTCATTTAAGGGCACAGAAAAGAGGATGATAAAGTGTGACTATTTATCTCTTTATCAACAGCACTTACTTTTCATCTGTGATAGAAATTATAATAGAACTCTAAAGAATTAAAACAGTAATGGCAACAGATATTTCACTGACTCATTCTTGAATGTAAATGCATAAGGAAAATGAGTTTCCTTATGTATTTAGAGGGTAGGAAAAATATCCCAAAGATCTCATTTATTTTCTAAAATATTTTTATGGGAGCAAAATTAATGGTCATTTAATTCAAAGGAATGTGAAGCATTCATTTTGTGTCCCTACAGACAGATTTATTCTACAACAGTTCAGCTTTAAAATGTTCTGACCCCCTATTTTTTCCCATTTGATTGGGAAAAAAAAACCCACATATTTTTTTGTAGATTTGTGGATCAATATTTCTTATCGGATTTTCAAGGAAACCACATTTTTAATTTGTGCACACAACTGGATATGCGTAGTTAGAAGTGTGATTTTTATGTGTGCAAAAATATATTCTGATTACTCAGAACACCCCATGCAAATGGAAGACTTACATTCAGTCTTTGCATGAGGTATGTTGAATGACCTTCAAATGAGGGACAATTTAAATAAAAATACCACAGTTCCTTTTTTAAGTATCTCACCATTACCATCCTTGAGATTATAAGACTTTTCTCAGGTTGCAGAATTTGTACACAGTTCTTTGTGGAAAAATCTGAATCAGAATAGGAAAAGATATTTTATATGTGTGTACTGGTTTTGGTGGTGATGAAGTTAATTTTCTTCATAGTAGCGGGTATGGTGTTATGTTTTACATTTATGACCAGAACGGTGTTGATAACACAGGGATTTTCTACCTGTTGCTGAGCAGTGCTTATACAGCATTAAGGCATTCTCTGTTTCTCAGTAGGAACAGTAGAGTAGGCGGGGTGTGCACAAAAAGTTGTGAGGGGACACAGCCAGGAAAGCTCATCCCAACTGACCAAAGGGATATCCCACATTGTATTACGTCATGCTCAGCCATAAAAGCTGGAAGAATGAGGAGGAAGGAGTGACCTTCGAAGCAGTGGTGTTTGTCTTGCCAAGTAACCATTACATGTGATGGAGCCCTGCTTTCCTGCAGATGGCGGAAAACCTGCCAGTCGATGGGAAATAGTGAATGAATTCCTTGTTTTGCTTTGCTTGTGTGCATGGCTTTTGCTTTACCTTTTAAACTGTCTTTATCTCAGCCCACGAGTTTTCTCACTTTTACCCTTCTTGTTCTCTCCCCCATGTCACCACAGGGGAAGTGAGCGAGCGGCTGTGTGGGCTTGAGCTACACACCGGGGTTAAACCACAACAATGTGAAGGTGAAAATGGCCATTTCCCAGGGAAGGCCAGAAGAAAATTAGGTGTGGTGTTAAATTTTAAGTAAAACTTCAAAATTACATACTGGTATCTTTTTTTTAACTTAGTTCTGACAGAAGGTGCAGATATCATAGGAAATGTTTTGGTCTCATCTGGTTTTTAATATACTGTTCTTTTTTCTAAAGGAGAAGATAAATCTTTCAAGATGTTCCTTTGTGCCTGATCTCTTCTGTATGTTTCTAGCTTTTCACTAACATTGATCCTCCTGATTAATATTCTAACATATTCCTTGCCAGGGTCATCAGTGCTGTGTTTTTTTGTACTGTGATCCCTTGCAGGTTTGGCTGTTTATTCTGGACAGGCCTCCACTGGTGCGGGACTCTAAGGAGGTCCAGAAGCTGCTGAGGTGAATGTGGCCTTATCCATGAGTCAGACTTCACTTGGGAAGTGTTAGACACCACACTGATTTATAAAACAGGTGTTCAGTCACACAGGTGCATCTACTGAGATGGGAGATGGAATTAATAATATGTGTCTGTCTACTTATATGGCATTTCCAGTGTGAGAAGTTGGTCTATTTTTGTAGATATACTGGCTGTATAAGAACATGATGAAACCAAGAGCACTGAGATACACTCTTACTGTAAATCTTTATGATTATTTTAGCCAGAGCTTGCCCTGGCTAAAGACTATTAAATTTGTAAGTACACCAAATGCACAGATGACTGAACCAGAAGGAAAGAGACAAGAACGAACAGGTGGGTTAATAGAAGGAAACAGAACAAGTCACAAAGCAAGCAAAAGCTAAGGGTGTTTGCTACAGGTATTAAGTTTGTTCCTGTTTTGATATATGACAGGAAGGAAGACATTTAGGAGAGACGGAGAACTTCAGGGTGAAGCAGGCAGAGGACAGCTGGGGAAAGACACGTGTAGAGTTTTGTAAGAAGAATGGTGTCTGCAGGAACAACGACCATCTGACCTTGTCTCATATTTGTCACTGAAGGCAAATGGGAAAACCAATGGCTCAGGAGGGTACACCCCTGTGTGGGGTGCTTGCCCTCCTCACACTGTGTGACTCGCGAAGGATCTGCACCTCACAGGAGCACAGTCTTCTTGTACAGACTCACTCAGGATGCCAGTTTGGCTGTGTGCAATCTACTGTACATGATATGTAGAGGGAGATGCAGTGATCATGGACATGACTACCAGACTTTTTGCTGCTACTGTATTAGTATCTATAAGCAGATTCCAAGGCCAAAGTTGTGATATGAAACTCAGAATAAATTAATCTGTTATGTCTATGCAACGTGTGCTTACCAGTAACCTTCGAGGATTGTGTAAAATTCACAGAGATAATGGCACCAACATATTTCTCACACATGCACATTGACCTTACAGACCTCAAGTAGAACTGTATTAGTCAATTTATTTCTCAGAAATCTTAATTTCTTTCTGTTCAGTTTACAATATCCCCTCAGAGGCTGGTCGCAGTAAGGTTTATAGTCATATAATATTCCATGGAGAGAGATTATGTGGGGGAGTCTCATTCCACTATATTCCCTTGGGAAGAAGCAGATGGAGTTTTTACTGCAACATCAGCACCAGTTCAGGCTACTCTGAATTTTCCAGTACAGGTCAGCTGAGTATGCTGCTATTTATTCTTATTTCCTCTATGCAATTTGTCAGCTAAACCAAATGGTACTGTTGGTACTTTCCAACTGTAACACCTAAGTTCAAACACAGAAAACTCACTGCTTCTCAGGAAGGAAGTGGCAAAATGGTCCAGCATGGGGGAAAACCACCTTCAGAAATCTGGGGGAATTTTCCTGTCCTAGTTTGAGAATGATGGAAGAGTGTACTGTGAGTAATCACGTAACAAGCTCAGGTTAGAAGTCACCACTGGTCCTTCCTCAAGGAAACTCGTCAGATCTACTTGATTTTGAATTCACTCAAAAATTTGGGCTAAATGAAAGACAGGCTCAAGCATTTAGAGTTACAGAAAGAGGAAGAAGCTAATGGCACATCAGAGGAAAGTGAAGAAAAATTTTATCAGAACATTTGGATCTTGATGCCACAGTAATTTAAGTAAAATTCTTATGCCAAGCATGTTTATTTATTTAAAGGAAAAAAAGATGACATAACAAGATAATAGTGATAAATAAGTAGTAAAATAAGTTAAGAGGCAAGCAAAGATCTTTAAGTAAGTTAGTGTAATGCTATCTTCAGTTAATCAGTAATAATTCAAATATGGAACCTTTTTTTTTGATGCAAAGGGAGAAAGCTGAAGTGAAATTAAAATAAATTTATGTATTTTAATTACCTGGTAAATATAGCCTAGACTAAAGTATTGCAAGAATAGCATCAGTACATAAGAACCCCAATCACATGACAATATTTTCTGTTCAAACATTCTACTTATTTCAAGAAACCAAATTCTGTTTTCAGATATAACATTGTGATTTCAGCAGCTTACCCAAAATAAGAGATTTTTTTAAAAATAGATTTTACTTCCTTCTTTATTATTATTCCTTAGATATGGCATATTAGTCACCACATGTTGATAACTTATTTTAATTTAGTCAAATATGCTTTATCAGTATTTTTATACTTTTTACCTGGGGCTCTGTACGTTCTCCTCAGTTAGAGGTTAATGTCTGCTCCCTCATCTTTATTTATATTAACTATCTGTCTTGAATTTCACAGGCCATATAGCCATGGTAGGTAGAATTTAATCAGATTCATGCAGAAATAAATTACTTTTAGTCACCATGGTCATGGTATAATGTAGATTACAAATGGTGTATGATTCAATAGTGTTGTGATGGTCTGACGTTGGCCAGCAGCTGAGATTCTACACAGCCTCTTGCCTGCTCCCTACCCCTCAGTGGGATGGAGGGAGAAAGTAGGAAGAACAAAAGTGAGAAAATTTATGGTTTGAGATAAAGAAAGATTAGTATGTGAATGAAAGTGGGGGAAAAAAAACCCAAACAAAAATACAAATGGAACAAAGGAAATCACTCATCACCCTCTACAAGCAGACCAAGGTCTACCCAGTTTCCAAACAATGGCCACCTTGAAAGTCAAAACGACCCACTCTTTCTCTGGCTCAGTTTGTGTTGGTGAGCATGACATCATATGTTATGAAATATCCCTCTGGCCAATTTGGGTCAGCTGTCCCAGCTATGTCCCCTCCCGGCCTCTTACACACTCGTAGCTGACTTGATGAGCAGGGGGCAGAGTGGGAAAAAAAGAAAAAGCCTTGACATTGTGTAAGCACTGTTCATCAAGCACCAAAACATTGGTGTGTCACCAACACTATTTTAGCCGCAAATCCAAAACATATCATCATACAGGCTGCTATGAGAAACTTGACTCCAGTCCAGCCAGACCCAGATCAACTGTTTCAGATCCAAAAGATCTAATTCAAAATAAAGAATCTTCTCCACGATTTTTTTCAGCTTTAGTGCTCATTTGGCTTTGCATTTTATATATTGACTCATATCTTTTTATGGATATACCAAATCTCTTTTTAAATAGGGCCTATGCAAAGTCATCAAACCATATGCTTTGAAGACTGCTTTTAAATAAAAGTAGTCCCATGCTAAAAAGGATATTATGCAAGATTTTGGTTTTATCACCAGTTGTTAGAAGGTACCAAGTACAATAAATTAATATGGAGCTTGCCTCTCAGTTATCTAATGGCTGTACAAGCAGAGTGTTTAATAGGTACAATGAGACCAAATAATTGCATAAAAATAACTGTGTGGGTTTAGACAAAATGTTATATCAGAAACAATACTGAAAGGTATTGAATGGAAATAGTATTCTATTCTTGCCATACATCCTGCTGTATGAGGGACAAAGAAGAGTTATTAAAAGAGTGTCGAAATAATTTTAAAGCATTATTAGCTTTTTAGTTGTGTGAGCATAGTCTTACCAACCTACCCTTCTCAGCCAGCAAAAGACAAAAGACTTACAATGTTTTGTAGGTTAATGTGTAGAGAAATCATGGTAATCAACGTAAGGTTGTGTTTGCTAGCCACTGCTCCTGTCAGGATAATTCCTACTTTTTTCCCTCAGCAAATTATTATCATTAATAATTTCCCACTGGAACAGGCACAGTAATATGTAAACCACACAGCTGACACAATGTCTACTCTAAGAATCTTTTTAAAATTACCTTTTCTGTAATCAAATGCAATATGGTAGCTGTGGGATTCTCTTTTCTCGTGCATCACATAAATGCAAAACCCACGGAAATGACCACACTGCAAAACCTTTTATAGGTTCAGAATAGTGCATGGCTTGATACGCAATCCTTACTTAAATAAATTTCATTTCATCTTATTCAGTGGGAAGCACTGCAGTTGCATTGTATACCTCCTCCTGTACTTGTGTTGTAGCATCCACAACTTCTCTGGGCAACCTGTTCCAGTGCCTCACCACCCTCACAGTAAAGAATGTCTTCCTAATATCTAATCTAAATTTACCCTCTTTCCATTTAAAACAGTTACCCCTTGTCCTATTTTTCCCTCCCTCATAAAGGGTCCCTCCCCATCTTTCCTGTAGGCCCCCTTTAGATACTGGAAGGCTGCTGTAAAGGCTCCCCGGAGCCTTCTCTTCTCCAGGCTGAACAACCCCAACTGTCTCAGCCTGTCCTCATAGGAAGGTCCTCCAGCCCTTCGTGGGCCTCCGCTGGACCCATTCCAACAGGTCCATGTCCTTCTTGTGTTGAGGACTCCAGAGCTGCATGCAGTACTCCAGGTGGGCTCTCACCAGATCGGAGTAAAGGGGTAGAATCACCTCCCTTGACCTCCTGGCCATACTTCTTTTGATGCAGCCCAGAATGTGATTGGCTTTCTGGGCTGCAAGCGTCCACTGCTGGCTCATGTTGAGCTTCTCATCCACCAACACCCCCAAGTCCTTCTCCTCAGGGCTGCTTGAAGTGGATATAAAGTGAATGCTATTGGTAAAGAAACTCACAATTTTGAAATAAATTATATTCTGAAAGCAAGAAAACCCAAATATAAAATAAAAAGGGGAAGGGAGGAATAGATAGCTGGAATGCAACAATTGTAACCACTTCAGTCTAGATTCTGCTGCTGAGTAGTACCACACAACTAAATTTTATTTTAAGCAAGGGAAGAGGAACATGATTCTGTGATTCTTTAGCTAGCTAGGTATAGCAGTGTGGATGGCTGCTACCTCAAAATACATCAAGGCAGGTGAGAAGTTTGTTACTATCTTACTGAGGTACTAGTTTATCTACTCTTCAAAGCTGTAACAAGCTAAATTGTCACCTTCACTGTTGATGTATGCTGATACTTCTGCTTCTAGATAAAAGTGTTTCATTTAATAGGTCCCACATGAAATAGTCTTTCACCTTTCTCCAGATTTTCAAAAATCAGATTATTAATCTGCTCTGATTTCGTGTTCAAAGGCAAACTTATCTTCCACAATATCCAAACAAACTCTTGTCATATACAAATTGGTCAATTTTTTTTTTCTAGAGGAGATAACATCTGTTCCTAATATCCTGCAAAAACACCTGCAGAGGGTGTTACCTGTTATTTATAAAACAAATCTCTGTCATTCAGTGAAGAAGGAGGAAGAGACAGTAGTGTTCTTTAGTGCTATTTTAGTAGTATTCTTGGCTTTTTAAATTTGGAAAGCAGCAGGATACTGCAGTGAGTACACTATTAGCAAATGGTGCCTAAAAGTAGACAGGCAAAGATGATTAGGCAATTCAGGGATGACAACTCTGATTTATATATTACTGTAAAAGGTAGAGCAGACTGGATATCTCTTTTGAAATTAGAAAAAGGATATACTAAAAGTAGGTGACATTTCAAGTCGTTATCTAAAGAAGCAATATTGTATTTCCTCTTCATTTCCTATTGTGATTATTTTTCCAAATCAGATACTGCAGTACAGCCTTCCTCCCGTTCCATCCTTAAAGCAGTCAGCATAAGATACTTCAAAGAGAGGGAGAACATAAATGGGAAAACTTTCTTACAGAGGAAGCTTCTCCTTAGCTGGAGAAAATTATTGATAAATTCTTCTGATCATAAGATCTAATGACTCTCGGATATTTTCTCCATCTAAATAGTTATAAATGTTTTAATCACCCACATTCATATCCTGTTTGAACTTCTTGTAAGCTGTTGGCTTTGGTACCAAAATGAGTTAAAAATCATGTAAAGTTGCATTTATTTTCATAACTTTTCTTCTTATTGCTTAGATACCTGCTTATTTCAGAACAGCAGAATGAAAAAAGAGACAAAATAAAACGTGGTTTTATAAACCATTTCACTAATATAGACATTCGAAACATAGATTTTGAATGGTATAAATCAGTTTCAGGATCCTCTGATACCTCCCATATTTCTAACACTTATCACCAAACTTTTGATCTCATCCCCTGCGATATTAATGGATTCTTATAATTATATTCATCATTAGAATGCTGTGATTGTTAACTTCGTTTTTTCTTGTACAGTCTAACACAGGTTCTTCCTTAACCATTGATGGTCACCGCTTTACACTGATGATAGTATGGCCTTGATATTTTTCCCTAGTTGATTCAGCTAATTTAACATGATCAATGCGTACAATTGTTTGACATCATCTCTCGTTATGTATGCTGCTGTGTTTTGCCTCTAGTGAATTTTGACGACTATCCCACACATATTTGCTTACCATTAAATCCTCCAGAATTCTTTGTAGCTTTCTATGACTAATATATAATTTTTTGGTATGTCATTTTGTCAGGTTTTTTTTCTAGATCATTAATTACGTCTTGAACTCCAATCCTAGCAAAATGATTATGGAGAATCCTATATAAGTCTTCTCCTAAGGTAAGCATTACTGTCTGAAGTTTGGGGCTTAGGGAGTGCTCTGCTTAAAGGCAGAAGAAGTATTCTCACTGTTGCTAATTCCAAGTTTCCAGGCTAAGTACAAACATCTGGAGGTCCTTAAAAATCTGCTAACTCATTTGCTACTGGTCCACAGCTCTGTATGAAATATTCAGTAAAGTCAGTAGTTCAGTGACAATATCATTCGTTACCTTTCCATTCACATGACCAGAAGTGTGTCCTTCAGCATATTATATACACACTAGTACACAGTGCATGTGGTGCATAAATGCATGGATTATAAGACTGGCCATGGCACCTTAGTCACAACATCTTAGAAACCAACTTCATATTTTCTCTTGATGAATGCACTGAACAAGAACTTGCTCTTCTTGGGGAAAAA